>JARQOC010000007.1:61303471-61843355 GCA_033576535.1 Allobates femoralis
AGTCTGTGGCTAAATCATTATGTGCTGCAGCAAATTCACTCATCTTAGTCTCAAGCCTAGGGAGGTCAGCTCATGGCGGACCTCTCGCATCATCTCCCTCCAGTCCTCCTGGAGGGAGCTCCTAAGGGATCCCAGCATGTCCCTGAGGTACCTTTGAGTCACCAGGGCTTCTTCTCCCTCTCTTCCCGGCTCCCTGGTCTCCGGGCTGTGTGAGGCACGTGTGGAGCGCTGTCCATGTGCAGAGGGGGATGGTGCTGCTGATCTGAGCGGGGCCATGTTAGGAGAGGGAGCACGCTCAGCAGGGAAGAAGTCTGTGAGTTTAGCTGACTCACCCCTCCGTTTTGGGGCAGCTCTCGGCATCCCACCGGGTCCAGCAACACCTCGCACTGTTCTGCTGCTGCTTTGGGGCCGAGAATCTGCTGTTTTTATGCCGTTCTGGTGGAGAAGCAGTGGGAGCTCTGGATTAAGCAGCAGGTGCCATTAGCTTCCAAGCCAACTTCCCCCTGAAGGCTTTTTAATGGAGAAAAGACTGGAGTAATGACCCTGGTACTGCTGTGCTGTGCGGCAAGGAGACTTTGTCTTTCGACAGTAATCATTTCTAAATATTTCCCTTTAGACGATAAAATGTGGTCGGGTGGACTGGGTGGTCAACAACAGGAATCTTTTTGGTGGTAACAGGGAAAACTCGATCCTGTATCCCTCTGAGATTGTGTGGAGCACACAGTGATTTGATGTAATCTGCTGCCACCCCTTTAAAAGATATTGTAGTTTCCCCTTTATCCTGGTGGCGTCATGATCTTCCAGGGTCTGGTCTTGACTCCAAAAGGGAACTTTTACCTTTTCCCCCTTTTGAATGGCTCCATTTACTTGATATCCCTTTTCCATTGTATTCCTGTCTCTACGAGGGACCTATAAAAGGGCTTGTATCTCTTGGAGAAGGCATCTGATGAAAACAAGCAGTTTCCAGAATAGAGATCCAAGATTTTGTCTAATGCAGGGTAAAAAGCCCTTAAATCTGAGAAAGGGTTGGAACATAATCACTCAAAAAATAAATTATCCCCAGATGAGGTCTTCAGCCAGATTGCTCTACGGGACAAGTTTGAGAGAGCTTTATTCCTAGCCACGAATCTCACAGATTAAACCAATGTGTCAGTCAAAAACCCCATTGCCATCCTAAGTATCAAAAGAGAATCTCAACCTCTTTAGATGTTTAATTCTTCAGTTGATTTTCCAAATCCTCCATCCAGAGGTACACAAACCTTGGAACCAAATTGGCAACAATATTAGCCCTGACCACTGCTGCTGAAGCATCCCAGGCCCTCTTCAAAAGGCCATCTGTTAACTTTGTCCATCAGGTCTTTAAAGCTAGATGAGGTCTTCCTGGCCACCAAGTCAACCGGAATGTCAATCTTCGGAACTTCATCCAATACTTTTCCTTCCTTTGGCTTGAACAGGAGATAGATCCTGAAGTCACATGGGATGGATGACTAGTTTCTTCTTTGTGTCTTCCCATTCCTCCAGGATCATGTCCCAGGAAAGACCCATTTCTCTGGCTCCTAAGTCCCCCAAACATCTCATCCTGTATGGAACGGGATTTCTCTGCCTCTTGCACCTTCATGGTTTTTCTGACCGCCCTTAACAGATGGTCAGCGTCTTCTGAAAAGAAGTATTTCTTCAATTCTTTAAGAGGGATCACTGCCATCTCTTCTTCTACATCCTAATCATAGTCAGAGAGTTGATGTTCTTCCTCAGAACTCTGCTCCATTGCCCATCTTGGTCTTTTATGTTGAGAGATGGAATGTGACACCTGCTAAGAAGGTTGGGATCTTTTAACATCTTGTGTTCTTCCTGTCCCTGTAGTGAATGTGAAGGATATTTTCTGTGGTATTGTCATGGGAGATGACCTGGGAATATGTATAATGTATAAATTATAAAAACATGCTTCATTTTGATTTAAATGATTGTGTGGTCAACCAGATTCAAGGATAATTTGAGGGCTGGCAACAATATTCTTGCAGAATTACATCACATCCATCACTTGCCAACATGGCACTGTGGGCAAGATTCATTCAGGGCACTAATGGCCTACAGCAGTCACTTTGCTTCTGAAGTGTTATCAATTTCAGAACATTAATATGAATCTTGATCTTCTTCCAAAAAAGCAACTGATGTGCAGATCATCCAAACACGGATCAGCTCCACGAAGAAAGATCCGGTGCTGACAAGCAAATATACAAAAAGCATCCAGAAACATCAGAAGTATTGATCTGACAAGAAATAAACTCCTTCCCTTAGGAAAAAAACACTATATATTATAGCAATATTTTAATATATCTAACGATTGGTCCCTGGAGCTGCAGGTCACGACCTACTGTGCGAGGAAAGGAGGAAATTATGGGAAATTAAGACCAAGTATAGGCTCCCGTGAGTGCCCACTTGGGCGGACACCTGTCCACGAAAGTAACAATTGCCAGATTAACCATTAATAGGTTAAAAAACATCCTGAGCTTCTTCCAAGTAAAATGTTGTATTCAGCAGTCAGCAGAATTTTGAACTTTTATTTTTACTTAACTGCATGTAATTGGGGTTAAAAATAATTTTTGCAAATGGGTTTCAATAATGTGTTTTGCCTCATTTATCTTGTATAGAATCTGTATATTGCTTTCTACAGAATGAGTTAGGGCCGCTTCACACTGCGGCGTGAATACCGTCCGGTTCTGTCCGGGAGGACCCTGATAGCCCGTGGACCGGATTGCACACAGGCTGGGCGCTATTGTGCCCTCTGGTCCGGTGTGCAGCGCACGCAGTTCCGCGCTGATAATTCAGGACCGCGGGCGCGCGGAAGGCACAATAGCCCCCCAGTCCTGTGTGCAGATCCGGTCCGCGGCTGTCAGGGTCCTCCCGGACAGAACCGGACCAGATCACGCCGCAGTGTGAAGCGGCCCTTAACTGAGAATCCATCAGTCACTCGCTGTGATGGTTTGATGGACAGTTTGTAACTGTAAATCTTTTTCGGACCCAATCACAGCTGATTTAGGACTATGGACCTCATGAAAGCTGGATATGCAGGGAAACAAAGCCAGTAAAGTCAAATGAGGTAACATTTTTCACGAAAACCAAGTGCAAAAATTATTTCTAGACCCAAATACACATTTAAGTGAAAGTAAAAGTCCCCAAAAGTTGGAAAATCCCTACAGTGAAAGACTAAAGTGTTATAGGCCTAAAGCTTTATTAAGGCTTTCCAATGTGTCATTGAAAAAAAGTGTTGATTATCTGTCATTTTTGAATTTGTAGTCCATACAAAATACATTCAACATTAGCAAACATGCCGGACAGTCCTAATATGAGCTGATGTTTATTATGAGCTGCAGGGAAGATTGTGCTCTGCTGATGGAGAAGAGTCTGATGTCTGAATGGAGATGTGCTCAGCAGATGCTCAGCAATACAGATCGCGCGCATTTCATAAACCTCTTGATTGCATCTGGCGCTAAAGCTTTGCGAGGTACCATTTTATAGAGACTTCTTTATTTTATAGGTTTGTGATATGTCTCTGTTTTAAAGGGCATCTGTCAGCTGGTTTTGCTACCTCATTTGAGAGCAGCATGATGTAGGCACAAACCCTGAATCCAACAATGAATCACTTAGATTACTGGATGCTGGGGATCAAACAGAGTTTTTAGATTTAGCAATGCAGCAGAGCTCAGAAAGTTAACACCGCCCACACCAAGCTCTGTATGTCCAAAGTTTGTAGTATGTGAGCTGCTAATCACAGCAGTGAGCTTGTCAGACTTGGGCTCGTGTGCTGCTGTGTCCAACAATGATAAGCTTAGTATGAGGAAACTCCAGCACAGGAGTGTTACTGGTGATAAAACAAACATTGCAAGTCAATGACAACACACTTTGTGATGAGCGACATATCCCTGAATTCTGTGTAAACCCTTACAGCATGCGATCTTCAGATTACACAGCAAAAACATGCTGACAGATGTAAAGTGCAACAGGATACCTATAAACCTATGTTAGAGTGATATTTCACTTTGACATTGAATGTCTCCGCTGCAGTTTCTGACTCAGCGTTTTGCCTGCAAAGATAACATTATCACTGCTGCCTATCACTGAGCTCAATATTGGATACTGGTAGGTTTATGATCCTGTGTATGTATACATTCCCAGGAGATAAAAGGTTTACAGCAGTCTGTAATTTGTCAATTGACTCCAATAGATATGTATATAAAAAACTGACAAGACAACTATGCATTCTGAGAGGGGGTTTTCCAATGGTATTTTATTAAAAAAAAATTCTATTGTAGCCACAATGTGATTTGTAGGCTAAAAATGTATGTCAACATATATCTTTTGTCGCGTTTAATGATCTAAATCTTCAGATTAGTTATATGAACTGCCACCACTAGAGGGCGCTTAAGCGCTTACTGTATACAGATTTAATATATTAACATTACTTAAGGACATTCAGAAGTTCATTAATGCTGTAGGTTGACCTGGGGTGATGATATGACCATTATTATTATTATTTATTTAATTATATAGCGCCATTAGGTTCCATGGCGCTTTACATGAGGATAGGGGAGACAAGCAGAATTACAATAATTCTAGACAATCAGGACATATAGGTACAGGAGGGGAGGGGACCCTGTCGACAAGGGCTCACAGTCTACGAACATGCAACTGTAAGGAACAGCGCTAAGGCTGGTTTCACACTTATGTTGTGTCCTGATCAGGATGAAAACACATGCATCTGCATCAGATGATGCATGGAAAAATGCATGCACCGCATTTTTTTATTTTGCCTGATCAGGCACGGGATCAGGCAAGAGACGCTGCGAAGAAAGAGAGGAGAAAGGAGAGAGAAGAGAGGAGAGAGAGGAGAGAAGAGAGAGAGAATAGAGAAGAGAGGAGGGAGGAGAGAGAAGAGAGTAAAGGAAAAAAGAGAGAAAAAAAGAGAAAAAAAAGAGAGAAGAGAGAGCAAGAGACAGAGAGCAAGACAGAGAGCGAGAGAGAGAAAGAGCGAGAGAGACTCCCCAGGCAGGACAGAGCTGTTCTGAGCATGCTCAAACTACTGTGTGCATGCTCAGTAGGATATCCTTGTCCGGCTTGGCCACATTCACCAGATTCGGCCCCATTCACCAGATTCGGTCCCATAGAGATCAAAGCGTTTTTTTGCCGCATTGCACTGCATTGCAAACATCATATCACTCTTTATAATGTTAAACGTGGAATCTGCAACAATTCCTAATCAAAATCTGCACCTAATACATATGTTGCAGTGGATTAGCTGTGGTAAACGCTGCCGTGTGCCTATAGGACGATGAATACACAATAATCTGATATTTCCTGTAAATCAATAGGAAGTTTTTCCTATGCAAAACTGGGACAAGATGAGCAAATTAGAGGGTGGGTGAGTTAATGGTGTCTCCATTTTACTGCTGAAAGCTTTGATAAGAAAAGATAGTAACATTATACAGAAAAGGCTCTGTCAAGGAGGAAGCCTGAGAGATACTGCTGATATCCTACTGCTGCCACCAATATGTCACAAACAGCCCTCTGCTGCCACCCAATTATCAAGACAATTACACAATTGACTAAAAATTAATGGACGATTCCACTACCAGGCCGATTATTGGGGAGCTCACAGTGATCGTATTGTACCAATTCCAACTCATGGAACAAATTTAAATTATACTGAGGTGTGTGCATCTATATTGTCACTGCCAACCCAACAATAACCCAAAAAAACTACTAGCTGCCGCCAACAGGCCAAGTGGAAACCTGTAACATGTAGCTTATTTTTTTCGGGGATACAGTTAATAGAACAAGAGGAACACTGCTATTAAATTTTATATATTTAATCCAAAAAGTAGGCAGTGTATATAAAAATATACAAAGTGGACAACACAATACAGTATATACATTTCGATAATATAAAGTAATATGAAAGAAAACTATAAAACCTTTGTCAAAGAAATGGCTTAGATTTAAGGAGGGAAGGACTCCAATGAACAAATCCTACACAGCAATGTATTATCCTGACATTGAATAAGTGTCAATTCAAGCTTCGGTCACTCTCACATACCTCCCTCTGGTGACTCATAACAGGGCTGGTTATGGAATGTGGCTTCAGTCTCTAGAAAGTTATTAAATCCACAAATTTGTGGATATCTCTGCCCCTGAAGGCGGAAGATATCACAGTCATATTACTTATCACAATTTTACTTTTCTATAGAGATGAAACATGATGTGAATAGCATCATTAACCTAACCAATATTGATTTGGAAGCTGATATGCTGATTGCACAATTATGTAAAAATATGCATGTTCTTTCCCTCGAGATCAATAAGCTGAAAATGTATCTCCCATAAATCTTGGATCGATACAAAGCTCTAATATTCATCACTGACCACCGGCACAAAAACATTTGGGACAATTCCTTTAAATTCAGCACAGATGACTTCAGAGGTGACATATTTTACGCTTCTCAATCCCTGGACATACAGACAATTGCCTTCAGATGAGTGATGAGGCAAACATTTTTGTGAATGGTGAAGTTAACAAACAAAACCAGCGCTATTGGTCTGACACTAACCCACAGTGAGTAGATCCCCCCAAGACTGCTGGAACACAAAACTTGATAGTATATTGTGGTATATGGGGTACAAAGATAGTGGGGTCATTCTTCATCAATGGAAACCTCAATGCCACTGGATATCTGAATCATGTAATAATGTCAGATATCCAGTGGCATTGAGGTTTCCATTGATGAAGAATGGCCCCACTATCTTTGTACCCCATATACCTCACCATACCATCAATTTTAGTGTTCCAACAGTCTTGGAGGGATCTATCCACTGTGGGTTAGTATCAGACCAATAGTAGTGGATTTGTTTGTTAACTTCACCATTCACAAAAAAGTTTGCCTCATTACTCATCTGAAGACAATTGTCTATACTGTGAAAATACGAGATGTGCAGCATATATATCATATAGAAGTGTAATCTTCTTACTCGCAGACAATCCTAAAGCTATCTTGTTCTACATGCTTTACACAGCAGTTCTGCATGTTCAGTTTTGCTGCTGTTACCCTGTAACTTTCCCCATAGTTGCATGGAAAAATGCTTGTACATAAACTGTTTTAGTTCATAATTTACATAATGGAGTAAAAAATAAAACAAGAAAACCATGTTACAGGTCTTAAGAGCCCCTGAAAACTAATCTACTGTGGTTATTGCTCTATAATATATTACACTGCAGTACATGATCCTGCGCAACTACATGTAGTAAAAGGTTTTAATGAAACCTCTCTCATTTGTAAAAATTGAACTCCGCCTTTGTAAACCAAGTAAACTGCTCAAATCTCCAATAAAAGTTCAATAAAACTCCATGCAACACAATTGGCTAAAAAGAAGAAAGGCTTTATTCACCTACTGATCCAGGCCTAGAATAAAGCATTATTCTTATCTTTATACAGTAGATAGTTATTATTGGATAGTACATGGAATGTTACAATTCACAGATTATTAAAATGGAAGCCGTTCTTGAGATATTAACACTTGTTTACAGCTCGTTGCCAAGGAAACCGACCACCGGTGTATATCTAGTAGGTACTGAACTGACTAGCCGTGATCAGAAGACTGTGAGCCCCAGTGATCCCAACAACCTTTCAAAAAAGTGTTTGGAAGCTCTACAGAAAAGAGCTTGTAAGTACTGAGCATGTACTGTCTAGCAGCGGCGGTCGGTCTCCAAGGCAACAAAAGAAAATTGTTACTATCAAAAGAATGGCTGAAAGTTTTAAGAAGCTGTAAACCGCAATATTGATTGTATTTTCAAGAACTACCTGACCATACCTATTTATAATGATAAGAATAACCCTTTATAGGGAACTTCAATATGAGCAGAAGGTGAGGGTCCACTAGTGAGGACATGACTGGAAGGAAAGCGGTATTTTCTGTCTCCAACTCCAGAAGATACCACTTCATTCCTTGCAATCACCTCACTGAGGGTAAGTGGACAGAGTTGCACGGAGGTAGAAGCCATTGATATGAAAAGGGACCTGCAGCTTGAGGACCTGCCATCATGTCACAGCTCATGTGACCTGCTGACCGATGACATGGAAGTCCCTCAACATGTTGTGCGCAAGAGTCACTGGAGGTTGTGCAAGGACTGCACAACCCACTAAGGTTAGTCTATCTAGGAGCACCCCTCAGTCTGGTTCCCTTGTAACTCCACTAGGAAGGACATTACTTCCTTTAATAAAACAGGGTTTGAACAAAAAATAAATTCTAAATTAGGGAACTTACCAAGGTTATGCTCAAACTTTATTAGGTATATAAAATTATACCAAGAAAAGCCCAAAAACCTTAACATACCCTCCAAGAGACAAATGCTGTGCAAACCTAATGGGCCATAGATGAAGGTAGGGACTGTTGGGAGGATGAGGGGAGGTCGCTGCGACTTTTTTATATCAATTTGACCATAAAACCCAAAAAACAAATGTTCTTCATGTATAATGTTAGATGACGTGATGTAAGGAGACAATACTCACTCTGCACAGAATGAACCCAACACCAGCAGCCGGGGACCTGACGTTATAGACTTTAACACAACAGATGCAGCTTGTAATATAGTTTGATACACAAGGCACATTTCCCTGGTCACAAGGCAGCGGTGAGCTGAAAAAAGTCTGCCATACTATAAACAATAAGCCAATTAGACAAGGAAATGAAGCAGAAGGGAAAAAAATGGAAGTTGCAATTGATTCTAGCATCAGTTAGAGGAGCAATAAATACTTTTCCAAGGGTGAATTGTCACTGCCCATGGAAGACAAATGCAGAAGATGCATTTAACATTGGTAAAGGGTGCAAAACCTTGAGCCAACCATAAAAAGGTCACACCGCCTGAGGAAGGACGCAAATCAATTTTATAACTGCGAAAAAGAGTGATCTAAATGCCAGCCTCGTAACACGTCCTTCCCGCGAAGAGTATACTATAAACAAAGTGGACATTAATACATTTTAGGTCCGGCCATATAACACGCCGCCATCTGACTGCACACTAAGTGTTGTGGAGGATTAATAACCAAGTTAGTATTCATTCCTGGGCTGCAAAAATATCATACTTTAATGACCTTTTTTTTTTTCTTCCATTTTTGCCGCTCTATTTTCAGCAGCCTTAATGTTATTCCTTTCACTTCATTTTTAGTTTTTTGGGGAGTAAATTTAATTTAATATGTAATTTTGCATAGTAAAAAAATTGTTACACAAAATGATCTGTTGAATGAATTTTCCAGGTTGTTATGGGTGTATCAATACCTAATGTGCAGGGTTTTCTTTTTTTAATTATGTGTAATAAAATCGATTTTACCAACATATTGGATTTATTATTTCAGTGGGGACATTTATTTTTCTTTTTGCAGTTGTTTCAGGATCAGAACAATACACGGTTTGCAATGGACTTTAGAAAAATGACTTGCGCAGATTGGGATCTCGGCCCTCCATTTGCGCACACACCGCTTCCAGCAGATCATAGCACATGCACTACGCCACTATGATACTCCCTCTCTGAGCTCCGGACCCCAAAGCATCGCCCACAGGTGCCACCGCCGACTTCTTGCAGCAGTGAATCTGCATCCTTTGGCCTTGCTCCACCGACACCGCACCCCCTTGGTAAGCTACACTTGACAATAAAACAGATTATTGGATTATGGTCCCTTTCACATGTCCGTGGAAATAAATACACATGTACCAGAGTCCATTTTGTGATTCCATATGTGTGTGTCATCTGTGGGTCATTTGTGTGCTGTCCATGTGCTATCCGTGTAACATCCTGATAAGCACGTGGACAGCATTGTATACTTACCAGTTTCAGACACGGCTATCACACTTGCTTCCAGGCCCGCTGTAGCAGTCAGGTCAGTGAATATTCATGTGCTTAATGAACGGGGACAAGGAAGAGAGTGCGACAGGCAGCATTGCCGGAGACTGGCAAGTATAAAAAGCCATTTATTTTAAGTATGCAAATAGAGTCTGTGGAGCCTCGTTTAGGAGTCTCAACACAGGACTAGCCAGATCTTCCTCTAGTGAAGGACCTAGCCACGATAACCACCATATTAAGTGGCCCTTTGAGTCAATATCCAGCTCTTTACAAGCTTAAAGATATGACAATGGAATACCAAGGCCAGGTATCCATCCACAGACAGCTGTTTCGGGGTGTTGCCCTCATCAGTGTGGAGTAGGATAATCCTAAACGAGACTCCACAGACTATTTGCATATTCAAAATTCCCAGGGGGCAATGGGCCTAGGAATTCACTGTGTTGAGCGCTTTAGCCGGCTGCCCGCAGTGTTTTCTTGAACTGGTCTCCCTGAGATCAGTGAATACTTTGTTTTGTTGGTCTACTAGGCATTGCTCCCACCTAGCCAGAATCCTACTCCACACTGATGAGGGGCAACACCCCGAAACAGCTGTCTGTGGATGGATACCTGGCCTTGGTATTCCCTTGTCATATCTTTAAGCTTGTAAAGAGCTGGATATTGACTCAAAGGGCAACTTAATATGGTGGTTATCATGGCTAGGTCCTTCACTAGAGGAAGATCTGGCTAGTCCTGTGTTGAGACTCCTAAACGAGGCTCCACAGACTCTATTTGCATATTCAAAATTCCCAGGGGGCAATGGGCCTAGGAATTCACTGTGTTGAGCGCTTTAGCCGGCTGCCCGCAGTGTTTTCTTGAACTGGTCTCCCTGAGATCAGTGAATACCGTACTTTGTTTTATTTATTTTAAGTGACACATTTGCTCCACTCCATGTCACATGGATGTAACATGGACAACATCCAAGTGCAGGACGTTTTTGGCATTGACTTGAATAGGTCAATATGTCCATGCTACCGGCCAAAAGCGGATATATTGCCGTATGAAGCACATGGACACGTGTCTGCTGCACACGGAGACATGGTTCTTGGGGAGACACGAATGTGTAAAGAAGACAATTGACTATTATTTGTATACATGTGTTGTCTCCGGCATATGGCTACATGGACGCCATTTGTACCGGAGACAACGATGTGTGAGTGAGGACTCTAAGACAGACTCCCATTTAACATTAAAAAAAATATTTTTACCCCTTTTCCTTCTTTAAATTTGAGGTTCGTCTTAATCATCTGCAAAATACGGTAAGTAAAAAAAAAAAAAAAGTGTATAAATATTTTTTTGCCCTCCAATTGTGCATTTTCTTCCCCACTGTACCTGGGACATCTGTAGGAGCCCTAGTTTCAGGGAAAAACAGTCCAATACAGTGAAAGAAGTCACCTACCGTGCTGATCTGGGGCTTCTTGTAATCAGCTGAGAAAGTTTCACAGTTCAACTTCAAAATACTGCAATAAAGTAATGACCATTTGTCTCAACTTCTTATATAGGTATAATTTAAAAATGAAAATCTGAAAATAATAAAAGTGTATTGTTCGTGACGCCACCTGCAGTTTCTGATGATAACACCAGCGCTGCTTCAGACCTCTGGGGATGGTGTTATTGCAGCCTTGGTCTTGCTCCCTGCAGGTAGAACAGTTTCCCCAGGGCAGTGATGCTGTATTAACTGGAAGGCGGCTCTGCAGGGGAGAAGCTGTCTGATCCATCACAGCGGGAAAGAACGACACACCACACGTAGCTGAGTCTCCGCACGAGTTTACTGGTCACGTTCAAGTTCAACAACAGGTCTACAGTCATAGGTAGCTGGCCTTGGTTGTGACCAGTTCATCTGTGGCTCTCAAGATGTTAATCTCGGTTTCTCCCTCTGTCCTTCCTAGTGTTGAAGTCTGGCCTGCGTGGAGCTCGACCTGACCTCCTGCTCTCTCCTCTGTAACTCCACGCTCGTGTAGGAACCTTCTCCGGACTGCCGCACTTCTGGGGATTTTCCGCGGGGTCCTGGCTCCTTGTTTAGCTATTGTTAAGGTACCTTTACACACGGCAACTTTTCTAGGAATTTCACTGGCAACTTACTGGTTGCAGTGAAATCATGGAGACATTGTTTCTATTTGTGCAGTCTACAAATGAAACAATGTGTCCACTATTTCACTGCAAGCAGTAAGTTGCCAGTGAAATTCCTAGAAAAGTTGCCGCGTGTAAAGGTACCCTTACAGGTGACCGGGAGGCTGAAGACTCCTCGGTCTGACCGGTGTTGGCGGCTCAAAGTTAGACTTGCCTGCACCGCTCCTAGAGCCGGTACTCCGCTCCATGGACTGGGATCCTTCCAGACCGGTAGGTAGACGGTCTGATGCAGGGTGTTAGAAGCTCCCCCTTCACTGGCCACAGGGATACTAACACCGCTGGTTTGGGTGCAGTACCCATTCGTGGTGCACCGACTAGTGGGGTGCCACACATACCAATACGGCCATGCGGTTTTTTTGTATTGGAGTCCATGGGTGCGTTAACGCATCCGTTGGCAGACATTGTTAGATGAAAAAAAACAATCCTTTTGGCGGATGCTTGGTGCTAGTGTGACCCTAGCCTAAGGGGATCGGGGAGTAGCATAGGGGAACAAGCAGACAGCAGGGAATCACGTGATGGGCACCAGTCTCCCTGCTCAGTAGAGACCGGCCCCGTAGTAGCAGGTAGGCAAACGGAGCACCTTGGGCTGTGTGTTGCGCACCGACCTCTCAGCCCAGAAGAGGTCGATCCTGCAATACGGGTTGTAACAGCGATTCAGATGGCGGTCTGAAAAGTTATCGAGAATTTGTCACTGTGGGTTGGATAAGTCCATGGATAGGGAGGACTATAAGACTAATGTTCAGGACTGAGATGCCAAGTAGTAAGAAGGAGGACAAACAACAGCTGTAGTGCCTGGAATTAAGGAGCAGTCTAAAGTAAAACTGTGTTTTAAGGTTGAACATGCTGTAAAGAACTTGTTCATCTGTTGTGCACATGTGGGGGTGGCTTGGGGCAGTACATACAGGCGAGTGCGAACCTTGGCTGCCTGGCAGCCCTCCATCAGCAGTTTGCACTCCAGCCACCTCCAAGTTGCAAATGGTATTAACTTGGTTGAATGGCATCCGGAAAGATTACATGGACACAAAGTTTTGTCATTGTTTAAACTTTTCTCTACTTGCACACATGCGCAACACTTGGCGAGCAGGTAGATTGTAGGCACACATCTTTAACGTTCCAGGAAACACACAGTTCCCATTAACTTGAAATATGACCGCAGACTGCTCCCCTGGTTCCAGTACCTCTATTATTACTGCTATGTTTATCACCTCCCCATTGAACATCACAAATATGGTAAATTCAAAAAGTCCCACATGGCTTTCCTATGGTCCCACTCACAGGAACCTGTTGCGAAGAACTAATAATACTGCTGTCGCACAAGTCTTATTCACGGTTACATGTGCAAAGGCCTGTTCTCCTGAACCTTTTGAAACTGGTATCGTGGAAGACAGTCGCTGCCCGGGGATGTTCACCCAACAGTTCAGGTCTGGTACTATGTGGATGGCTATAACCCACACTAACCATACACTGCAGAAGTCTTTCACATGTCCAAGATCCCCCCGGGGTAACTTAGAGGGTAAAATTAATTAAAGTCCTCGCCACTATTTTCACACTTTAACCCCTTAACGACATAGGACGTTGTGCAACGTCCTGTGTTTCTGCCCGTTCCCGACACAGGACGTTGCACAACGTCCTGGCAGATTTGAGCTGCTGCAGCTCCTGTGAGTGGGGTCACTCAGGTGTCACAGATGCTGCTGCTCTGTGACAACCTGGAGATGACCCCACAGGGGTGGATTAACCCCCCCCGTGCCCAGGACCCCTCCGATCGGCAGTTTAAAAGTGAAACTGCCGATCGGAGGGAATCATAGGGATTCACCCCTCCAGATCTGATTGGAGCTCTCCAATCAGATCTGGAGGGGCGGATCGGCAAGTGCCCACCCCTCCACAGCCCCCTCCAGCACCAGGACCTACAGGGGCCCCCCCAGAACCGTCCGCCCCCCTCTATTGTCATGTAAATGCCGGCGGGCTGCAGCCGCGGCTGCATCCGCGGCTGCGCCCGCCGACCACAGTGCCTGGTCCCCTCCTACGGCCCCCCCCTAGGCAGCCCCCCCCTAGGCAGCCCCCCTCCAGGCAGCCCCCACCCCTCACCTCCTGCGGCGGGCTGCACACATCGGTGCACCCGCCGCTGCGTCCGGCTGTGCAGCTCCTCTGCCGGCCCGGTCGGTGGCCCCGCCTCCTCTCCCCGCCTCCTCTCCCGGCCTCCTCCTGTGATCGGTCTATCGAGAGGGAGGTAAGTATGTATGTATGTGTATGTATGTATGTATGTATGTGTATGTATGTATGTATGTATGTATGTATGTGTATGTATGATGTATCTATGTATGTATGCATGTATGTATGTATCTATGTATGTATGTATGTATGTATCTATGTATGCATGTATCTATGTATGTATGCATGTATGTATGTAAGTATGTATGTATGTATGTATCTATGTATGTATGCATGTATGTATGTAAGTATGTATGTATGTATGTATCTATGTATGTATGCATGTATGTACGTATGTATCTATGTATGTATGCATGTATCTATGTATGTATGCATGTATGTAAGTATGTATGTATGCATGTATCTATGTATGTATGTATGTATGTATGTATGCATGTATCTATGTATGTATGCATGTATGCATGTATGATGTAAGTATGTATGTATGTATGTATCTATGTATGTATGCATGTATCTATGTATGTATGCATGTATGTATGTATGTATGTAAGTATGTATGTATGTATGTATCTATGTATGTATGCATGTATCTATGTATGTATGTATGTATGCATGTATCTATGTATGTATGCATGTATGTATGTAAGTATGTAAGTATGTATGCATGTATGTATGTATGTATGTATCTATGTATGTATGCATGTATCTATGTATGTATGCATGTATCTATGTATGTATGTATGTATCTATGTATGTATGTATGAATGAATTGATGGATGGATGGATTGGATGGATGATGGATGGATGGGTGAATGGATAGATGGATGGGGGGTGCATGCGTGCGTGGACGTGAGCGTACATGAGCATGCGTGGACGTGTGCGTGCATAGACGTGTGCGTGCACAGACGTGTGCGTGCATAGATGTGTCCGTGCGTGGATGTGTGCATAGATGGATATGTGTGGGGATGTCAGCATGCGTGCGTGGATGTCAGCATGCGTGATTGTCAGCATTCGTGCGTGGATGTGTGCATGCATGGATGTCAGCGTGCATGCGTGGATGTCAGCGTGCATGCGTGGATGTCAGCGTGCATGCGTGGATGTCCGCGTGCGTGGATGTGTGTGGATGTGGATGTGCGTGCGTGGATGTCCGCGTGCGTGCGTGGATGTGGATGTGCGTGCGCGCATGGATGATGGGTGCATAGGTGGATGGATGGGTGCAACAAGGGATCAAGTGTCCTCTTGTTGTAGTCTCTGGGATCATAGTCATGGTGCACTGTATGACAGATCATTGTCATACAGTGCACCATAACTCTGACCCCAGAGGCTGTAGGAAGAGGACACTTGATCCCTTGCTGCAGTCTCTGGATTGAGCAGAGGCGATCGAGCGTCGTGGGACCTTCGTTGTGGACTACGTCGGAGGCGATCGAGCGTCGTGGGACCTTCGTTGTGGACTACGTCGGATCTTTATAATAAAGATGGAGTCCGAATTTTGTTTGTGTTTTTTTTTCAAATAAAAAGATTTTTCTCTGTGTGTAATTTCTGACTATTTACCAGAGATTCCTAATGGCGGGTCTAACATTGGCCCTATATTATGAATCTCGGGCTTAGTGCCAGCTGCCAATAAAAAGCTGGCATTAACCCCTTTATTACCCAGTTTGCCACCGGCACCAGGGCAACTGGAAGAGTCTGGGTACAGCGCCAGAAAATGGCGCTTCAAAGAATGCGCCATTTTCTGGAGCGGCTGCGGGCTGCAATTCGCAGCCTGGGGGCCCAGAACGCTTGGGCCTCTCCATGCTGCGGATTCCAGCCCCCAGCTGCCTAGTTGTACCTGGCTGGACCAAAAATATGGCGGAGCCCCACGTAATTTTTTTTTTTTCTAGAATTAGTTCTAGAAGAAAAAAAAAAGGGCTTTGCTGTATTTTTGGAAGCCAGCCAGGTACAACGAGGCAGCTGGGGGTTGGTAGCAATCCGTAGCTGCCAAGTTGTACCTGGCTGGACCAAAAATGTGGCGGAGCCCCACGCCATTTTTTTTTCTAGAATTTAGTCCTAGAAAAAAAATAAAAATGGGCTTCGCTGTATTTTTGGTTGCCATCCAGGTGCAATGAGGCAGCTGGGGGTTGCTGGCAGTCCGTAGCTGCCAAGTTGTACCTGGCTGGACCAAAAATATGGCGGAGCCTCACGCCATTTTTTTTCTAGAATTAGTCCTGGAAAAAAAATTTAAATGGGCTTCGCTATATTTAGATGCATAGTGAACACTTTGAACCCCCAGGTGATTCACAAA
This sequence comes from Allobates femoralis, assembly GCA_033576535.1. Classification (NCBI taxonomy): domain Eukaryota; kingdom Metazoa; phylum Chordata; class Amphibia; order Anura; family Aromobatidae; genus Allobates; species Allobates femoralis. Next base: position 61,319,974 of record JARQOC010000007.1, read on the forward strand.
TTGATCCGAAAAAAGAAAATTTGTGTGAAAAAAAAGTACTTTTTCCTTATTACGGATCAATTTGTGAAGCACCTGGGGGTGGAAAGTGCTCACTATGCATCTAGATGCATTCCTTGGGGGGTCTAGTTTCCAAAATGAGGTCACTTGTGGGGGAGCTCCAATGTTTAGGCACACATGGGCTCTCCATATGCAACATGGGGTCCGCTAATAATTCCAATTGTTAGCGGATACTATGTCGCGTATGGAGAGCCCCTGTGTGCCTAAACATTGGAGCTCCCCCACAAGTGACCCCATTTTGGAAACTAGACCCCCCAAGGAACATATCTAGATGCATAGTGAGCACTTTCAACCCCCAGGTGCTTCACAAATTGATCCGTAAAAATTAAAAAAGAAAATTTGTGTGAAAAGAAAAAGTACTTTTTCCTTCTTACGGATCAATTTGTGAAGCCCATGGGGGTTCAAAGTGCTCACTATGCATCTAGATAAGTTCCCTGGGGCGTCTAGTTTCCAAAATGGGGTCACTTGTGGGGGAGCTCCAATGTTTAGGCACACAGGAGCTCTCCATACCCAACATGGTGTCCGCTAACAATTGGAGCAAATTTTTCAGTCAAATTGTTAGCGGACACCATGTCGCGTTTGGAGAGCCCCTGTGTGCCTACACATTGGAGCTCCCCCACAAGTGACCCCATTTTGGAAACTAGACCCCCCAGGGAACATATCTAGATGGGTGGTGAGCATTTTGAACCCCCAGGTGCTTCACAAATTCATCCGCAAAAATGAAAAAGTACTTTTTTTTTCCATAAAAATTTTCTTTTTTCATTTTTACAGATTAATTTGTGAAGCACTGGGGTGTTCAAAATGCTCACAACCCATCTAGATAAGTTCCCTGGGGGGTCTAGTTTCCAAAATGGGGTCACTTGGGGGGAAGCTCCAGTGTTTAGGCACACAGGGGCTCTCCAAACGCAACATGGTGTCCGCTAACAATTTGACTGAAAAATCAGCTCAAATTGTTAGCGGACACCATGTCGCGTTTGGAGAGCCCCTGTGTGCCTATACATTGGAGCTCCCCCACAAGTGACCCCATTTTGGAAACTAGACCCCCCAGAGAACATATCTAGATGGGTGGTGAGCATTTTGAACCCCCAGGTGCTTCATAAATTAATCCGTAAAAATTAAAAAGTACTTTTTTTTTCCATAAACATTTTCTTTTTTCATTTTTTCAGATTAATTTGAGAAGCATTGGGGTGTTCAAAATACTCACCACCCATCTAGAAAAGTTCCCTGGGGGGTCTAGTTTCCAAAATGGGGTCACTTGTGGGGGAGCTCCAATGTTTAGGCACAAGGGGCTCTCCAAACGCAACATGGTGTCCGCTAACAATTTGACTGAAAAATCAGCTCAAATTGTTAGCGGACACCATGTCGCGTTTGGAGGGCCCCGTGTGTCTCCACATTTGAGCTCCCCCACAAGTGACCCCATTTTAGAAACTAGACCCCCCAGGGAACATATCTAGATGGTTGGTGAGCTTTTTCAACCCCCACGTGCTTCACAAATTCATCCGTAAAAATTAAAAAGTACTTTTTTTTCCACACAAATTTTCTTTTAGCCTAAATTTTTTCATTTTCACATGAGCAACAGGATAAAATGGATCCTAAAATTTGTTGGGCAATTTCTCCTGAGTACAGCGATACCTCTCATGTGGTCATAAACCATTGTTTGGGCGCACGGCAGGGCTCAGAAGGGAAGGAGCGCCATTTGACTTTTTGAATGGAAAATTAGCTCCAAAAGTCAAATTGCGCTCCTTCCCTTCTGAGCCCTGACGTGCGCCCAAACAGTGGGTTATGACCACATATGAGATATCGATTTACTCAGGAGAAATTGCCCAACAATTTTTAAGATCCATTTTATCCTGTTGCCCATGTGAAAATGAAAGAATTGAGGCTAAAAGAACATTTTTGTTGGAAAAATTTAAATGACCATTTTTTCCTTCCACTTTGCTTTAGTTCCTGTGAAGCACCTGAAGGGTTAATAATCTTCTTGAATGTAGTTTTGAGTAGCTTGAGGGGTGCAGTTTTTGGAATGGTGTCACTTTTGGGTGTTTTCTGTCATGTACACCCTCAAATGGACTTCAAATGTGATGTGGTCACAAAAAAAAATGGTTTTGTAAATTTTGCTGGAAAAGTGACAAATTGCTGATGAACTTTGAACCCTTATAACGTCCGAACAAAAATTTTTTTTTTTTTTCCAAAATTGTGCTGATGTAAAGTAGACATGTGGGAAATGTTATATATTAACTCTTTTGTGTCACATACCTCTCTGGTTTAGCAGAATAAAAATTCATAATTTGAAAATTGCAAAATTTTCAAAATTTTTGCCATATTTTTGATTTTTTCACAAATAATCGCAAAAATTATCGACCTAAATTTAATACTAACATGAAGCCCAATATGTCACGAAAAAACAATCTCAGAATCGCTAGGATCTGTTGAAGTGTTCCAGAGATATTACCTCATAAAGGGACACTGGTCAGAATTGACAAAAATGGCCTGGTCATTAGGGTCAAAATAGGCCCGGGGGTGAAGGGGTTAAACAAATGCGGCCTCGCTCTTATTCTTCTTGCTCTCACTCCCTAAACTAACATGGCTACAGCCTGGCTTTAACTCCTAAACCCTCCTTTATGGATTGTGTCTAAATGGAACCAAGGAAGCAGTATCTAAAATCCAGCCACTAGCTGGCCACACTACACACTTTGTATTCAAACTCCCACATATCAGTAAAACAGTATACAAAAATTCAATACAAATATCAGTACAATTCACCTTACTCCTATTTTCAGAAACCAGTGTCTTCAGGGCTGGGGCCTAGTAACCCCCTTACATGCATAGAACTGACGTGTCCATGGTACTCAGCAGAATGTTAAACTAGGGACTTTCGAAAAGAATCCCATATCTATGTCTATGACTTTTCAGAAGAAGAATCCTGACCTGCAACTGGGCCTAACTAAAAAGGTATGTCTCGCGCACCTAAATTCCACACAACCAGCAAAGATCATCACAAACCCACAATTCCCCTATGCTCTGCGGGGATTCCTAGTGTATGGACAGCCTCAGAAGGAGGGAGCCCCTCGCCTGTGACTACTACCCCTGGCAACCATCACAGCAGAGATCCAGCCTGCTCCATCCCTCACACTCCTCCAATTCTGCATTTACTTGCACCATGGATCCCAAGCAGTTCAGACCAGCTACACAACAATGCCGCTTGTCTGACCTGTCAATCATCAGAAGCGCATTGTCCTAAGCAAGAGGGAAGGTGTACTCCTGAAGGAAGATTAGACTAACCTTTTAACAAACTATTCCTTATATTGTAGTTTCTGCCATCGCAGATGGGTAGATTGTGCCGCTCACTGCAGAATTAATTGTACATCAGAACCTCCAGGATCTACAGAATCAAAATGATTGAACCCCAGGGATCCATGCTTGTAGAAGGTATAGAGCGGCAGACTGGTTAAGACGTTATGTCCAGCATGTGGAAACATCTTAACACTCAAAACACTTCTTAATAGGCAATTTACTTTTTATTTTAGAGAAAAATGTTGCTTAAATGGTCTCCCTAGATAGCGCTTTGTGGTAGAGAATGGTTTAATAAGTTTTGCAAAATGTAAAAACTCGGGGGTTCTGCAGACCAGGTATTGTCTCAAACTAATGGCCTTGAGCAGAAAAAAATACTACTTTAAAAAAAGAAAACAAACAATGGTTTAAAATTTCCAATTACGGACCACTCACTTGCGGATTTTATTTCATTGCCCGTGAACCTCCTATGAAAAGGTTGCAGATTATTATTTCTGAAAAACCTTCTCATTATCATATGTCTCGGAATAAAACACAAATCACAGCAAACTGAACAGGCGTGGTGGATTAAAACCATCTCGGGCCTGGATACAGGTCACCCTGCATCACAATACACAATGTGCTCAGCCCCATCCTTCCCTCCTCCCCTCCCTCCCAAGTAATAAAATGTTTGCCTGCTATCTAGATAAACTCATCAAATATTTAGAAGCTCATGGAACCTCTCAGGCTGGGAACGCTGCCAGCAGCTACAAGATGTGAGACTGCAGATATTTCTCCTCTATCCGCAAGGATAGCCAAACAAATCTAACGCTTAAAATATAAGGTGCAGTTTGGAAATTTTGATAGAAGGGGATATTTTCTCCCCGCCAGGGGTGAGGATGATATTTTCTATTTATGAACCATGTTCTACAGCTGCTTAATTTAGTAGTGGTTTGTTACTCTACAAAAGCTCCGAGGGTTAAAGATTCCTTTTCTAATATTATACAGTCGTAGAAGACCTTAAAGCAGATCTGTCACCAGATTTCACAAAACAAGCCGTGTACATTATAAAAGGGAACTTGTCACTTAACAATCGCCCCCCAGCCTATCAATATCTGTCCCTGCACCTTCCTAATCATATCCTAGCTATCCCTCTCTGTCCTAAGACAATCATTGCAAAGTTTAAAAAAATGCTTTAACAACTTACTAAAGTGAGGCTTCATGTCCCCTCAGAAGTCACACAGTGCATACCCTGTGCATGATTTTGGCCGCCTCCGCCGCTTCTATTCACGCCCCGATGAGCGTGAAAATGCTTTGTAATCACTCTCTCTCCTCGTCCGTGGGCATATTAGCCTGTATGACGCTAATGGCGTCATTTACGGCTCAGTGACGTCGATACACCTTTTGGGTGTATCGACGAACCTCAAGCTGCACATTGCGCATGCGCGAGTTTTGCTTTATGGCAGCTCATCACAGATGCTGCCGTAAAGCAAATCTCGCGCATGCTCAATGCGCAGCTTGAGGTTCGTCGGTACACCCAAAAGGTGTATCGACATCACTGAGCCGGAAATTACGCCATTGGCGTCATAGAGGCAGGAGAGAATGATTACAAAGCATTTTCACGCCCATCGGGGCGTGAATACAAGCGACGGAGGCGGCAAAAGTCATGCACAGGGTACGCCCTGTGCGACTTCTGAGGGGACATGAAGCATCATTTTAGTAAGTTTAAAAAGCATTTTCTTAAACTTTGCAATGACTGTTTTAAGACAGAGAGCGATAGGTAGGATATGATTAGGAAGGTGCAGGGACAGGTATTGATAGGCTGCGGGGCGATTTTCAGGTGACAGGTTCCTTTTAAATAAACCTTAGACCTGATCAGGATGCAGTAGCTACAGTCGAAAGCCAACTCTAGTTGTATAATCCTTCATGAAATGTTTAAATCTGTCCGTATACCCAGTGTGAATGACGGCTCATCAATGTACAAGTGTAGGAATTGGGAAGAGGAAGGCCGCTCACCTCTATCAAATACACCCTTGGATTCCCGGGCTCCTGAAAGTGGCTGGTTTCCACAATGGATCAACAAGAAGGAAGAATTCAGGGCCACTCGTCCATTGAAGTAGGGTATTCTTTGTTTACACAAACATCTTAAAAGCATCCTCGCCGGAGGCGTTTCGGACAACAGTCCTTACTCATCGGCATACCAAATATAATTAAAAAACATGATTTATAAAGTCACCCCCATCCCAGGTTAATTACAGATTGACTCCAGGTGTCCAGTTAACCAGTTCACAAGATAGCAAAGAACAATAAATCACTCTATTGCATGACCATCCCCATGCTGATATATTATTAAAACACACTGATATTTATACAAGATTGTGCTTCTCTCAAACTTATACATTAGTACATATATAAATATATATCTCTACAATAAACAAATGCACAGGTATTCACTTAGTCATTTGATTGCTTAGAGACTACCGTATATGTTATCAGCTTCCCATGCCCTGTATATTATGTATTCTGGATCCAAAGCTTTTATTTCATCTTTTCAACTGTTTTGTCCAATTTGTATCCTTAGTTGAATTATATAGAAATGATCACCGTCGTATATGCCTAATTTTTATTTTACGGAATTATCCTTATTTTTTTCCCCACCTATTTGTTTCCATCAAAAATAAATATGTTTTCTTCGAATTTGATATATATGGGGAGGATGTATTTCTTTCCATATATAATTTTAATTCAAGAAAACCATAAGTATTAATTATTTGATTCATATTATTAACCGGTCTCTCAAATCCTTACCAATTCTTTCTTCATTATATGCACAGAATATGTCCGTGCCATCAAATAAATCATATTGTAAATATTCCAAGGAAACAAGATTTTCCTGGATGATTCCATTCTTTAATTTATGATCGTCCCTATTCGGGCAACTAGAAGGACCGATGGCAACAAACTATGAAGCTAATATAACCAAACCCGAAAAAAGGAGGGGGGCAAGGTATATTATTTTTAAGGTCCTTGCAATTTTACCGATTTAAGATTACATTCACTAAATGCTCAAATAACAAATTTACTTCAGGTACATAAATATATATACCGGTAGTTTGGATTCTTGTATCATTAGGAGAAGCATCCAGGAAACTTTGCAGTCCAACACCATGTTAAGGAGACCTATCCAGAGTATGAGTCAAATCATCCATGGACATTTATTAAACCATTGCCCCTATATTCCACATATTACTATCCATACCTCATCAATAATTCATTATACTGGCTTTGGTTAATAACAGGCAAAAAGACTTCAAATTGTTCCCATCTACTAACCCGGTGCACAATTATAGAACGAAATCTTACTCCATTAGGATAACAACTAGTAAGAATTTTCTTGGGTTTCAAAACTTCTGCCTCCGATACCCACACGGACAGAGTCCAACATTGCCCTAGATGCAAACTGGGCGGGACGGATATGTACCACGGACTGTGGGAATGTGAGGCGACCAGACAACTATGGGACATGGTACGGCGAACTTACAGATCAATATCCGGGGTGACACTTCCCTTGATGTCAACGATATGGCTTTTCCATGATAGAGAACACATTGGAGTGGGAGGGAAAAACATCCACATCTTCCACACACTGGCTCTAGCGACGACAAGGATCATTCTGAGACACTGGTTGGATTCTAACCCTCTACAACTAGGGGAAGTGATCTCAGAGGTGAAAGGAGTAATGCTATCAGAAAAGACAATGGCGGAAAATAACAAGTTAAAAGACAAGGCCAAATTTTTTGCCAAATGGAAGAGTTTTATTGTCACACAGCTTCCAGAAGGTGTTATCAAACAGGTGGTCTATCCATTCCGACACACCAGTTGGTATTGCATGGAAGACCTGAAGGGATCTTTGGGAGGGTTGAAACTCCCGTCGGATGGAGAGTGAATAGGGGACATGATGCGCATGTGACGGACTAATTGCGACTTTGATATATTTTAGGGATGCGGCATGGCTACGCACAATACTATCATCACAGAGGTGGAGGGTGCACTTTTTGTTCCACACAAGAGTGCGAAGGAAAAATAAATATACGGGGCATTACCAAAAGCAAACTGACGGGATGGAGGCCCGGGGGAAGGAGGGGTGATATGGGAGTTGTTCGAGAAAGATTTGTTTATATACGTAATGATGTATGCTGATATCTTGCAACTGTATTTTGAAATGCCTAATAAAAATTATTTGGAAAAAAAGAAAGAATTTTTCATGTTCTAAAATTGGCACAGGAATGTGTAAGACATAGATTTTATTGTTCATGGAATTTTGTTCATATGAATTATTCTGAAGTTCATAAAGTCTCCATTGAAATCAACTTAAGCTTCATAACCACTGCATTGCCCAGTATCCCTTCTGGTGACTCAACCTGACATATCCAATCCCAATGTTTCTCATCAATATCCCTCTCCCCTGCTGAGATCTAACACTGGCCAGAACAAATTACAGCTATTTGATCAGGTGGGCGGGGGGAAGAGGGGTAAATTACAGGAATGGACAGATAACATAATTCTTTTAATCATGAATCTGACATTCCTGAAAATTGTTTTTATTTTTTCTTACATTCTCCTAGCACTGAACTACAAAATAATTTAGACATACTAATGCATATTTAGATTGTGAGCCCCAATGGGGTCAGTGTTGCAAATGTATGTGAAGCGCTATGGAATTAATAGCACTATATAAATGAATAAATATTATTACTGTTATTATTATTGTGGGACACATGACTGAAAACACTAGATGGTGTTTTACTGGTATTGATTGACATAATGATGCATATTAGATTAATTATGCCTTCTATCCTAAATAAAGCCCAATGGAAGCCAATATTGTTTGACATCATGAAAGACACAGGCTGCGGGGCTCTTCTACATTAAACTCAGGAAGTTCGCTGCGCGCAGTGGTTCAAAGATTTTTACTATTGTCCTTTACAGAGGATGAAGGGCATAACACAGACACCCTAAAATCATAACAGTTAACGTTAAAAAAAACACACATAAAATCACATACTTTAAAGTACTGTATCTTTACCCAATGCAGTTTTCAGTGTTTGTTGCCTCTGCCGTGCTAAAAGGACAACAGCAAAAAAATATATTTTCAATGTTCAGTGTGTCACAGTCATTTTGCAGCATTGCCACAATTTGAATAAAAAAACAAACAAAAAACTGTATGAAAGGCTGCGTTCACACATTGCGTATTTTGCCGCGTTTTTTTACACGCGCTTTTCAAAATACGCAATGTGCCTTTTGTCTGCCAGCAAAGTGAATGGGAAATTCACTTTGCAGTGCAGACATTGCGTAAAAATACGCACTGCGTTTTCCGGAGAAAACGCAGCTCCGTAAACAATTGATATGTCAATTGTTTACGCAGCTACTTCTGCGTATTCTCCCAGAGGGGAGGAAGAATCCGGCTTCCTCCTCCCCTCTGTGACAGCTGTGGCCGCCCCATTAGACTTCACAGTGTATTAATACACACTGTGAAATATAAATTAAACTAAAGCAAGTGTGTGAAAAATAAAAAAGAATGAATACTTCACCTGTCGGACGCCTTCTGCCGCTGTGCGATCCCCGGTTCCAAGTGGACAGGACCTGTGGTGATGTCAGAGGGGCGTTCCCGGGCACTCGCGGTCATGTGATACATATCACATGACCGCGAACAGCCAATCAGCGATGGGAACGCCCGGGAACGCCCCTCCTCTGACGTCACCACAGGTCTTATCAGTACACCTCACACTTACAACCGGAGACCGGAGAGCGGCAGAAGGCACCAGACAGCGGGAGAAGGCGCCGGAGAGGTGATGTATTAATTCTTTTTTATTTTACATACATTTGCCTCTGTTTAATTTAGATTTCACAGTGTATATTAATACACTGTGAAATCTAATGGGGTTGTCACAGAGGGGAGGAGGAAGCAGGATTCTTCCTCCCCTCCGTGACATCACTGCGCTTTCTGGGGTAAAGAAAGCGCAGTGTGTGAAAGCCCCTGCGTATTTTGCTGCGCTTTTTTGCGCGGCCGAAAAACGCGGCAAAAAGCGCACGCAAAAAAGCGCAGCAAAATACGCAAATGTGTGAACGTAGCCAAATGCTGCTTTGCATCAAACCCAATTCTACTCCATCGTCCTGTCTAGAGACTCTCCAACTGGGTATAGGAAGGCGTGGCCAGACTCTTCTGGATATTATATTGACTGTGTCCAGCAGAGTTCTGCATCCCTGGCCTATGCCCTTATTGCAGGTGCTATATCAGTCTGCTCCTCTCTCCACACTTGACCTGATCTTAAGGCAGGTTTACATGTAGCGACATTGTTAACGATGTCGCTGCAACTTGTGACGTTGCAGCGACCTTGTAGCGATGTCGCTATGTGTGACATACTGCAACAATCAGCGATCTGATAGCTGATCATTGATACAATGGCCAGGGCCATTTTTTGATCGTTGGTCTCCTGCTGAGCGGCCAGCATCGCCATGTGTGACAGCGGGAGACCAATGATCATCAACCTCCCCGCGCCGAACAGCAAGCGCTGGGAGCTGGTATCCAGGGTAAATATTGGGTAACGAAGCGCAGCATTGCACTTAGGTACCCGATATTTACCCTGGTTACCAGCTCCCAGGGACGCACAGCAAGGGGAAATATATATCAGGATGGGTGACATTAATACATAATGAAAGGGCAGGGGGCAAATCATAAGTCCTTACAGGATTTAAAATGCTAAAAGGGAACAAATTTGCACCAAGTCCATTGGACTTATCTTAGGTCACTGACTTATACCTTGCGGTTAGATGCTACAGGCCCTGGGACTGCCCTGTGAGTAGTACCTAATGACTACCTGTGGCACAGCCTATCCTCACCATCAAAGGATCAAAGGCCCTGGGAAAGACCAGGTAGCCACACAGTTATGCCCTTCCAGGGTAAGCCCAGATAATGGTGCAGTGGGTTCACTCCTGTACTGCCACATCTTGTTCTTTTCTTTTGTTCCATTGCCTCTCCATTCCTGAGATGGCCCATCCTCTATTCATGAACACGTTGCCATTGTAAAGTAGGCATGGTACTCAAATCTCTACAAGAGTCTTGAAGGCCACACCCCCTTTGCTAAACATAGTTTTACATACAATGAAGAGAGGACATTATCTCAGGAATGGGAGGCAGAGGAACAAATTAATGCAACACCAAAATAAGGAGAACATAGACATTTACACCAGGTATAAATTATGCCGATAGCATTGAATACCTTCAGGAGGTTTAATGTCGGAGAAACACACAAATGAGTGCGCAAACATATTGTTCTTGCACAGGGGCCCCTTCTGTCTTTGTCATCCCTGGAAAAGTCAGTTCCCGAGATCTGTTGGACATAGAAGATATGGACTAAATTGAGATAACTTGGTCCAAGTCTCTTAGATCCTCACATTTTCTCTGATCAAAAATTTTTTTAAAAGTGTAAAAAAAAAAGAAAAATAAAAAAAGTTATCTACTAATCTTTACACCTACCTCTATCGTACAAAAAAGTAAATTTAGCTATAAGTAATTAAAACTAGTGCTAAACAGAACATGTTGGTCTCTACCATCTGTACTGAAAAACACATTTGTAAAACAGCTGATGATCTGTCAATCACCAGGTAATATAGAGAGCAGCGTTACGCCGAGATGATTCATAATGCAAGTCTTCTGAGTCACCCAGCGCTGAATGCTTCATCTGGAGAGGAGAGGTGCCGAGCTGCCATTTCTGTTACGCAGCCTCGGGTAAAACAATACCAATCAAGCAGCGGGGACTCCTAAAAACCCATCTTCAAAAGCCTCCAGCAAAGATATGAACTGAATCTTGTGCTCGTCACCAACGCACATGTCCTGATGAGAACATCAGCAATTCTGCAGTCACAGGAAAAGCTGAAACGTTATGACTGCAGCTCAATGGTGGAGTGCAATAAATGTGTTCTGGCACTGATAACACGGATTTGGCAGGAGAGTAGATATATACCGTACTTACATATACAATATGTAATTTTTGTATATATTATATATACACACACACACACACACACACAGTCAGGGCCGAAGTGTTAGCACCCTTGAAATTGTTCCAGAAAATAAAAGCATTTCTAGCAGAATACTAATTATACATGCTTTGTCATATACATTTTTATTTCACTTGTGTTAGAGACAAAAAGGCAAATTGGTCATAATTTCACACAAAACCCCCAAAATAGTTCGGACAAGATTGTTGGCATCTTTCCAAATCTGTGGGTAATCAATTTAGTTTCAAGCATGTGATGATTGTTCACCTGTGCCAAATAACAGGTGTGGGCATTATGAAAATCATACCTGAAACCAGATAAAAAGGGAGAAGTAGACTCAATCTTTGCACTGTGTGCCTGTGCGTGCCACACTAAGCATAGAAAACAGAAGGAGAAGAGAAAGAAGAGAGCTGAGGACTTGAGAACTTATATTGTTACACATTATCAAAACTCTCAAAGGCTACAAGTTCTTCTCCAGAGATCGTGATGTCCCTTTGTGCAACATAAATCAGAAAGTTTAAATCCCATGGCACTGTAGCTAATCTCCCTGGACATTTAAAGCAGAGAACAATTGATGAAAGGTTACAACACAGGATAGTCCGAATGGTGGATAAGCCCCAATCAAGTTCCAAAGAAATTCAAGCTGTCCTGCAGGCTCCGGGGGCATCAGCGTGAACAATATCTCCACATTTTAATGAACACTATGAAGGAAACTCAGGCGATCCCCACGTCTGATGTGGCAACCCTCTGGCGGGACGCACACAGGGAGGTACTGCACCCCAAACAGAAGGTGTAGTGTCTCCATAGCTGAGGAGGAAAATACAGAGTCTGCAGCCAAAACATGCTCATAACACACCTTCGTACAGGGGACTGGTATTCAGTAGGTCCCAGGGGGGGTGGAGCCTAGTAGAGTGGGAAGACGTGAGTGACAGTTACAGACAGTCAGACGGTGACAGAAGAGCAGAGCGGATGGACGCAGGGGACCCTGCGGTCGTGACAGGAGGGCACCTCTAAGGAGAGAGGTGACCTAGACAAAGAAGGGGACACTCCAGGACTGGTTGTAACCAGCTTGAAAGTCCAGGTGAATACCGGTAGATCGGAACAGAGGCGGTTGGTTAACGGTTTATCCCAAACCGCAAACCAGCAGGCTGTGGGCCTAAAATAGGAGCCACAGCACCACAGGACTAAATCTCACCTCTGTCTCAAAATGGGTCCCAGACACTAATAAGGGAAAGGACTAAATACCGGTGGCGGGAGAGTTGTCTTCTCATCACTCTCGTCCATAAAGGAAAGGGGTCAGAAGTACCTTTTAGTAACAGACCTGGGGACCGGCGATGGGGCTCTTTAGTGTAGTTGACAGGAGAGCTAAAGCAAACACAGACCAAGAAAGTTATTACAGAGACACCTCTGACAGACTCTGAAAAAGCCTCCAAAATCTGCGGCTACAACCCCCGGTGAATCCGACTGTACCGTGTACCCTTATCATCAGGTGCCAGTAAAGAACTGTTTGAGCTAATCTGGTCTCTGCATCAATTATTCGTCACCTGGGAGGCTCCTAGACCACCAAAGAGCCAAGGACTACGACTCCTCATCTACCCCGCTGCCCTGAGGTAAAAGCTCCGCCTGTGGGGAGCTGTACTACCAAAGCTGCTTCATCATCACGTCAGCGGCCAGCTGCAGCGCTGGTAACTACATTACCAGGTAGCACAGGTAGCATCACGTTTCCCTATCCCCAAGTTCCCCCTCATCCTCATCAGCCAACTGAGTGCCCTGGGCACGGAACCAGGAACCGACCAGCCGTGATCCCCCACCGAAGCCACCGTCCGGGTATCCGAGTAACCCCTTCCCTGCCGGTCCGACTCACACACATTTTGGCAAATTGGAATCTAGCTTTTTATTCTTCTGTAAGCCAAAATCCTTCTGGGAAAGAGTCTTGAGGTCAGATGAGAGCAAGATAGAGTTTTTTGGTAAAGCACATCATTCTAATGTTTACGAAAAATGAATGCGGCTTACAAAAAAAATAACACAGGACCTATAGTCATATATGGTGGAGGTCAAACATGGTTTGGGGTTGTTTTACAGCCTCTGGCTCCAGATGCCATGACTGTGGGCAAGGCATCATGAAATCTGAATATCACCAAAGGACTTTGGGTCATAATGAAGTGCCAAGTGTAAGAAAGCGGGAACCTAGGTCATGGGTTTTCCAAAAGGACAATGACCCCAAACATACTTCAAGAAGCCCCAGAAATGAATGAAAGTAAAGCACTGGTGAGTTGTGAAGTGGCAGCAATGAGTCCGGATCTAAATCCTGTTGAATACCTGTGGAGAGAGCTGAAAATTATTATTGGGAGAAGACGCCTTCATATATGAGAGACCTGGAGCAGTTCGCAAAAGAAGAGGCCAAAATTCCAGGTGACAAGAGTAAGAAGCTGGTGATGGTGATAGAAAGCGACTGATTGCAGTTATTAGGACAAAGGTGTAAAAAATTTTGCTGGCCCAGTTTTGGAGGCATTGCGTAAAATGATGTCCAATTTGCCTTTTTTCCTCTGTTTTTTCTTTTTTGTCTTATTCCAATACACAAAAAGGAAACTGGGGTAAAATGCTTAATATTCTGGAACAATTTCAAGGGTACAAACGCTTTCAGCCATCACTGTATAACTGTGTATGTTATATATATATATATATATATATATATATATATATATATATATATATATATATATATTATATATACATATATATATACACATATATGTATATATACATATACAAAGGACATACACACACGTACATATACACATACATTATATATGGGAAGACAGAATCTAAGGCTAGAGAATGATGGTACACTATCACAGGTATAATGAGGCGTTCCCGTTTAATACATTCATCCACAGGATAGGTGCTAAAGTTTTAATCACTTGTCATTCATAGACTTTGTGATCACGAAAACAGGGGCCTTAAAGTCCCATGTGTCATTACCCTGTATTCACTGTGTGATTATGCTATCACATGACCACATGTACAGTCATATGAAAAAGTTTGGGCACCCCTCTTAATCTTACTCTTTTTTTTTGTTTAAAATAGTTTTTTTGCAACAGCTATTTCAGTGTGATATATGTAATAACTGATGGACACAGAAATATTTCAGGATTGAAATGAGGTTTATTGTACTAACCGAACATGTGAAATATGCATTATTTAAAAAAATTGACAGGTGCAAAAGTATGGGCACCTCAACAGAAAAGTGACATTAATATTTAGTAGATCCACCTTTTGCAAAAATAACAGCCTCTAGTCGCTTCCTGTAGCTGTTAATGAGTTCCTAGATCCTGGATGAAGGTATTTGTGACCATTCCACTTTACAAAACAATTCCAGTTCAGTTAAGGTTGATGGTCGCCGAGCATGGACAGCCCGCTTCAAAACATCCCACAGATGTTCAATGATATTCAGGTCTGGGGACTGGGATGGCCATTCCAGAACATTGTAATTGTTCCTCTGCATGAATGCCTGAGTAGATTTGGAGCGGTGTTTTGGATCATTGTCTTGCTGAAAGATCCATCCCCGACGTAACTTCAACTTTGACACCGATTCTTGAACATTATTCTCAAGAATCTACTGATACCGAGTGGAATCCATGCGACCCTCAACTTTAGCAAGATTCCCGGTGCCGTCATTAGCCACACGGCCCCAAAGCATGATGGACCCTCCCCCAAATTTGACAGTGGGTAGCAAGTGTTTTTCTTGGAATGCTGTGTTTTTGTGGCGCCATGCATAAAGCCTTGTTGTATGACCAAACAACTCAATCTTTGTTTCATCAGTCCACAGGACCTTCTTCCAAAATGAAACTGGCTTGTCCAAATGTGCTTTTGCATACCTCAGGTGACTCAGTTTGTGGCGTGCATGCAGAAACGGCTTCTTTCACATCACTCACCCATACAGCTTCTCCTTGTGCAGTGTGCGCTGTATTGTTGACTGATGCACAGTGACACCATCTGCAGCAAGATGATGCTGCAGGTCTTTGGAGGTGGTCTGTGGATTGTTCTTGACTGTTCTCACCATTCTTCTTCTCTGCCTTATGATATTTTTGTTGCCCTGCACTTTGGCCTTACAAGAACTGTCCTGTGGTCTTCCATTTCCTTACTATGTTCCTCACAGTGGAAACTGACAGGTTAAATCTCTGAGACAACTTTTTGTATCCTTCCCCTGAACAACTATGTTGAACAATCTTTTTTTCAGATCATTTGAGAGCTGTTTTGAGGAGCCCAAGATGCCACTCCTTAGAGAAGATGCAACTAGGAGAACAACTTGCAAGTGGACAAGTGGAAGAGGAACTTGCAAGTTGAAATAGTTTTTCTCATGATTGGATACACCGGGCTATGAAGTACAAAGCTCAATGAGGTTACCAACCCAATTTAGTGCTTCAGTAAGTCATTAAAAAGTAGTTAGGAGTATTCAAATCATGAAAATCAGAAGGGTGCCCATACTTTTGCACCTGTCAATTTTTGAAATAATGCATATTTCACATTTTCAGTTAGTACAATAAACCTCATTTCAATCCTGAAATATTACTGTGTCCATCAGTTATTACATATATAACACTGAAATAGCTGTTGCAAAAAAAACTATTTTAAACAAAACAAAAAGAGTAAGATTAAGAGGGGTGCCCAAACTTTTTCATATGACTATGTGATTTGTATTGGCCAGGTGAACTTCTCATTAGCATAAATAAGGTACACTTTTTCATCTGTATGGCATTTATTTTTAGAATGTCAGAACTAAATAAAATGTAAAATACCACATATACCTTCCCATGTTAATAATTGTGATGTATCCACAAAAGCGAGATGCCATGTGAATGACCCGTGAAGAATCAGGCTTTATTGTGTGCCCCCCAAATCTGGAATGGGCAAGTTTCAACAGAGAGAGAAACTTGTGAATTTTGTGACTACTCACAAGGATAATTGGTCTGGTTAAAAAAAAAAAAGGAATGACATCATGTCCATCTGTGCCGCCAAATTGGTCCAAGTGTGGTCCATGAGGTCAGTTTTTTTCCACAGTAAGCGCTCATACAGAAAATACAAGTGTGTGAATGTAGCCAGTGGTGTAACTTGAAGCTCATGGGGACTGATGCAAAAGCTCCAACGGGTCACACAACTATTGCAAGTCTTTAACCCCTTTAAACCAGGAATTTTTCATTTTTGTTTTTTGCTCCTCTGCTTCCAAGAGCCATAACTTTTTCATTGTTCCGTCAATATAGACATATGATGGCTTGTTTTTTGCAGGACAAGTTGTACTTTCAAATGCAATCATTTATTTTACCATACAGTATACAGGGAAAGTGCAAAAAAATTCCAAGTGCAGTGAAATTGCAAAAAAAAAAAAATGCAATTACACGTTTGTTTTTTGGGTTTTTAGTCACCAAGTTCTCAATATAGTAAAACCTACATGAAAGGGTGAGGTCTCGGGTTGGTACGAGTTCGTAGATACCAAACATGTATACTTTTACTGGTATCTAAGTGGTGAAAAAAAATTCTGAAGTTTGAAAAAAACAACAAAAAAAAACAAATAAAACAAAACGCTTTTCGCCCCATGTTCTGCACCCCGTAGCATCCTCTTTTTCTCGTGATCTGGGGCTGTGTGACGGCTTATTTTTTGTGACCTGAGCTGACATTTCTAATGATACCAATTTTGGGTAGATGCGCTGTTTTGATCACCCATTATTGCATTTTATAGCAATGTTGCGGCGACCCAGGTAAAAACATAAAATTTTTGTGTTTGAACCTTTTTTTTCCGTTACGCAGTAACGGCTCTCGTTAATTGATAATATATATTGATAGATCGGGGGTTTCTGAACGCAACGATACCAAACATGTATTTTTTAATTTTTTAAATACCGTATATACTCGTGTATAAGCCGAGTTTTTCAGCCCAAAAATTGTGCTGAAAAGTCCCCCCCTCGGCTTATACACGGGTCAATACGGTATGCTGTGGGGGGGGAGCTGTGACCGGGGGCTGGAGGAGGCAGGAGGGGGCCGCGGTGACCGCAGGCGGTCACGTGGGGCCGCCTCATTAGTGCAATGAATATGCACGGCATCCCCCCGTCCATCAGCGGCGGGGGGATGCGTGCATATTGCACTACACAGCCCCTCTCCTATACCGCAGTAGTAATAAACAGCCCCCTCTTATCATTCCCCCCCGCTGCTGCAGCGTGAAAAAACAACATTTTATACATCACCATCTACGCAGCTCCCCGCTCCTCCGGTCCTCAGCACTCCCGCTCGCCGCTCTATCACCTTGTTATCTGTCATTGACTGGCCCCAGGAGATGCGTCTTTCCTCGCGCGGTCCTCAGCATCTCCGCTCGCCCGGCTTCTTCTTCCTTGTTGTGCCGGTGTCATGTGACTGGGCGCAGGAGATGACGTCATTTCCTGCGCGCGGTCACAAGCCGGCACATCAAGGAAGAAGAAGCCGGCGAGCGGAGATGCTGAGGACCGGAGGAGCGGAGAGCTGCGTCGGAAGGTGATGTATAAACTGTTTGTTATTTTCACCGCTGCCGCAGCCGGGGGGGACATGATAAGGAGGGGGGGGCTGTTTATTACTACTGGGGGACGCATATTAAGGAGGGGGGGCTGTGTACTACCACTGGGGCTGCTGGATACTACACTGGGGCTGTATATACCTCTGGGGCTGCTGTATACTACCACTGGGGCTGTATATACCTCTGGGGCTGCTGTATACTACCACTGGGGCTGTATATACCTCTGGGGCTGCTGTATACTAACTACTGGGGCTGTATATACCTGTGGGGCTGCTGTATACTACCACTTGGGCTGTATATACCTGTGGGGCTGCTGTATACTACCACTGGGGCTGTATATACCTCTGGGGCTGCTGTATATTACCACTGGGGCTGTATATACCTGTGGGGCTGCTGTATACTACACTGGGGCTGTATATACCTGTGGGGCTGCTGTATACTACACTGGGGCTGTATATACCTGTGGGGCTGCTGTATACTACACTGGGGCTGTATATACCTGTGGGGCTGCTGTATACTACACTGGGGCTGTATATACCTCTGGGGCTGCTGTATACTACACTGGGGCTGTATATACCTCTGGGGCTGCTGTATACTACACTGGGCTGTATATACCTCTGGGGCTGCTGTATACTACCACTGGGGCTGTATATACCTCTGGGGCTGCTGTATACTACCACTGGGGCTGTATATACCTGTGGGGCTGCTGTATACTACACTGGGGCTGTATATACCTCTGGGGCTGCTGTATACTACACTGGGGCTGTATATACCTCTGGGGCTGCTGTATACTACACTGGGGCTGTATATACCTCTGGGGCTGCTGTATACTACACTGGGGCTGTATATACCTCTCGGGCTGCTGTATACTACCACTGGGGCTGTATATACCTCTGGGGCTGCTGTATACTACCACTGGGGCTGTATATACCTGTGGGGCTGCTGTATACTACACTGGGGCTGTATATACCTCTGGGGCTGCTGTATACTACACTGGGGCTGTATATACCTCTGGGGCTGCTGTATACTACCACTGGGGCTGTATATACCTCTGGGGCTGCTGTATACTACCACTGGGGCTGTATATACCTGTGGGGCTGCTGTATACTACCACTGGGGCTGTATATACCTCTGGGGCTGCTGTATACTACACTGGGGCTGTATATACCTCTGGGGCTGCTGTATACTACACTGGGGCTGTATATACCTCTGGGGCTGCTGTATACTACCACTGGGGCTGTATATACCTCTGGGGCTGCTGTATACTACCACTGGGGCTGTATATACCTCTGGGCTGCTGTATATTACCACTGGGGCTGTATATACCTGTGGGGCTGCTGTATACTACCACTGGGGCTGTAAATACCTCTGGGGCTGCTGTATACTACCACTGGGGCTATATACTACCTCTGGGGATGCTGTATACTACCACTGGGGCTGTATATACCTCTGGGGCTGCTGTATACTAACTACTGGAGCTGCTGCTGTATATACCACTGGGGCTGCTGCTGTATACTACCACTGGGGAGGCTGCTGTATACTACCATTGGGGGGCCTGTATACCACACTGCTGGGGGCTGTATACCTGTGCTGGAGTCCACCCTCGGCTTATACACGAGTCAATAGGTTTTCCCAGGTTTTGGGGGCAAAAGTAGGGGGGTCGGCTTATACACGGGTCGGCTTATACACGAGTATATACGGTACTTTAATTACGAGTGGGGGAAAAGGGGGGTGATTTGAACCTTTATGTTTTTAAAAACTTTATTTTTCAATTCAATCTTACTTTTACACACCCCCATATAGAAGCCCCCTGCTCCACAGTCCAATCGCTTCTGATAGATACCAATGAGCTGCAGCACATCGGTATCTATCAGAAGTGTCAACAGTGAGTGGTTGGCAGCGCCTGCCAACCACGCACCAAAAGTGCTCCGTGACAGCTTCCGGGGTCAAGCCAGGACCCCAGGGCGATCCCGCGATCTTATTGCGGGATCTCCGATGCAGGCGGGGAACGGAGTGTTCCCCGCCGCGGCACCTTTTGATTCCGCTGTCAGTGATTGACAGCGGGATCCAAAGGGTTAACAGCACCGATCGGATCCCGGATCCGATCGGCGCTGGAAGCACGACATCTCAGCTGATGAGATCAGCTGAGATGTTTGGGGAAATGATGTGAGCTCCACGCAGGAGCTTTCATCAAACCCCAGTAACCTGCCCATGACGTCCTCCTGCGTCATGGGTCGTGAAGGGGGTTAATAGCAATGGTCTTTTTCTTTAGGCCAAAGGGACTTTTGTGGCCCTCTAGGCTCCAGGGCCCGGGTGCGATTGCAACTCCTGCACCTTTTGTAGTTACATCCCTGAACGTAGCTGTGACTCTGCGCACATTGCATACTGTCATGATGCGTCAATCTGCGTTCCAATAAAGCGACTGCAGACTTTTCTTCTGTGACTGGACAAACCCTTTACAGCTCAGACGTCCAATTTTTCCCGTCCAAAAATTAAGGACCATTGTCAATCGACGTTTTGGATCATTTTTTCATCAGTGTCAATTTTTTGCAATTGGTTTTTAAATTTTTCACAATGAAGAAAAAAAACAACCAAAAAAAATAACGTCTAAAGCTTCTCCTATTATAATGTTACTCACGGACTGCACATTGCTATCTGTTCCTGTGTGCGCTCAGTAGATCTTTGTAGACCCGTACACGTGTATCTGTTATTTTGATCCATGACCCCCATAAAAAAAACAGCCATGTGAACGGCCCTACAGGTTAGAACAGGTGTGTGATCCCCCGGTAAAAACAGTCGATAGATGAACAAGGGAAACATGGACGTCTGAATGAAGCCGTGTTCTCACTTGTGCTCTGGGCGGCAGCACAAACACTGAAGAGCAGCGGCCTATAAATTCTACTTTATTACATCCATGTATTTGTATTAAATGTCATTAGTCACATTGTTATAAAGCGAAACAACTGCAGGTAATTTAACAATTTGTCCATATAGAGATGAAATCCGTGCAAACGTCCATTTGTGGCAAAGAAATCAATAGTCTGCTCGGCTGGCATGTCATGGTAGACTGTCACACTACTGTGCGTTCTTAACTCCATTCTCTGACATATATTGTAGGGCGACGGGCGATTTTCTGCATACAACTGTTTATATAGACAAGGGCAGATCACAATGCTAATATTTAGAAATCCAACCAACTAGATGAAATCAATTATTTCTGATATGACTTGCAGCATTTCACACTGCCCAATCAAAAATGTGTTAAACGGAAAGCGGCGCTTCACAGAAATGATAAAACTGCTCCATAACCACTACGGGCATTTGCTGATCAAAGACATAAAACTTGTTTGTTAACTGAGAAAGGACTTTCCTCCTCTGAGCGAATACTACGAAGTGACCAAATATTACTCATTATAATTTAGCATATCAGTTTGGCAGTAATTACACAACTCTTCCAACAAAAATCAAGTAAAAAAAGTGGTAAAATTCTCAACCTAGAAGTCATTTGGTTCAGCAAACGAGGGCAAATGACTGACAGAAGATACCATTATGAGGCATCCACAAAAGTCTTTGGGCCGTACTGTACCGCTACAATCTTTCAATATCAGTTAAAAGGCATAGAGGTATTTTTTTCCGATTCCAGATATATGACATACAACAAGACATATATGACATATAACATACAATCTCCTTGCAAATGTCATTCCTGGTGGGATTTGTGTTGGCAGCGGATCATTCAGGATACACTGAAAGCGTGTTGACAACAGAACTTAGCTTTAATTAGCAACAAGCAGGTACAGATATGAAGGACTTTGTGGAAACAGGAATATACATCTTAAATGTCCCTTTGCAGCATCAGCAAGCTGCTGTGCTTCTCTTCCCATGCACAGACACAGGAAACTGGTTACAGTCACATGGTATTTCCTGTGTGTGAGCCTCTGGGAGTGTTTTTTTTTTTAAACTAACTTTACTGACTATGTACAAACCTAGCAATTCAACACTTACACATAAAGGATTGGAGTTGTTGCACTTAACATATTCCAACAATTGAATCTAAGACCACAGTGCTGGTAGTGACAGGGGCCCTTCAGTAGCCCTTGGTGGTAACACACTGGCACCCCGCAATCGTCAGGTGAGACATTGTTCAAGCGCCAGTGTCAAAGACCAATAGTGACATCTAAATTGTCAATGGTCTACGGGTATTTAATATAGCCGGCAAAAGTCAAATGTAAATGGAGCTCAGCTCTTGAAGGCCCTCAAAACGGGCTCCGCTGTGTGAGATGTATAGTTATGCCTATATGCTCAAAGGGGTTAAAGGGATCCTGTTCTGAGAATGTAACACCTCAAACTATTGGCATTTACGTATAAGTGCTTCAATATTTGATACATTATTAAATTAATTACTTTATTGTTTGGTATTTAGCTGCAAGTTCTTTGGGTTGGGACAATGCACATGAAGCTCCCTACCCACCCAATTCCCCTCCTGGTGCCTGCCTCCTGTATCTGATTGACAGGTCACCCTTGCTTCGTTTCAGCATGCTTGTGTGTGTGTATATACAGTATATATGTGTGTATGTGTGGTCACTATGTGATTTCAGTGGTAAAAACAGGTCGGTGAAATAAGACCCAGATGGCAAGCAGGGAATAGGGATATAAGGCAGTATCCTTTAAGTGTAAAGTCACACCCCAAAGCATTTGCGGCTCATTTACCTAAGATTTCGATGTTTGATTTATTAGAAACTGCAACATGAATGAATGAATTTACAATCAAGGTGTCTACTGAACCATCATTATTGAGCTTGTATATGTATGCAATTGGTATGAGGTATAAAATCCTCATGACAAGTTCTCTTTATAGGGTCAATTCTTCCAGTAGGTGCGCTACAGACCCAGCTCACTTCCTCTAAAGCAGCCATCTGCATATTTATTTTTCCTAGAAAAGCATTATATGGTTTTATGTAAAGTGTTAACATTCTATATTCAATTCAAATGTAACATAGGCGGAGGAAAATTTTTGTCAAAAAAATCATTAATTACCTGACAATTCTGAAAAAAATAAATCAAATGTTGGAAAATGGGAAACTGAAGGTGGAAGTTGAGCGGTCACAATATCGTTCTGTAACAATGTGCTCTCTGAAAGTATTGGGGAATATGCACTTGGCAGCGGAATTGACGCACACAGCAATTGGACTTTTTAAAATAAAGTACATTTGGTTTATTACCCTTCATAAACCAGACTTCAGAACCACACAACAGAATCAGCCTTACTTTGGCAATTCAACAACATAAACATCACACACAGTCCATTTCATTGCTGGAATTGTCCATACAGATTGCACTGGCTTCGGTCAGCCTTTACTCACGGATTTCAAGTCCGATTCCCTGTCCGGAGCTCTGCCATGCTCCAAATATACAGGGTCCTTTCAGCATGTGTTGCTCACTCTTGCAGGACCTGGCTTGACTGACCACATGAACACACCAAGAGTTTCTTTATACCCACTTGAGACACTCCCCTGGGCGGAGGCACCTGGATGGCTAAACACACCCATCTTTCTCATTTATCTACAATACCTGAACCCCTGAATGCCTTTCAAGGCCTATGGAGCTACAAGTCCCAGATAGAATATCCCAGGTTTATACTACAGAGAACAACTGGCTCTGCCATACATGCCAGTCATTAACGATATAACCGATTGGCATCTATGGTGGTATCTGAGTGATCGTGTCATGATCTTATGTGGGACTCTATATCCTACATTATTCGCTTTAGTGTGATGGGAAAGAGATAAACTGAGATGTGTATGCACACTAAGAGTTATGCCATATATGAGACCCATACATTAAAGGAGCTGTTTAGTTAAGAAAACGGTCACATATGGACAGGATAAATAATATCTTGTTGGTAAGTGGATAGCAGTAGACATGCTCGACCACCGCCGCCCTATTCATTCCCTATGTGACTATCGAGCGCTGCGCCCCAGCTTTTTCCACCTACAAATAAAAATTCCCCTTTCTGCCAATAATTGAGGGTCCCAGCGGAGGGCACCCATCTATAATCAAGTTATCACCTATCCCTTGGATAGGTGATAAAGGGGTTTTCTAGGTAAAACAAATTGAGAGCAGAAATTTAACATTTGGTAGATATTTTGCATTAACAATAACCGCTTGTCAACTTTTGAAAGCAAGCAAGAAAAATATGCATTTATAGAGATTGCAGAGCTGGCATTATGTTGTAACAGCAACGTTTGTACAGTCACACCTTCCATGCCTATTCTCGGTCTTCCCATATTGCGCCAGGTACCTCTGGGAAACCAGCAATTTCTGGGTCGAGAGAGAATTGCTGACTGTTCCAGGAGAGCTGGAAACAATGGGGTGTTGGACCACAGAACAACTTTTCAAGATAAAAATAACAGTAAGGATCACTGAACAAAACCTTAAGTAGCTTCCCATATAGAGATAAGCCTGGTAGAAAAATTATTAATTATTTATGATACACACAGGGGCGTACATAGAAATCATGGGGCTCCATAAAAGTAGTCCTTATTGAGCCCCATGAACAGGAGAACAGAAGAGCATCTCTCAACTTTGCAGCCCTAACAAAAGTAAATTTTCCTTCTATTGAAACCTCTTGGGGTACCTTCTTACGCCACAACCGCGGCAGACATTTTTGGCGGCGATATTTGTCGCTGGAATTATCACCGCCAAATTGCCTCCTTATTGCGGCGTGTATTTCGGGAATTTGGAGGTGATAAAACCAATGTCACCTGGTTTCAATTTCAGAGCTGTGCCAAAAATGTCTCCCGCGGTTGGGGCGTGTGAAGGTACCCTTAGTGTTCTCACACATTAAGATACACTGGTTCATGGACTCCATAAAATAGGATGTCATCAAAAGTGCCCCCCAAATCCAGTATGACTTACGCCACAGTACCCACCACACACAGCTTGAGCAGTATGAGAACCCTGCTATACCCCCTGCCAAAAAAAGATTCCCTCAAACACATCACCCAAGACGTCAACAGAGAGCTAGTATCCAAGATCACCACGACGCTAGACATCACCCTGGCACAACGTCCCGTCATAAACCACCACCACCTGTAAGATGACAACCATCTCAACGACCAAGGAGTCAGCCTTTTTACCAAAGAACTTAAAGACATAGTACTCAACAGAGTCCCCAGACCAAGAACCCATGCAAACCGAAAACTGGTAGAAAGAGCACCGACAACTAACAGACCTAAAATGGAATACGCTCAACAAACTGGAACCTGCACCCTGCATGCAAAACAAGCCCACAAGAGACAAACCGTGGAAGACACCACCCGCCCCACAAAGAGTGAAGCAGAGCAGTGACCTGTCAAAAATAAAGACCATGCTCAGCTCCATATGCAAGGAACTCATGCAACTGGAGCAATTACCTACAACAAGATCACCAGTCAGCAATCCAAGATGCCCTATGCAGGGCAGCCCTTTACAAGGTATACAGCTACACCATGTCAACCCTCATCATTAATAGCTGGAACATCCAGGGACTGAATACTTCTGCCTTCGGCTGTAAGACAAATGGCCCAGACTTTAATCAAAGACTGAAAAACATTGATATATAGATCCTCCTTGAAACATGGACTAAGGCAAATAATGAATCCTATGTCTCCACCAGATACAGGGAATTCTCTGTCTCTGCCCTGAAAAACAAAAACATCAAACAGGGCCGGAGCTCAGGAGGAATATTAGTCTGGTACAAAGAGGAGCTCCATGAGCATATCAGAGCCGTGAAGAGAGGAGACAGCCATATCTGGATAAGATAAGCTGCTCAATCCTCACCTCCCGGGCCGATGTTTATCTCTGTGCAGCGTATGTAGCTCCTCCAGAGTCTCCATACTTCAATCCAGACCGCTTTGAGACCCTAAAGACTGAAGCTGCCCACTTCCAGACTCTGGGCAATGTTCTCCTCTACGGAGACCTCAACATAAGGACAGGAAGGGAAAGAGACTACATGACCACTGATGGAAACATCTATATATTTGGAGCAGATAACGACTGTGACAACCCAGTTCACACCTACAGGAACATCTACGACTGCACAGTTAATAAAAGCGGCAGAACAATGCCGAACCTATGCCGAAGCCTGGGACTTTGTATCATCAATGGATGCACCAAGAAAGACTCATTGGGAAGACATACCCTAAACTCCCATGTGGGCAGCAGTGTGATAGACTATGCCATCACAGATATGGACCCTACAAATATTGGCGCCCTCATAGTCACCCCACAAACACACCTGTCAGACCACAACCAACTGCTCCTATACATCAAATCCACAAACAAATCACCCTCGCAAACCCCGCAAAAGACTGGCCTCTTTAGCTTGCCACCATCCTTCAAATGGTCCAAGATGACGGCATCTTTAAATTTTGGGGCCATCAATAGACCAGAGATCAAGGAGAAGCTCCAACACTTCCATAATAATGTGTATGAGCTTAACGCAGAAGGAGTACAACTGGTGGTAAGGGACGTTAACAACATTCTCTATGCCATGGTGGAAATGGCTGACCTGAAAAAAAGCATCAACAAGAGGCCAAGTAAACCAAATCCCAACAACTGGTTTGACAAAGAATGTAGGACCATACGGAAGGCCCTAAGAATGGCTTCAAATAAAAAATACAGAGACCCAAACAACCCCACTTTGAGAGAAGCCTACCACACCATACAACTAATTACAAAGCCATCCTCAGAAAGTAAAAGCAAAACCACATCTCCACCAAACTCCTCCAACTCCAAGACGCCCTTGAAGACAACAAATTTTGAAAACTGTGGAATCACCTTGGATCCAACCAGAAGAGCAACAGGCTCCACATCCAGAGCGGCAACATCTGGCTCCAGTACTTTCCCAAGTGACATCCCAAGTGAAGACCTGGACCTGAACCTGAAAAAAGAGCTTGTGAAAAAACTGAAAGATATGGAGGAAAAGCTCACAGATTTCCAAAATCCTCTGGATACACCAATCACACTGCCAGAAATAACAGAAAAGATCACACAGACAAAAGGTAAAAAAGCCAGCAGTGCAGATGGGATCCTCTCAGAAATGCTAAAATACAGTCCGCCAGACATCGAGGCTGCAATAACAAAACTATTTAATATCATACAGCAGGCTGGCTACTTCCCCAAAATCTGGAACCAAGGCCTCATAATGCCAAAACATAAAAACTGGGACAAGTACGATCCAGCAAATTACCGGGGGATATGTGTCAGCAGCAACCTGGGCAAACTCTTCAACAGCATCCTGAGCAAGAGGTTCCTCACCTTCCTCACCGAGCACAACGTCCTCAGCAAGAGCCAAGCAGGGTTCATGCCGAACCACCGCACCACTGACCACATCTACACTCTGCACAACCTCATCAAGAGCCATGTCTACAATACAAAAAAACGGGAAAATATAGGCTTGTTTTGTAGACTTCAAAAAGGCCTTTGACTCAGTGTGGCACACAGAACTATTCCTAAAACCGCTGGGGAGCAGAATAGGAGGCAAAACATACGATGTCATCCGAAGCTCCTACACTGAGAACAGCTGCAGCGTGAGGGTCAATGGAAAGAGTACGGCCTATTTCCAACAAAGCCGAGGAGTGAGACAGGGCTGCAGCCTCAGTCTAACACTCTTTAACATCTACATCAATGAGCTAACGGTGGCCCTAGAGCCCTCCTCAGCACCAGGACTCACCCTCCATTACACTCAGGTGAAATTTCTGCTGTATGCTGAAGACTTGGTGCTGTTATCCCCAACCGAGAAAGGTCTCCAAGATCATCTGAAAATCCTAGAGACCTTCAGCAGCACATGGGCAATGCCAATCAACCAGAAGAAAATTAACATCATCGTGTTCCAGAAAAGAAAGCAGAAACCTACTGGACATCCCCCCTTCACGATAGACATCTGTCCACTTACAGAAACCAAAAAGTACACCTACCTGGGCCTAGAACTCAGCCAATCAGGGAGCTTCAAGCAAGCCATAGAGTTACTGAAAGACAAGGCTTCCAAAGCCTTCTATGCCATAAGAAGACGTCTGCATCAACTCAAGGCACCAGTAACTATCTAGTTTAAAATCTTTGACACCATCATTGCCCCAATCCTTCTATATGGCAGTGAGGTCTGGGGCCCAGTCTAAATATTCCACCTAGAGTTCTGCAAGCATCTTCTCCAAGTCCATCGGTACACATCAAACAGCGCATTCTGAGCAGAGCTGGGCAGATTCCCACTAAACTTCGAAATCCAGAAGAAGGCACTGTCATTCAAGGCTCATCTACAAAGCAGTAGTCCCAGCTCCTACCATCACAAAGCCTTCCTACGTCAGGAAGCCCCAGGTAATCTCACAACACAAAGTACCCAAAGCCTCCCAAACACAAAGTAACCAAAAACAGCCGGACCAGGCCCCCAACCCACATAGCCTGTCAAAAGGTGAAATCCAGGAGATGGTGCACAAAGGCAAAGAGGAATATCTCAGCATCTGGAGGAACGATAGATTGTTGACTGAGGTGCAATCTTTCTAGCTGTGATACTCTTCCCTGTTAGGCCATTTTTGTGCAGTGCAATAATGGCTGCACGTGTTTCTTTAGAGATAACCATGGTTAACTGAAGAGAAACAATGATACCAAGCACCAGCCTCCTTTTAAAGTGTCCAGTGGTGTCATTCTTACTTAATCATGACTGATTGATCGCCAGCCCTGTCCTCATCAACACCCACACCTGTGTTAATGGAACAATCACTAAAACGATGTTAGCTGCTCCTTTTAAGGCAGGACTGCAATGATGTTGAAATGTGTTTTGGGGGTTAAAGTTCATTTTCTAGGCAAATATTGACTTTGCAAGTAATTGCTGTTAAGCTGATCACTCTTTATGACATTCTGGAGTATATGCAAATTGCCATTAGAAAAACTGAAGCAGTAGACTTTGTTAAAATTAATATTTGTATCATTCTCAAAACTTTTGGCCATGACTGTATAAGATCATCTCCGCACAGGAGATGTGGTATGATCAGACCATGTCCCTGTATGGTCAGACACATCCATTACACAGTACATAGCAGGGACACATATATGATCTCAGCACAGGAGATGTGGTATGATCAGACCATATCCCTGTAGGGTCAGACACATCCATTACACAGTACATATATATGATTATCTCAGCACAGGAGATGTGGTATGATCAGACCATGTCCCTGTACGGTCAGACACATCCATTACACAGTACATAGCAGGGACACACATATAGGATTATCTCAGCATAGGAGATGTGGTATGATCAGACCATGTCTCTGTACAGTCAGACATGGCCATTAGACAGTACATAGCAGGGGCAAATGTATAAGATCATCTCAGCACAGGAACATTTTTTTATTTTTCTCTTTTAAATCACATTTAAATTGCTGGACCTATTTTTATTCCAAGATCTATTAATTAAAAGTACTTTTAAACCCCCTTTAAATCGGGATCCAAATGATATACAGAGTTGTTGATTTCATAGGTAACATGCTAATTACCTGTATCATCCACCAGAGGGAGAATGGGAACTTACTGCACACTCTCCCATCATAGACACTAGTCTGACCCTGGCCTAAAGCCTGGCATGTGATGCAATAGCATTGGATATGAAATGCTAATGAAACTTAGATCAGGCACTGTTGCGAGCATGACCAAGTATCATTATACTGTCATGTGAATCGATCCTGTGATCAGATCACAGCTGTGGAGGAGAGGGAGAGATTGATCTAACCCTCTCCTCCATTGCTGGCCTCAGCGTATATTGTACTGCACTCGGAGGTCATGCAAGTACACTGCAATACTTCACTTGCACCCATAAGCTTGTATGGATGAGAGTAAGCCAAGACTCGCTAACAATCACAGCATGGTAAGATTTTTTCCTCAGTCCGATTAGGGTTGAGGAAAAAAATTGTAGATCTGAGCTGCAGCTTTGTGTTACATGGGGTCGAGTGAAATGCAAGATTTTTTCGCATTGCCCTCGTGCAAGCTATACACCAGGGATCCTCCCAGGGATCACATAACACTATTAGGTCACGTGATCCCAGTGGCCAATCAGCGATGGCTTCACTCTTCAGACAAATCAAGATATCTGGAGGACGTGAAAGCAGCAGTTTTTCTCCGACTTTCTTGGGATGTCTAAATTGTCTGAAGTGGGTTGAGTAAACCCAGCACTGTTTGGCCACAAGGGTTACTTGACTAAATGTCAAATGATCCCTGGGAGAACCAGCGACAACACCGCTGGAACAGCACTGGAGGTTAGTATAGTTAATAAATGACTGGGAGGGAAACATAGAAATTGAGAAGAGGTTCTCCTGCTGCCCATGCTTCCTGTAGTGGCAGAGAGATGTGTTGTTTGTCTCTTGTGGGCAGCATCCAACAACAAAAAATGTATATTATATTGTGTATACAACACACAAACATTTTCACAAATATATACCAGCATCATTCATCTAAAACAGGGGTGGGGAACCTCAGGCCCCAGGGCCGCATGCGGCCTTCGATTCACTTTTCTGCGGCCTCTGGGCAGGTTCCTGGGGACCACAGTTCTAGGGCTGCAGACGCATGTTCCTGACTGTCTACTCTTTAAATCCAGCTCCCCAGTGATATCTATACCCCAGCCTTAGCCTCCGCAGTGATTTCTATACCCCAGCCTCTCTTGTGATGTCTAGAACTCTAGCAAACCTGGAAAAGCAGTTGAGAAGCAACATGATCAATATCACCTAACATCATAGCCGCACCAAAGAGAAGCAGCTCCTAGGGACGAGGCGATTGTTTAACCAAATATAGCCGGGTAATCTTCAAGTTTTGCGTGGCCCCCGAAAGATGGTAGAAATTTCCAAATGGCCTCCGGCAGAAAAAGGTTCCCCACCCTTGATCTAAAAGAACACACAAATGCAATATATATTTACAAAAAAAAAAGTGTGCTAGAGAATCTGCGGTAGTCTTACAATTCAACTACAAAATAAAGTGGGACAATCTGTGACTTTATGACAATATGACAGTAGTCTATGTGTTAGGCTGGTTAATAAGCAGAGTTTAGAACATGCAAGCATCTTTACAGATAGATACATATGGTGGTTGTGTGAACTTCCGAACACGAAGAGCAGATGGTCCCACAGTTCTTCCTGGCACAGCACATTGACAATACCTAATTGGAAGTGAGAAAGTCAGTCTCTTACCTTTAGAGGGGGGGGAGAGTCAATATAGCCATAGCTTCCCAGGCAAGTGTGTAAAGACTTAAATCTTCCCATGCATGCGAAGAGCCCTGCACCACCATAGCATTCACTATTACTCCAATTATTCAATACAGTAAGGAGTGTATATCAACCCCCCCACACACCCCACCTATTTAAAAGCACGTAGAGTTAGAAGTCTCCTTAAAATTCTGTAGGAATAACGCTAGTATTGTCGATATGCCACGCTTCCCGCCCCAGTTCAGCAACAACGTGCCCTGCATAATAATTTAAAATGCTGCCAACTCTGTCCTCCATGGAAGTGGATTCAGGACATGAACTGCAATGACTTGTGCTTCCTTTAAAACAAATTAAGCATACAGAATTGACAAAATATCTTTTTTTACAGTACCACACGACACATGGCCTCAGCCTGTACGGTCTCCTACAGTCACCATTTTTTTTTCAGCAGTGTTCCCCAACTCCAGTCCTCAGGAGCCACTGGCAGTGCATGTTTTCAGGGTTTCCCTAGTATTGCACAAGTGATATCATACTTTTCAGACTATAATGAAGGTGGATATTCACTGCTTCCAACACACACAGTGAATATCCTGGCAGAAGTGGACGAATGGTTATACTCACCGTCCATCGCACTGCCGCAGCGCATCATCCTCCTCTCATGCTGGCAGCTGACTGTGTGTGGAGCATGGCTCATGAAAGGGATGTCAACACTGCGCGCTCAGCTGCCGGCATGAGGAGAGGACATCGCGCTGCGGTGGAGCAGATGAATAGTGAGTATAATCGTTTATTTTTTTATTGGGGTCATATTCCAGGATGAGGGCCATGTATACCAGGATGAAGGATCATACCTACCAGGATGGAGGATCGGGGACATATATCTGGATGGGGGATGATAGGATGATATTGTGGCACCCCTGCGGGGGATTGCCACAGGATCCACAGGTGCAAGGATGGAGTTACACCTTGGTTCACACAGCACACCACACCTTCCACCCTAGACCTGAAGGGGGAGCTCTATTGGCTGCCTTAAGTCAGTTCCCCTTTAAGAACATCCAGGCCTGAGGGAGGAGTTAGTGAGTCCCAGTAGTTAGTTCCAGTTAGTGAGTGAGAGAGAAGAGAGAGGAGACAGAGGAACTGGTCGCTGGGAGAGATCCAGGCCCAGGTCCAGGGACCACTGACCGCTGTGCGCACCCTAGGGAAAGGGTCGGAGGCAAGTGGAAAAGCAGGGAACGAAGAAAAGGGAACGAGATAATACAGCCCTTTAGTACACCCCGGACACTGGAGTCCGATGCTGCCAGCATTCAGAGCTGCAGCAAAAGCCCAGAAGACTCAGGAGGAGTTCAGCCCTGAGGAGAACAAAGTAAGAGACGCTAAACTGATCAAGTATAGGACCAGGGACCATAGGAGAAACATGGACAGCGCAGAAGGACCTCATTGCCAGTTTAGGACAAAGCCCAAGGAGGGAGAAGAAGCGGTGGGTTCAGGTTCAAGCATGACTCCATCCCACACCACAGAGCACAGACACAGAGGAGGCCTCATAACTTTCTACAGTGGAAATCCCAAGTTGCACTGGGGACCTGGTTAATACTCTGGACAGTACCTGTGATGGTGGGTTTACACATCCCGATATCGGGACGATACCGCTATACAACGGCGCGGGAGCGCGCATTTTTAGTGCGCTTTTCCAGATATCGCATCGGCGGTTTACACGTTGCGATATCGGGAAACAACGTCCCTCCGATGTGTACACCCACCAACCCAGTAACAACCATTTAACATGGGAGTTAATGGGTAGCGTCGGCGTACACATCGGAGTTGGGCTGTCACACGGGACGATGCGGCTACAACGGCCATGCGATATCGGGCGGTTGAAGAGCACGCTCATTCAACCCCGATATCGTTTTGGCATCATTCCAGCATCGCATTGTACGTTCAAACCGTACAACGCGCGAACGATATCGGCTCCAACTCGCGAACCACGTGACTTTTTGTCAGAGTTGGATCGGAGTTGGACGCCGATATCGCGGCGTGTAAACCCGCCATTACTCTGTCATCAGTAAAAGGTACCGAAGAGATCACCAAATAGGTTACACGATTATCAGAGAAGAGAAAAAAAAAACAACAAATTTGGCCACTTACAAATATCCATTGCATTTAGCAGAATGCTGTTTGCCACTCTTAGGGGATAACCCATGTCTCCCAACACCGATGCTCAATCTCCTACAACCCTGGCATGGGGGTGATTGTAGCATCTGCGTCCATCCATGCCACAACAGATTGAGCATCGGTGTCCAAAATATCAAACTAACTCAACACATTTTTTTCCAAAAAAAACGTTTATTGCATTTTTTTTTATCTTACTGCAGTTTGAGCATATTTTTGGAGCGGAACAGCCCGCCTTGTTTAACAGTTGGGTGTCATTAATAGGCTGTGCTCTGACACTATGTTTCACTTTGCCTGGAGTGGCTGCCGCCCTGGGGTGAACTTGTGTCGAGTAATACCACCAGTTTCCGCCTTGTGGCATGGATAGACGCAGATGCTACAATCGCCCCCATGCCAGGGTTGTAGGAGATTGAGCATCGGTGTTGGGAGACATGGGTTATCCCCTAGGAATGGTGAACAGCATTCTGCTAAATGCAATGGATATTTGTAAGTGGCCAAAAGGTACCGAAACAACAATCCCTGTGTGTCTGTGTGCTTGTCTAAGCACCACAATTCACCGCTGTGTCAGCAAAGACTCAACTACTACTCCCCTCAACCATCCCTGCTGCCCTGAGGTAAAGCTCCACCTGTGGGAGCTGTACCACACTCTGCTGCACCCACCATCACCTCAGCGGCCGGCTGCAGCGCTGGTATACCCATTACCAGGTACCATAGGTGGCGTCACGTTAACAATCCCCTTATCCCCCACCGTTCCCCACCATTGAGGGTCCAGGGCACGGGACCGTGGATCGACCAGCCATGATCCCCCCCCCCTATCAAAGCCGCCATCAGCCACGGTACCCGAGTACCCCATACCCTGTCGACCGCCTCAATATACCAGGATGGGACACATATACCAGGATATGGGATCATATACTGTATATAAGGATGGGAAACACATATCGGGATGAAGGACATGTATATCAGGATGTTGAACATATATACCTGGAAGTGGCCCAGGATTTTGGACTTTAGTATAGAATTTGGGGACATCCCCCCCATAACTGTGTCATGACCACATTTTTTACTTAACATTTTTTTTCTTATATTTCTCCTCTAAAACCTGGGTGCACCTTATGATCCAGTGCATCTTATAGTCCAAAAAATACTTTGATTTAATCACTAGCACAGGTCATTACTCCAATACCTGTGCAATACTAAAGAAATCCTGAAAACAAGTACACTATTGGTGGCTTTTGAAGACTGGAGTTAGGGAACACTAGTTCAAAGGACAACAGTCTCCACCAATTTCGGAGATACTCACCAACATTAATGTGCACAATCAAAGGACCTAGTGAATTCAACATGTCCAATCCTTCTGCCCTCCAAACATCTGCCACTAGGTACAGAGGCTTGGTCCCTAAACATTAAAGATGGTCATATCAATCAATTATCTACAGAGAATGGAAACTTTAAAGCTTTAAAAGGGTTATTCTACACTCCCCCCACGAAAAAAAAATATTTTCCAACACATAGGATATGTTGCCGATTGCTTTGGGTTCGACCTTTGAGACCTTCAACGATCTCAAGATTGAGGCCCCAAGAACTGAGCTCCACAGTCCTGATCTGACAGGTCGTAAAGGTTGGACTCCCAGCAAGTTATGTTCCATCCTATGGATAAAGAATAATGTATTTATTTATTTATTTATTTAAGAAACCCTTTGAAAAACTCTTAGAAAGGGGTCATCCAGGAAAAAAAATGTGCTTATGCACTAATTTGGCGCCCCTTCGGTTCGTTCTCCACTATGGTACTGCATCTATCTAATAGGTGTGGCATCATGCTCACAGGTAAGAAGGGAAAGCTTTGCTGCGACCACCGACATACATGCTATACTATCCAAACTCCAGGTCAGGGAGATGTTGGGCAGAAGAGACTCACATTCAGAGCAGTCACAAACTAGTAGCTGGAGGGAGGAGTTAGGTTAGGGGTGGGAGGCAAACAGGGAGGAGTGACTTCTAGAAAAATCAGGACCTGGGAAAAGAGCAGGATGCACGTGGGTCAGTGGCGAATCCCAGGCCTGAAGTCCCGAATCTGCAGCTGGGCAGAGGAAGTAGCTGCACATAGGTACTAGCCCCTATTCGGTCTGGATATCTTCAGGACCAGCCGAGAAACTGCAGCTCATTGGGCTTCATGTACAGTAACTACCATCGTGGACTCTCCCAAGGTGAAGGATCTGTATAGGGTCAAGAGGACTTGCAAGGCAGTTGCTCGGAGGGCTCGTAGTCACGTGCCTTTGGGACTAGTAACCACAGGACACTAGGAGGACAAGAAGTAGCAGAGTGTCAGAGATGAAAGAGCGGCATAGAAGGTCATATTCCCTGTGTCTCTGCAGAGTGGACCCGAACTACTTGCGAGCTGGCCAGGCTGCAATCTTGGTGAATACAGTGGCCCGGATGAGTTGTGTCTGCACTGAAATACAGTAAAGGTGACTGGTAAGAATTGTTTCCTGTTTCCTGCACCTCTCTGCACCCCTGAACCTACGGCTAATACAACCACCATCAACACTTCACCACTGTTACACCCCAGGTGCCCGCTCTGTCTGAGGGGAGTGCTCCAACTAGCTGCCACACTACCTATCCCCTGGAAACTAATATATGCAGCGCTAGTCATCCCTGACCATTAACCTCAGATGGCAACAGGACAAACAATTCCCCATTAAATTCCCCTTTAACATGTCCGATGTGGGCCACAACCTCCGGGACAGCCATCGTGACATCCATCAAACTGACCCCAGATGGTCGAGTACCCCGGCTTGGCGACCGAGGCACTAACAGGCAGGTAGCTGCTACCTACCTGCCTTTTGTGCCAAGCACCGTTCACCGCCGACACAACGTAGTCTTAAACCGCTCCAGTCAGCGATTTTCCCACTTCCGCTGAGGTCATGTCTACAGAGGGGGCGGTTTCTTCCCTCTGTCAACTGCGTCATAGCTGATGTCATGCTGATTGACAGCTGTCTCCCCCCAATTAGGTAGAGAAGAGCCGGCTGTCAATCAGCCTGAGGTCGGCTGTCCCTCCCTTTCCAAAGAGCAGAGTGGAAAAGAAGCCGCAGCTTTGTTTACACGGCCATGCTAACCATAGTAGGGGCGGTCTGTGCCCGCTCTGTGGTGGGGGTAAACACGGGTGAACGATGCCGGGCACAACAGGAAGGTAGGTTAGTACTTGGGCACTTTTTTTTTTTTTTTTAAATCTCAGATATACCCTTACATTTCTGAGGTGCAATTAACTACACTTCCCTATACAGAGGATCATCACAAAAAAAAAAAAAAATTGGATGACATGTTAGCCCAAAACCATGGTGGGAAGCTAGCCTATCAGGTTCTGTCCAGTGTTTAGCAGGAAACACCAGACAGAACCTGACAGCCCCGGATAGAAGAGAACCGGAGGTGAAACATGCCCTCCGATCCTGCTTTCTGCCGGAATCGGCAGATCGCAGGGTTCAGGAGCTGTCCCTGTTGAAATATCAGGATTGTGGCTTGCGGGAGCTAGCCGTGGTCCTGAAATCTCAGACAGTGAGCTCTGCAGGTGCTGAAGTTCAGAGTTGGAAATCTGAGTTTCAGCCATAGATTTCTTTGCAACGCCATGTCAGATTTGCACAAATCCTGCTGGTGCTGAGCAATGCCTGAAATGGAAAAAGTTAGTATTTCTGTTCTGAAAGTTTAAAATAGCTACAGGGTTAATATTAATTTCAATTATTATAATAAAAAAAAAAAAGATGGCAAAAGCAATTAGAGGAATTCAGCAATACGTCTGCTTCTGGAATCTGGGCAATATAGACTAATGAGCATAATTACAAAGAGGGATTCATTTATAACCTCTCCAGAAGCTCACAGATCTAGGAATGAAAGTGTGACTTAGTGTGAAAGGGCAGGTTCTGTGAATTCATTAAGTGCTAATTCGAAGTAAATATTAAAGTGGGGAATAATGACGCTGCAGAAAACTTGTGTGACAACAGGAATACGTGGTCAGAGATACAATTTGTCAGGAATAAATGGGAAGAATGTTAATATTAGAGCGATTGTTTGGCACTAAGACATTGAATGATTCAAATATAATGTATATGGATAATTTTATTTTTATAAAGATTTTTAATTATTACAGGTTAATTTCCGCACTGATACCACAGCTCTAATGTTCTCATACTGGCTGCTGATATGCAATGGTGGACACCTTTTTTGGGGGGTGGGGGTTTCAAATCAGTGTCCCCAACAAGAACTTTCTTGAAATATGGAAACGCTCAGTAAACCCTTGGTGTGTCTAAGGGCCCCTTTACACGCCACCACTGCAAGGTAGCAACTGCCTGGCATTAGGGATATATGTGCCTGTTGCCATGAAATTGCTACGAAATGGTGGCGTGTAAATAGGGAAATTCCTCCCGGTGTCCTGCAGTTGACTCAGATACCTGTTGCTGAGCCGTGCTCAAAAACCGAAGGCAACACAAAGGCACAATTGCCATGGTAGTGGCGTCTAAACGGGGCACAGGCATGGATGTTGCGTTGCCTAGTGATTTCACAGGGGTGTGCCACAGCGTCATGGATACCACGCCCCATCAGCGATCATTGGTGGGGGTTACTGTGTAACCATTGGCTGTCTCTTCACAGGGCACCATATTTAAAGAGCTGTCCATTCACACTACACAATTGCAATGGCGTCATGTATTAGCCAGCCTTCCTGCGCAGGCTGGCCAATCATGACGCTATTGCATTGTTCAATCAGCGTATTAGCGTCACGGAATATACAACTCTGTCACGCCTATGTACTTACGGCGCGAAAGATGTACGCCCATATTCCTTTGTGGTAGCAGCGTGTGATGAAGCGAAGGTATTCAACAGGAAGTAAGCCGCAGGATCTGTCGGAACTTCTGGGGCACCACGATACCTTCAGTTGACAACGCAATGGCGGCGTGTATATGCGGCATCGGCGATCGGTATCCACCGTTAAAAACATGTGCGTGCACGTGCGGTGGATACCTGTTGCTAGGCACAGTGGCGGCGTGTAAAGGTACCTTAAGGGTACCGTCACACCTATCCACATCGCCGGAGATATCACCGGCGACGCATGGGAGCGCACACGTTTTTGTCGCCCCGCCAGTGTCGCCGTCGTGTCTTTAGACGCGGCGATACCTTCGGCGACGCACCGGCAATGTTACAGGCCACATCGCCGCTGGGGTGTCCACAAACCCCAGCGGCGATCCTGTAACATGGGAGCCTGTGGCTCCCATCGCCTGTAACATCGCTGATCGCCATGTTACATGGGGCGATGTGTACACATCGCCCCAGAGTGCTCGCCTGGTTTCAGAGCAGTGCTGAGAAACCAGGCGACCATTCTAAGGTGATTTTTCGCCTCATTATCGCCCCTTTACACTAGGCGATGCATCGGTGCTGTCGCCGGTGATAGGCAACGCCCCTGCGTCGCCTATGAAATTGACGGCGAAGTGTCCAGGTGTGACGGTACCGTTCATGTCTTGTTTGCATGCCACAGTCTTCTATGTCGATTGACAGTGCTGTATTTTCCAGAGCCAGCATTGCTTTAAATATCCATTATGTGCGCATTAATGAAAAGAACAAAGCCACAGACATATAGGAGTCAGTGTGGAGGGTGCTGCTGTGATTTTCAGGATGCATTTGGGTTTTTATGGAGCCACCCAACTCACGTAAGAATCCCCTTAGCAATTAGTGACCCAACCAAACAGAGGAAAGACTGACTATCATATACTAAACTTGAGCAGCTAAACTTTTTTTTTTTGCTTGCATAATTTTGTGCAGTGGACAGTCGTGAAACTTTGCAAATCACCCTCAGGATTGTGTCACACACCGTATTTTTCGGATAAGACTACACACTTAGTCCCCAAAATTTTGGGAAATAGTGGGGGGGTGCATTTTATAATCTGAATGTACATGCACTGTAGGAGAGGGGGCGCTTTGGAGCGAGCGGTGTTCGGGGGCTGGGACAGGCTGAAGCGGTCTGCAGAGGCATCGGGAGGTCACGTGCTCCTACTCATTAGCCTCATGTAATTATGCACTGCACCCGCTGTCCATCACCTCAGTGCTGACCATGCACCGAGATGTGGACAGGGGAGCAGTGCATATTACATGTGCCTGTGCTCAACATCCCCCCCTCAGTACTCTATATGCCTCCCTGCTGGTGAGCACATGCCCCCCCCCCCCATCACTATCTGCCCCGCTGCTGGCGCACACATAGTAAAATAACAAACGTTTTTAATTCACCCTCTGCCACTCCCAGCTCCTTGGTCTCTTTCTGTGTGTGCCACCATCCGATCATGTGATTGGCACAGCACAGTGATGATATCACTGTGTGCCTATGTCACATGATCGAATTGCGCACAGACACAGGAAGGGACACCGAGAAGTTAGGTGCACAGAGCCAGTGGGGGAGGGTGTTAAAAACGTTTGTTATTTTACTATGTGGGCGCCAGCAGGGGGGCAGATAGAAAGATGGGTGGTGGCATATCCAGAATGGTGGGGCATATGTGCCAGCACAGCGGGGGCTATATGTGCCAGCACAGGGGGCCATATCCAGGATCCAGGGGAACTATGTACCAGGATGGGGGTTACATATTTATACCAGGATGAGGGACTTATACATGATTTGTAAGACAGACACTGGCATTATAAGATGGACCCCATTTAACATAAAAAGATATTTTTTTTCTCTTTTCCTTCAACAAATTTGGGGTGCGTCTTATAATCAGGTGTGTCTTATAAAGTGAAAACTACAGTAATTTTCTTTTTACAGAAATAAAAAATAAAAAAGTACCTTCCAAACTTCGGCATTCCTCCAGTCTATTTGTCGGTCTTCGGCTGCATTAATATCAGAACGCAGGGTGGATAAAAATCAATGTTTTTTTTTAAAAATCGGATTTTTTTAATTTAAATCGTTTTTTTTTTATTTAAATCGGATTTTTTTCAATAAACTGCTTTTTGAGGAAAATATTTTACCATCCAAAGGTTCTTCCATCATGAGATAAAGCTGAGTTGTTTAACTCAGTAGAATAAAGGCTGTATATGTGTAACATTCACAATGCCATGCTCTTCCAGAGGTTTCTGTAGGATTAGTGGGCAGTTTCTCTCCTATATTATCACAGATGCTCGCTTTACTTACGCAGTTCTCAAAACTGAATTTGACTCCGCAGAGGTCCCAGCCTCTTCTTCACGGCAAAAATGTTACAACATGAACAGAGTTGAGAAAAAGACCTTAAGTCTGGATCTGTTTGTGTGTACGATCTGAGGTTTATTACATTCTTTCCTTATAATGGCAGCAGGCCGTAAAAGAGACCCAGTTTGTGAATATTTTAATGAAGCTCCTTCGCCTATTGGTAAGGCAGGCATGCGTGCAAAATGCAAACGATGCAACAAAGAGATGCAAGGCCTGGTGGCGCGAATGAGGCAACATCATGAGAAGTGCGGTGGTGAAGATGACCAAAGAAACACTTCTGAACAGGCAGGATCTTCAGGTTGGTAAACATTTTTATTGAATCCTATTTCTAAAGACTGAATTGTCATGTGTGAGAAAAATTATATTTCTTATTATTACTGCATGTTACTGTCATTTGGTACAGTTATGAAGAAAAACAAATATTCCTTTTGGGGCAGGGGCAATGATGTGTTGTGTACAATAAGCAGAAATTGTATAATAAACAATAAAATAACAGCATTGACTTTTTTTGTTTAGGGGAATTCATGGATTCTGGAAACTATCCACCTCCAAGATCACCATCATCCTGTTCTACAGTTTCAGAGTTATCCATCCAGGATAGTGCTTCATTAGCAGCAGCATCATCATCAGACACCCACAGCCACATATCACCATCACCCAAAAGGAAGAAAAAACATTTACCTCCTGGAACCACCATAGATAGGTTTGTGATACGAACTAGCAGATTAGAAAAAGAGTTGATTGATGAAAAAATTGCCCAGTTTATTTATGCAACAAACTCTTTCCGTCTGACTGAGAACCCACATTTCATTAATATGGTTCAGTCACTGAGACCAGGATACAGTCCACCCAGCAGAGCTGATGTTGCAGGGAAACTGCTGGATCAAGTGTATGACAGAGAAATGGAGCAATGTGCAACAGCTCTGGAGGGTAAAATTGTTAACCTAGGTATTGATGGGTGGATAATGTCCACAATGATCCTATTGTATGTGCTTGTATAACAACAGAAGAAGGTAAAGTCTTCCTTGCACAAACAACTGATACGTCAGGAAATGTACACACAGCAGAATACTTACAAGAAGTGGCAGTAAAAGCTATAACGACATGTGAACAAAAATTCAAATGTCTAGTACGCAGTTTGGTCACTGACAATGCTGCAAACGTATCTAAGATGAGAAGAGATTTAGAAGAGCAGGGAGGGAATACAAAGCTGCTAATAACATATGGTTGCAGTGCTCATTTGTTGCACCTCTTAGCCAAAGACTTAAGTGTTCCAGAAATAAAGGCTAAATGTTGTTGAAATTGCTAAATACTTCCGTAATAATCATTTTGCTGCAGCAGCTCTGAAAAGGATGGGTGGAACCAAGGTAACGCTCCCACAAGATGTTAGATGGAACTCTGTGGTGGACTGTTTTGAGCAGTATATCAAAAACTGGCCTATTCTGATGACACTTTGTGAAGAAAATCGAGATAAAATAGATAAAAACAATAGTACAGCGGTCTCAGGGAGCGCCAAAGGAATACTGGACAAATTAGTGGATAAGAACCGACCTTTATTCTTCCTCCAATACCACTGCCACAACGCGTTTCAACGGTCTAAGCCGTCTTCATCAGGTGGGGTCACATAAAAACAATAGTACAGCGGTCTCAGGGAGCGCCAAAGGAATACTGGACAAATTAGTGGATAAGAACCGACCTTTATTCTTCCTCCAATACCACTGCCACAACGCGTTTCAACGGTCTAAGCCGTCTTCATCAGACCGCTGTACTATTGTTTTTATGTGAGTTCTCTCTCTACGGAGCCAAAGCGGCAGGAGCAGCCTGGAACATCTGGAGTGTTGAGGACCTGTGGTTACCTAATTACCGGGATAAACATACTGAGGACCTGCGGTGACGCGGTATCCGGTCCGGTAAGATTACGTGAAAATCGCGGAGCACAGATTTGTGAACGCAAACACCGGCAGGACGGCAGCACTAATAGTAAGAGGCGACCCGGAGCCCCATCACCCACACGTTTAATCTTGGTTGTGTAGACATACACAACCATTATAGGTGAGTGCACTGGCACTTTTTATTTATACAAATAGCCCTGTGTGTCTACACATGCGCCCTTTTCTTTTTCTTTCTGCAGGAGATAAAATAGATGGCACTGTCACGGCCAAAATCCTCAACATTGGGCTTTAGAGAAATGTTGAACATATGCTGAGCTTCCTGAAACCCATCTCTCAAGCTTTAAACAAAATACAGAAAAATAGCTGTTTTATTGCGGATGCTGTTGAAATTTGGAAGGAACTGAGTGAACACTTAAAAACAGAACTACACGTGGACAGAATTAAATTACAAGCAGTAAACAAACGAATGGGACAAGCACTGACTCCAGCTCATTTTTTTGGC
Organism: Allobates femoralis; assembly: GCA_033576535.1. Lineage (NCBI taxonomy): Eukaryota > Metazoa > Chordata > Amphibia > Anura > Aromobatidae > Allobates > Allobates femoralis. The sequence continues at coordinate 61,362,896 of JARQOC010000007.1, forward strand.
AAATATTGTCAATATCCAATATCAGGGTCAAAACCTAAGTGCTGAGGAAGAGGAGTTAGCTATGACATGGGTATCCAGCAATCATCCATCTTTAATGCCAACTATAATAAACTTCAGAGCTAAGGGGGAACCATTCAATATTTGTTTGCTGAAGATATTTTAAGGAAGGTCACACCAGTAAACTGGTGGAAGTCACTTAAGCGCTTGGATTTAGATACTGTGCAAGTAACGATTTCACTTTTAACAGCAGTAGCTTCTTCTGCAGGCGTTGAAAGAATATTCTCTTCCTTTGGACTCATTCATTCTAAATTGAGAAATCGGTTGGGACCCAATAAAGCAGGAAAGCTTGTTTTTCTTTTCCAGATTATGAATAGGAACAAAGAAGAAGATGATGATGAAGATGACGACAAGTGAGCTACAGAGGACAGCAGGGACAGTAGTATTTAAGTTTTTCGTGTGTCGGCTGGGCTGACAGTAAGTTTCTTAAAATATATATATATTTTGTTTAGCCAAATTAGTTAACAAACATTGATGTTTGTTTAAGCAAGTAACTTATGCTGTAATGTTGTTATTGTTTCAGTTGAATAAATCTATTTAAATTGTTATTATTAAGGTCAGGATTATTTTTCTCCTTCCTAAGTACAACAGAACAGTGTGTGTCCAAATATGAATGATTAACCCATTAAACTGGGGAGAAAAAAGTAATATAAAAAGTGATTCTAAAAATCTTCATCTACTTGCATGTTAAAGTAGCAAGAACTAGTTTAGGTAGAAACTTTGATTTAAATCACCGATTTAAATCAAGCCTTACTGACTAGTGATTTAAATCATGATTTAAATCGTGATTTAAATCAGTTAGATTTAAATCAAATCCACCCTGTCAGAACGTATGTATTCATTTAGAGTACTGATGCTTGCAGTGATGGGTCAGTATCCGTCTCCTCTGTGTTTTGATGCAGGAGGTTGTTAAGCAGAGCATTCAGAAACTAGAAGTAACTGCAGTATGAAGACATCCCTTAAAGCGAACCTGTCACCCCCTCCAGGCATCTAAAGATAGCATAGCCACCTTCTGCAGCACTAAGGCTGCAGTCTCAGAAGGTGTCTATAGCATTTATGCTCCCTTGATTCACTGAAATAAAGACTTTTATAAAATCTGTTTCAAACCAGATCCAAGACCGGGAGGCGGGTTTTCAAGCTTCTATCTCCAGCCTCTGTGGTGTCAGTCATCCCTCTCTGCTCTCTGTGTGCCGCCTCCAGGGCCATCTCCCTGCATTACAGAGCTTTGTCAGCTCTGCTACAACATAGAGCTGCTGTTATAGGAGACCCCACAGTAGTAAATCTAGCAGGAGGATACTGCCTGCTACGTAGCAGCCCTTGAGCTGAGCAGTTTTCACTTTCAGTTTCTTGTACCCAGCAGCATTGCTACGTCCTCAGCCCCTGATCTAAAGCACAAACTCAACTCTGCTGCACTGCTGACAGCTCAGCTCAAGGCTGCTATGTAGCAGGCAGGATCCTCCTGCTAGATTTACTACTGTGGGGTCTCCTATAACAGCAGCTTTATGTTGTAGCAGAGCTGACAAAGCTCTGTAATGCAGGGAGGTGGCCCTGGAGGAGGTGCACAGAGAGCAGAGAGGGATGACTGACACCACAGAGGCTGGAGATAGAAGCTTGAAAACCCGCCTCCCGGTCTTGGATCTGGTTTGAAACAGATTTTATATAAGTCTTTATTTCAGTGAATCAAGGGAGCATAAATGCTATAGACACCTTCTGAGACTGCAGCCTTAGTGCTGCAGAGGGTGGCTATGTTATCTTTAGATGCCTGGAGGGGGTGACAGGTTCGCTTTAAAGTGATTGCTACTGTTTCATAACTCTCCACAGGACATTATTTTGAATACCGTAATAATGAAAAATTAATCTTTAAGGTCCCATACAAGATAAACGAAAGTTAACTGAATGTGGTGGCTCCCTGACAGATGAGTCTTGGGGAGATGAAATGTAAACTACCCCACCCTTAACATTGAACCCTTTTGCTCTTCAGGGGTAAGCCAATGCCAGAACATCTGGCAGCTGCTTTTCCTTCACTTATGCTTGAAAGCACACGACTGCTCAGGCTCAGCTAATCCAAACACTCATGTATGGGGGGGGAGGCGGAAGGTTATTTGGTTGTTCGTGTTCCAAGTTACATCTAAACTTTTACTACTTGTATTATTTGCGTTACAGACTTCACCAGGCTTTACTTTACAGGATGAGTCACTATCGATGACAAATTTGCTTAGTGCATTCTAGCAATTGAACACCCCCATACAACATTGGACTACAGAAGTCATTTATCCTGTTATTTCACGAAAGCCTTGATCCCACCATGAACTGCAGAGAAGCAGCAGCACAAAATTACTTTCAACGTGACAGTTTCTACAGATTTCCCCACCAATATAGTTCAGGGTATATGACGCATAACTTTGTAGAAATCATTAAGTGATTGAAAAAAATAAATAAAAGTACCGAGTGAAGTCAGAGTCAATCAAAAAAACCTTCCTGCAGAAGACAGGATCGTTTAATAGAAGCAGATTATAAGGTTTATCCAAGACTTTAGATAAGAAATGAACAACTTTTATATGAAAAATTCAGTGGCCTTTATAGAAGGCAGAAATACAACACAGACGGTCATTATACACTTGTGGTCAAAATTGTTGGCACCCCTCTTTTAATGAAAGTAAATCCCACAATGGTCACAGAAATAAATTGAATCTGACAAAAGTAATAATGAATAAAAAAAAAAATCTATGAAAATGAAAGTCAGACGTTGCTTTTCAACCCTGCTTCAAGAGAATAAAAAAAAATTAAACTCATGAAATAGGTCTGGACAGAAATGATAGTATCCCTCAAAATAATGTGACAAAAGGGACATGTTAAATCAAGGTGTGCCCACTAATTGGCATCACAGGTGTCTACAATCTTGTAATCAGTCAGTGGGCCTGTATATAGGGCTACAGACTCACTGTGCTGTTCAGTGACATGGTGTGTACTACACTCAACATGGACCAGAGGAAGCAAAGGAAAGAGTTGTCTCAGGAGATTAGAAAGAAAATTATAGACAGGCATGTTAAAGGTCAAGGTTATAAGACCATCTCCAAGAAGCTTGATGTCCATGTGACAACAGTTTCAAATATAATTAAGAACTTTGAGATCCATGGGACTGTAGCCAACCTCCCTGGACGTGGCAGCAGGAGAAAAATTGATGACAAATGAAAGACGGATAATACAAATGGTAACTAAAGAGCCTCAAAAAAGCTTCTAAAGCGATTAAAGGGAATCTGTTAGGTGATTTATGCCCCTCCAGCTATCGCTTGTCTGTAGCTGCAGCTTTATAATACTATTGTAATCATCCCTGTCTGAGCTCATAATGTGAAAGGAGAAAGAAAACCATTTATACACTTACATTTCAGTCCCCACCTTGGAGGAGGGGGACTGTCTGGCAGGATAATAGTCAACTCACTTTTAACTTGGATAGCTAAAGGACCTGTGTGATATCACGATCATGTGACCATAGTGGGCAGAGCTAAGCCAGCAAACGTATTATGTTCTAAGAGAACTTAGCTCTGCCTATTTTAGTCACATGGTTGTGACATCACATCAGGTCTACCAACATGTTCTAGCACAAGGCTGAAATGTTAACTATTAACCTGCCAAACAGTCCCCGTCCTCCAAGCAGGGGACTGACTGCCTCATTACATAAGAAAATCTAAGTGTATAAATGCTTTTTTTTCACCTTTCACATTACACTATGAGCTCAGACAGGGATGGTTAGATTAGTATTATGAAGCTGCAGGTACAGACAGTGATAGCTGGAGGGGCATAAACCACCTGACAGGTTCCCTTTAAAGGTAAACTTCAAGCTCAAGGAACATCAGTGTCAGATCGCACCATCCGTCGTTGTTTGAGCTAATGTGGACACCATGGGAGACGACGAAGGAGGACACCATTGTTGGAAAAAAAATAATAAAAAAGCCAGACTGGAATTTGCCAACTTAAATGTTGACAAACCACAAAGTTTCTAGGAGAATGCCCTATGGTCAGGTGAGACAAAATGGAATTTTTTGGCAAGGCACATCAGCTTTATTTTCACAGATGAAACAATAAAACATATCAAGAAAAGAACACTGTCCCTACTGTGAAACATGGAGGAGTCTCTGTTGTGTTCTGGGGCTGCTTTGGTGCATCTGGCACAGGGTGTCTTGAATATGTGCAGGGTACAATGAAATCTCAAGACTATTAAGGGCTTTTATGTGTAATCTATTTTTATTGGAAAAAGGTCAAATACAACATATCAAATACCATAACTTTTGGAATTACAAACATATTTAAAGTATGTTGATTAATATTAACTGTCACTATATGACATGAAAAGTCCAATGTATCAGGATAGTGTGTATCAAGGTGAACACAAAATTTTAAATAAGGATTGCAGGTGTCCTTGTGCTGACAAATTATTATTCGTATGATATGGAACATTCGACTCCATCTGCAATGGAAAGGGATGTCACAGTATATATAGGAACATTGGACAGAAAAACAAACGAATAAGGAAAGATCTAGGAGAGGAACTAGGGAGGGAAATCCCGGATCGAGCATAAGTCCTAGCCGACCCGATGCAGTCAAACCAGGGTTTAACATTGCGGTCTCACTTGTGACCTCAAAACTTCTATATACCCTGTTAAGGGCTTTTAGAGAGAAAAGTGCTGCCCAGAGTCAGAGAGCTTGGTCTCAATGGCAGGTCATGGGTCTTGCAACAGGATAATGACCCAATACACAGCTAAAAAATACCCAAGAATGGCTAAGAGGAAAACATTGGAGTATTCTAAAGTGGCCTTCTATGAGCCCTGACCTAAATCCTATTGAGCATCTTTAGAAAGAGGTGAAACATGTCATCTGGAAAAGGCAACCTTCAAATACCAGACAACTGGAGAAGTTTGCTCTTGAGGAATGGCCAAAATACCTTTCGAGAGGTGCAAAAGTCTCATTGACAGTTACAGGAATCCGAGATCTGATCGGTGCTGTTAAAACCTTGGATCCCGCTGTCAATCACTGACAGCGGGATCCAAGGAGGCCGCGGCGGGGAACGGAGCGTTCCCCGCTTGCATCGGCGATAATATAGCGATAATATAGCGGGATCTCTGGTGGTCATGTGACAGCCTGGGGTCTTGGCTAGACCCCGGATGCTGTCACAGAGCACCTCCGGGTTGTGGCCGGCAGGCGCTGCCAACCACAACACGTCCGCGATTCTGGGAGATACAGATGAGATGCAGCTAATCGGTATCTCCCAGAAGCGATTGGACTGTGCAGCAAGATGCCTCTTAAACGGGCAGTGTAAAAATATGAATGATTATAAATATAACGTTTTTAAAAACCCGTAAAAAAAAAAAAAACATAAAAGTTCAAATCACCCCTTTTTTCCCCAATCACAATAAAAGTAATAAAAAAATTTAAAAAATGCACGTTTGGTATCGCTGCGTTCAGAATCGCCCTATCAACATGTAAAATCAATTAATGAGAGCCCTAAACTGTGTAACGGAAAAAATGGTCCAAGCGCCAAAATTAAGTTTTTTTAGTCGCCGCAACATTGCTATAAACGCGATAACAGGCGATCAAAACAGCGCATCCACCCAAAAATGGTATTAGAAAGGTCAGCTCAAGATGTAAAAAAGAAGCCGTCACACAGCCCCAGATTCCAAAAAATGAGGGCGCTACGGGTCGCAAAATATGGCGCAAAAAGTGTGTGTTTTATTTTCCAAACTTCTGAATTTATTTTCACCACCTAGATACCAGTAAAGGTATACATGTTTGGTATCTATGAACCCGTACCGTCCTGAGGCATCACACCGTCAAGTCAGTTTTACCATATAGTGAATATGGCGGCTAAAAAACGCAAAAACATGTGTGATTACACTTTTTTTTGCAATTTCCTTGTACACTATATGGTAAAATAAATGATTGCATCTGAAAGTACAACTCGTCCCACAAAAAAACAAGCCATCATATGTCTATATTGTCGGAAAAATAAAAAAGTTATGGCTCTTGGAAGCAGGGGAGCAAAAAACCAAAATGAAAAACGAAAAATTCCCGAGTCATGAAGGGGTTAATCCCATTGTGATCTGTATATATTTAGGCTCTAGATATTTACTGTGTGTCACCGGCACACATGTCCAATTGGACTGATTGTTACAACTGATGATACGGTTTTTGATTTATAATTTATAACCGGCACAAAAGCACTTTACAGATCTACATTTGCATGGATTCTTCCCCCCAGAAAGCGCAGTGATGTCACAGAGGGGAGGAAGAAAGCGCAGTGTGTGAAAGCCCCTGCGTATTTTGCTGCGCTTTTTTGCGCGGCCGAAAAACGCGGCAAAAAGCGCGCGCAAAAAAGCGCAGCAAAATACACAAATGTGTGAACGTAGCCTAAGATGTTTATTATATTGAATTGACATACAACAAGGGGCTCAACAGCAGTTTGACATATCATACATCTGCTTTAAGCACTGGACTACGCACCCGCATAATCCAATATAATTAGGACAGAAAATCAGAGAAACCTCTCATTAGATCATCTGCTGGTGCTGAACACTGTTTAGTGCTGTACTATGCTCCTATGTGCCCATTTTGCCAGTAAAATGTTCAGAGCCTAGAGGTGCAGTGAATCCCTCAAGACAGGACTGACTCATTTCCGCTTGACAAAGAACGCTCATTTATCTGCTCTATGCACCCTGCTCTGCACCATCCTTTCATACATAACCCAAGATAAGGCTAGCGCTCTGCAAACACACTCTCAGCCAAAGAAATACGACTCCCAACACAATAAAATCAAAGCAAATCATCTCCAGTCTTCAGTACATGGAAGGTACGTACAGTCCTGCTCATCGCTATTGGCACCCATGAAGTATATAATGTGGAAAATATCTAGTGAAACAGCTTTTTATGTGTAGAGACTCGTGTTATATACAAAAGAGCAAATTATAACAATTTAATACAAAAAATAATGGAGGGAAAAACAGAAAAACCTAAATCTTGCTGTGACACTGATATTGGCTCCTTTACATTAAATTAGTGTGAAACACGTTTTGACTCGCCTGAGGTAAATCACAAATGAGAATCACCTGTGATAAATTGTTGATGCCTATGTGACATGAATTAGCCAAAAAATGAGGACTTCAGTGTTTTAAAAAAGCCACATGTTAGGCCCGATTCCTTTGTCACAAAGGCGAAGACAAAGGAGCTGTATGATTACATCAGAACTGCTGTTATTAGCAAACACAAATCTCTTAACGGCTATCCCAATTTTAACAGTGCGCAATGATATTATGAAGTTTGCAAAGAATGGAACCGGCAAAAACCTCCCTGGACATGGTGGAAAGATGAAATTTGACAAGAGGTCTTCGAAGGTTGGTGCAAATGGTGGAAAAACACCAGGTCAAACATCCAAAGACCTGAAGGCCAACCTGGAACACTCTGGAGTCAAATGAACAACTGATCTTTACCAAAAAGTACCTTGACAAACCACAATCCTTCTGGGAAAACGTTCTGAAACTATTTTGAAACGAAAATAGAACGTTTCGGCAATGGAAAGTAAAAGCGTGTGTACAAATGGCGCAATGAGGCTTATAAGGAAAAGAACATCCTACCAACAGTTAAGTGTGGTGGAGGATCCATAATGCTGTGGGGTTGCTTTGCTGCATCTGGTACTGGAGGGTCTTGACAGTATTACAAGAATCATGAAATCAGAGAATTATCAAGAGATTTTAGAGTAAAATGTCCTACTCAGTGTAAGAAAACTTGGTTTGAGTCAAAGGTCCTCCAGCAAGAAAATACCCTAAAGCACACGTCCAAAACTACACAGGAATGGTTGTAATACAAAAAAATGGACTGTTTTAAAATGTCCAGCAACGAGTCCTGACCTCAATCCCATTGAAAATCTTCGGGGTGAGCTGAAATCTGCCATTGGGAAAAAGAACCCTGCAAACATTGAAGAGCTTGGGCAAACTGCAAAGGAAGAGTGGGAGAAAATACCAGCTGAGAAGTGCAAGAAGCTTATAGATGGCTACAAGAAACGTTTGGAGGCTTCATCAATGCCAAGTATTAATTAGGGGCCTTTCTTGCTGTTTATTCTGTTTCTTCTTTGAAATTGCACAATGTACGGTAAATTGAAAAACAATTTTTTATTGTTGTATTACTTTGGACCACTAAATGGAAATTTATAGTCTCAAAATGTTTTATTTATTTCTGAAGATATTGTATTGTACAGTCTGTGAAAAAAACTAAAGGGGTGCCAATAATGGTGAGCGAATAACTGTGGGATAGAAAGCGCAGTAAGGTCTTATTTGAGAAAAACGGTGAAGGTAGGATGAGATTAAATGGTTCACCTTAGAGGGTTGTGTCACACACAACCAGTAGAAAAGACTCCAAACAGCTGCTGCAGTATCCACAGGCCGAAGCAATAGTAGAAAAGTAGAGGAATTATGTGGAATCAAACTGTGCTGGTGTACAATTGACCATAAATCAAGGAAGTCGGTGAATGCAGGTGGCTTAATGCAACACGTTTCAGGGTGTATTCCTAACCCCTTCATCAGGACAACCACCAATGAATCACCTGATATTGCTGCCAAAATGTATTGTGACTTTAGAGTAAAGAGGTTTGATTAAAGGCAATAAAGATATTGCTGAAATGTCACGGGTTTGGAGTCGTTCAAACGACATCGTTACTACATCATTGAGTGCACACTGAGATATGGATACGATAAATCGTTGGATTGCTGAATCCAGATTTGAGAACATGTTCTGAAATCAGACGATCTACGATCAGCCAACCTGCTGCATCGTTCAGTCTGACACCACGATAACGATGTTGTTAATGATTTCCCCTATTCTCAGCAATGAAGAAGTATCGTTCGCTGGGTTGTGCACGATATCTAGACGTGTGACATTTCACCAACGATGTCAAAACGATGTCCTAACGACCGCGCACCCATGAGATAGTTGACAATCTCGTTTCAACATTGCAGCGTGTAACAGTACCTTAAACCACTTTACCTACTACTCTCTTGCTGCACCTAGCGCCCCAATCTGACCACATTGATTTTCCTACATTTTGGCCATTTCTTCCAAAAAGCAGGTTTTGCTGAATTTTTTTGGTGTCATTTGTCTACGGTACATGTTAAATACTGATAGTTTCACTCACCTCAAAAGCAGCAGTTGAGTATTTGCACTCTCACAAATACATTGACAGACTGTACATGCTTCTTTCAAAAACGTAGCAGTTTCCCCATTTCAGCCAGAGAAAAAAAAAAGGAAAATTGTGTGCATTGGATTTCTGAAATAACTTACATCCACTGATGTGTATACGGTATATAGCAACAGTAACCGTGCTATTGTTTTATTATTGCTTTTTTCCATTTACAATATTTTGCATATTATAAAACGCACCCCAAACTTAGAGGAGGAAAATAGGGCAAAAAATAATATTTAATGTTAAAATGGGGGTCAGTCTTATAATCCTAAAGTCTATCTTACATTCTAAGTGTATGTTACTGGGGCAAGGGGGGTGCTGTGAAGCAGGGGGTCATAGGAGATAGGGTCGTTGCTGCAAAAAGTCAGCAGTAGCACCAGTGTGGCGATGCTGCGGGCCCTGGACAGGGATGAGGGGGTGTCGGAGAGGCACCAGCAGGGCAATGGGGCCAGGGGCTTGAAGAAGGGGGTGTTATGGTGACGCAATGTGAGTGCCACTGATCCACTGATGGTTGACGCAATGGACTTCAGGACAATGGTCACGGAGATGGCGCGTGCGCAGGTAGGAGATATCGGAGAGCCGAAATCTCAATTTCCCCATTTCTCTGAAGTCCATTGTATCAGAGGCAACCCATGAACAGATTGAGATCTCGGATTTCTAAAATCTTAATCTGCACACAAGCCGTCTCCACGGTCAATTTTCAGAGAAGTCCACCTCACCCACTGCCGAGATATCAATAGTGCCCGCCTCGTGCCACCGCTTCCTTTGACTCCCACATCGCCAACTCTACCTCCTGTGACTCTGCTCTACGTCTACCGCCACCACACACCCCTCCTTTAGATTGTTAAATGCTCTCCTATTTTTCTCAATTTTGGGGGGAAAATGTAGTGCGTCTTGTAATCTGGAAAACATGGTATTGTTTTACTCCACCATACAATTTCAGAGATATGGTTCTATTTTATTTGGTGCTAATTTTTTTGGTATTTCCAAGAGGTCATGGCTTACAGGATTGTGTCATGTCTGTTTATTCCCATCCAAAACCAACACTATTGCGGTTTATGGTCTGCACCTAGTAATGCAACTTTGTGGCTTATTTTCTGGGGAAAAAAAAAATAATAATAATTGTCCAATATAATTTATCTTCTTTAAGTACGCCATAACAAATACAATACACGGACAACAAGAAATGACTTTTCTGGCCACCCATTGTAAATCCATGGAGCTTGTTCCGCTCTTCCGGGAAGGTTTCCTACAAGACTTTGGAGGGGTATGTGGGAATATTTGTCCCTTATTACAGAAGAGCATTTGTGAGGTGACTCTGATTTTGGGGAGGCTGGGATCACATTCTCCATCATAGGCACTGGATGGGGCAGAGGTCCGGGCTCGGTGCAGCCATCCTGTCCTTCCCTCTATGTCTTTCAGAAACTTGTGCATTGGGCACAGTGATGGGGATCACAAAAAGGATGTTCCCACAAAGCTGAAGGTTACAAAAAGCCTTTGGTTTTCAGTTTAACTCTTCTACTTTAGCCTCCACAGTGACAAATTTAGAAACCATCCTAAACCATGTGGCACACGTGGCATTTTTGATCAGTTTTTTTGGGCTGCTTTTTATTTTTCAAATTTTCATCAGCAAAACTAGGAGCAGTTTTAGAAAAAAAAGGGACCCAAAATGTATTGTGTTTTTGATGAGTTTGTACTGCTTTTTCCATTACAACGGCGCCAATGGAGAAAACTAATGGACGTTCTCATTCATTTTCTAGAAGCTTTTTTTGGCCCAAAAATTGGACCAGTAAAAAACACAGCGTCGGATCAGCATCAAAAACGCATAGCATGAACAAGCCTTAAAGAACATTACTTTGTTGCCCATTGCACCCAATCACAGCGCAGCTTTAGGCTACATTCACACAGTGTATTTTGCGTTCTTTTTTGCGGCCGCTCTATTTAGCGCCAGTAAAAAAAACGAGGTGCATTCACACACTGCGTTTTTTTACGGCCGCATTTTTCAACCAAAAGCGCAGGAGGAAGTGATGTCACACGGGGGCAGGAATAATCCTTTCAAAAGTGACATACATGTGTACTTTCACTTTAGCAGTGTATGAACATACACTGCTAAAGTGAAATAAAAGAAACCAATGGTTTAAAAAATAGAATAAAATACCTCTCCGCCGACTGTCCTGGGATGCAAGGCATCCACGTTCGATTGTTGCAGGACCTGAATCAACTAATCGGTGGCAAACCGATCAGCTGATGTGTCACCTGACAGCATCAGCTGAGCGTCTTAAACCGACCGCAAAAAACGATTGGCGGGCAGTTTAAACACGTAAGCTTGGTGGTGTATCACTGACCACCAAAACCGATAGGTTTTGGCGGACGATTTAAACTGATCAGCTGATATTAAGTCACGATCAGCTGATGATGTCAGGTGACTCATCAGCTGATCGCTACCGGCCAATCAGATGATTAAGGTCCTTGCAACGAATGGACTTCTTCCCCTCGGACCCAGGACAGCCGACGGAGAGGTATTTTATTTTTTTATTTTTAATACCTTTTGTTCACTTTTATTTTGCTTTCGCAGTGTATGTAGATAGTGTATGTAGATACACTGCAAAAGCGAAACTACAGCCCCGACATGTCAGACAGGGGGAGGAACACAGGATTCTTCCTCCCCCGTGTGACATCACATTCTGCTATTCCTCCTGCGCCCGTGTTTATAGGCGCTGGAATAAGCATTGTCTGAACGACAATGGTATTCCAACTCCTTATAATGGGGCCTATGGAAGGGTCACCACCAAAATCAACAGTTTGACTTTTAGACAATTTCATAAATCTCCTTAAAGTGAGTACAACTAAAAACCAAGTAAAATAATTACGGTACACAACACATTAAAGGACAAATGGTAGACGACATTTTGTCTAAAGCAATCAGTAATTATCGTTGAAGTGACAAACATGAGTCAGAATGGATGACTTCTCGACCTGTGAATGGCACAAGAGAAAATTGATTTAAGTGACACGGGAGGAGGAGGCGGGCGGCGCAGAGCCAAAATATGTTTGTATGAAGACATTCATCTGATTGAGGTCAACGCAAGTTACATTGGTTAGCTGGTTAATATGTAAGGACAGTTTGTAGGCGCTGGATTTTACATTCATTTTTAAATGGATGACCACCCACCCATGAGGACAAGTTTGTTATTATTAATTGCATGTATTAAGGGTTAAAAATGATTTTCTGCAACTGGGTTTTATTAAAAATGTTGCACCGTTTGTCATCTGTAACCTGTGTGCTGCAATGTCTATTGCTGGCTGCCGAATGAGCTAACAGAGAATCAATCAGCGAGCTCATTAAAAGATGCGCTCTGCACAACTCCAGTCCTCAGTCTAGGTCAGTGGACAGGAGCTGTGCAATGTTCCTATACTCTTTGGATCCCGGCGTTAGCTTCACATTTGTGGGTTTGAATGTCGTCACCTGTGCACTGAATAGATAAAATCACTGCAAACTGGCAAATACAATACCGCACCGAGGAACTCAGAAGGGCATGAAATAGTGCACTACCAGTGCACGGCCAGGGAGCACTGCCCCGCACCATGGATTGTATAAAGTGATCGGCTCATCTCTACTTAACTGTGAATGATGGGAGAATTTGTAATTCATTTCTTTCTTTTTCTTAGCTCCTCTGAGATGAATTATGACCAAAGATTGTATCAAAGAAAAAGAATGCAAAATTTGTGCTTAAATAGAACTGCAAAAATTAGCCCAAAATCCATGCATCTAAGAAAAAAAAAATAAAGATTGTAAAAAGGTGGAAACCCATTTTAAAATTTTAATCTCTAGGGCCTCTTAGGGCCCTTTCACATCAGCGTTTTTTTCAAATCGCGGCAGATGCGGTGAAAAAAACGCATCTGCCGCGATTACCGCATACCGGCTGCACTTGCGGCACGGTTGCGGTAAACGCCATACAATGTATAGGCGGACTTGCGGCAGGTGCGGCAAGTGCAGTTTTGGCACTTGCGGCCGGTGCGGCCGCAAAAAAAAAATGCTGTCAGCCGCGTTTTTTTTCGCGGCCGCACCTGCCGCAAGTGCCAAAACCGCACTTGCCGCACCTGCCGCAAGTCCGCCTATACATTGTATGGCGTTTACCGCAACCGTGCCGCAAGTGCAGCCGGTATGCGGTAATCGCGGCAGATGCGTTTTTTTTACCGCATCTGCCGCGATTTGAAAAAAACGCTGATGTTTACTTAGGTTTACAAGAACATCAAAAATTGAGTGGGAAGATCCTAACTCCGCGTTAGTCAAGGGGCCCCATAAAAGTAGATTTTTGGTACTCACAGTAAAATCAGTTTCTTATAATACTTCATTGAGGGACACAGAATCATGGGACAATCTGCTGTCACCTGGAGGTCGACACTGTTATTACAAAGAACTAAGATTGTCTCCTCCCCAACAGACCGTACCTCGCCTGCTAATATCCAGCCTCCTTAGTTTAGTGAGAAAGCAGTGGGAGAAGAAAAGAAATAATTAAGGGATAAAATAAAAAGTAAGTGAAATACACCATCAAGAGAAGAATATAAATACACACCCAACAAAGTTTGGAGTCCTCCAATGATGACCAACGAGAAGCAGATTTTACAATGGAATACCAGAAATCTACTTTTTTTTGGTGAAAACATTAGGTAGCACAGAACCATGGGGCATCCTAAAATGGTTCATGGATTGGGAAAAGGAAATAAATATTCTGTGGAAATCGCAAAACCTTCTGGTGATGTTCAAGTAGAGGCTTCAGCCACTGCTACCTGCAGTATCTTCCTGCCAAAACATGCATCAGCCAAGGCAACGGTAAGCATCACAAAGTATTCACTGATCTCAGGGAGACCAGTGAAGGAAAACACTGCGGGCAGCCGGCTAAAGCGCTCAAACACAGTGAAATCCATGATGCATTGCCCCCTGGGAATTTGAATATGCAAATGGAGTCTGTGGAGCCTCGATTAAGAGTCTCAAACACGGGACTAGCCAGATATCCCTCCAGGGAAGGACCTAGCCCTGGGGTGGAATCCTTGCGGAGACCACCATAACCACCATATTAAGTGCCCTTTCAGTCAATATCTCACTCAGTTACGAGTTAAGGATATGACAAGGGAATTAACAGAGCCAGGTATCCATCCACAGACAGCTGTTTCGGGGTATTGCCCCTCATCAGTGTGGAGTAGGAGTCATCCAAGTTAAGTAAAACGATCAGTATGATAATAAAAACCTATGTAATTATTTTTGCTTTCCTTCAGTCTTGTCCCATATAATAGAGAAGGGCAGTGGCGATGTCCTTCAATTGGGTCCAACTTGTTTTCTAATCTCCCAATGCCTTTGGCAGGGGGTATGCCGAATCACCCAGACTGTTCTGGTCACACAATCAATTATACACATAGAATTAGATCAGATATTTTCGGATTCATGTGAACATCTGTTTCGTTGATTTTATTAAAAGTAAACAAGGATTTTGCTCGGTGCAGATTTTCTTCGCGTCTTGGTCTCAAAAGAACTTTTATTCCATAGACGATTTTAGTGACAAAGACTGCAATTCTCAGAGAAGGAATCACAAGGTTGGGGTGTTAATAGATGGGTGGTGCTGCAATCTTACAGGCCTCAGAATAGCATTGAAAGTGAAAAGATGTTGTAGGATTTCCAATGTTCCCAATGTGAGAAACACAACTTTATAAAAAAGAAACAACAAATGGAAAGAAAGGCAAAATGAAAAAATACTATGGGGCCAACTCAAAGCTTTTATGCAAGGAAATTGGTATAAAAGCTTTGAAAAGTCACAATTTTTTCATTACAGGGAGTCGTGCAAAAGTTTTGCAACTTTTGCCGTTTTCCCATCAGTTTTAATTAGCTACGTTAAAATGAGGGGAGCTGGGGAGGATCAGAGACTTTTTGCAGCAAAGTTGCATTTGATGGATCAGGTAAAGACCCCGTTACATTGTACGAGATCGTGAACAATATCGCTCAAACGTCACGGGTTTGGAGTCGTTCAAACGACATTGTTAGGACGTCGTTGCGTGTGACACCGAGATTCAATTACAATAAATCGTTGGATCGCTGATCGCAGATTTGAGAATATGTTCTCAAATCAGACGATCCTCGATCAGCCAACCTGCTGCATCATTGAGTGTGACACTGCGATAACGATGTCGTTAACGACTTCTCCTATTCACAGCAGTGAACAAGTATCGCTCGCACAACCCAGCTGCTCGCCACATCGTTGGTGCGTCGTTCACGATATCTAGACGTGTGACATCTCACCAACGATCTCAAAAAGATGTCCTGACGACCGCGCTCCCGTGAGATTGTTGGTGAGATCTTAACGACATTGAAGCGTGTAACAGTACCTTAAAGTAAAACGAATTAAAAAAAAAAAACTAAAACCAAAGCCAAATACAGGTGAGCACAATAGACCTGAAAAAAGGTGCAAATCGAATAATGGGTGCAAGCAAAAACAACAACAAAGAAAACACAAAACTAGACAAAAATCAGGTGTAAAAGTAAAGATGAACCAGGGTTTATTTCTGTAGACCAACCCTCACCTGAAATACTTTTTTCTTTCTTGTATGTTTTTGCCACGGTTTTGAGGTGTTCCTTTGTGGTGTATGTGCTGGCACAATTCTGCTGCAAAAACCACGTTTTTCTCAGGTCCGGGGCTGTCTGGTGTGAACATGACAGCCCAGGACCCGATTTTAGACTAAGGCTGGCTTCACACCACGGTTTCAGGAATCCAGGGCTGTCCGGTGTGAACCGGACAGCCCCGAATCTGATTTTGGCTCCATAGTATTCCTATGGGGCTGGATGGCAGTGATTTCTGCTGTCAGGGAGGATCCGGCAGAATTTGTTTCTTTTCCCCGGACACAAAATCGCAGCTTGCAGTGTTTTTGTCTACGGTGCCAAAATCTGACAAAATCAGATCCTCCCGCATCTGATGTGATCCGGCAACCCCCTAACATGGAAGTCTATGGGTGCCGGATTGCACCAGATCTGACAGAAAATCGGAGGGCATATTAACCATCCGGCTCTGTTTGTCTGGAGCGGTCAGGCTGTGTCCGATGCATCCAGCAAAACAACGGGCACAGCCTGACAGCAAAAAACCGTGGTGTGAAGCTGGCCTAATGCATGCCTATGGTGCGGGATGGTAGTGATTTGCCAACCAGTTTTGTCCCTGTCCGGCAGCATCAGGCTGCATTAGATTTTTGTCCCGGACACAAAATCGCAGCTTGCAGCATTTTTTGTCCGGGGGAAAAATCAGACAAAATCGTATCCGATGCAATCCGACACCCCCTAACATGGGAGTCTATGGGCGCCAGATTGCATCGGATCCGACAGAAAATCAGATCCGGAAGCCAGACGACGGGTGCTGAAGTTCAGCGGCGGCCGGCACTGAACTTCAGCATCTGAAGAGCTCCCGGTTGACATTTCAGAACCGCGGCCAGCTCCCCGATAGAGGCAATGTTGAAATTTCAGGACCGGGACAGCGGCATCAGTGTGCACTGATGATTCTGCCAGAAAACAGGACCGGTGGGCATATTAACCCTCCGGTTTGGTTTTCTCTGGAGCTGTCAGGCTGTGTCCGGTGCATCCAGCAAAACACTGGACACAGCCTGACAGCAAGAAGCCGTGGTGTGAAACCGGCCTTAGCAATGGGATCAGTTAAAGCTGGATAAAACGCACAGCGTGCGCTCCATGTTTCATCTATTTTATAGAGATC
This sequence comes from Allobates femoralis, assembly GCA_033576535.1. Taxonomy (NCBI): domain Eukaryota; kingdom Metazoa; phylum Chordata; class Amphibia; order Anura; family Aromobatidae; genus Allobates; species Allobates femoralis. The sequence goes on from JARQOC010000007.1 coordinate 61,379,921, forward strand.
CCTATAAATTTTAATGGCTGAGTTTCTTCAAAAGGGGTGTGAACAAGACACCAAGACATGCTCCATCTCACTGACCGGACACGCAGTTTTTAAAACAGATTGGATCATGTATATGTGCAGATGTTGAGTATTTACAGCAGAAAAACGAAAGTATTGGCCTTTTTCCCTAGTCATTGAATGGGTGAAAAACTACCAAAACACTGATGAAATATACATGTGGCAGAGTTGCATAAAAAAACAAAATCTTGTATAGTTCAAATCTAAAAGAAACAATAAGCGGCATGTGATTGACATTTCAGAAATCTCATCCACTTTGATGGTGCCGTAAAATGTGCCATATTTTCCCATGGCAGAAATGAAGCATGTAGACAAACCAAATTGGTTAGTTTGCCATTAGAGAAAATAAAAAAAAAGTGGTTTCACTAGGATGCGTCACATGGATGGGTGAATGTAACCTTAGACATAAAGCCCCAAAGTTTGACTATAGTGCTGCGCCAGATTGAGGCCAAGCTACACAAAGGACCAAAGTCTGCGGAAAAGAAGGAACAGACTTATGGCATAGAGAGCAACACTATCTACACAAACTCTAATGATTGAGAAGGGCAAACCTTAAAAGGGGTTAATGTGTGTCTCGTGGAAGTATTCATACCTTCTGAATTTAGGCTGGTTTCACATTAGCGTACTTTTTAATCTGAGGGAATGCAGGAAAAGCCTAAATGCCCTCGGATTCCACCATAATAGCAAACTGAATGCAACCGCATTTTAGTGGGATCCAGAGGATGGTAAATGACATGTCCCCTAGGGGGCGTGTCATTTAGAACTGGGTTCTCTGCATGCTCTGCGCATACGCAGTTTATACAACACGGACCGGAAGTTCAGATCCACAGAGATTCATCCATTTGTTTCCATGCCACATAGGCCCCAATTAAGATTTCACACGTGGTGCCCTTGATCCAGGGCACTTAGTTTGTGACGGACTGATACTGATGGCGAAAAACACCAGTGTGAAACTAGCCTAAGATTACGTTCACAGATTGCGCTTTTTTGCGCACGCTTTTCAGAGTGTGTGTGCGTCTGCCAGCAAAGTAAATGTGAAATTCACTTTGCCGTTCAGACGCTGCGTAAATACACGCTGCGTTTTTATGGGCGAAAGCGCGGGCGTAAAAAGAATGACCATGTTAATTCTTTATGCACCTGTGCCCGCACTTTCTCCCATAGGAGCCCATTATTCCCGCTGGAATTACGCATCGCCGTTCAGACAATGCGCAATTCCAGCAGGAATATGCCGGCGCTGTCGTCGCACAGGGGAGGAAGATTACTCCCCTGTGTGACAGCCCCATTTGGGTTTCGTAGTATATTAATATACACTGCGAAACCCAAAATAAACTAATACAAATGTGTTAAAAATAATAGAAATTGAATACTTACCTCTCCACCTGGTGTTCCGGTTAACCGGGAGCCAAGAGATCCTTCACATCTACTGTCCCTCCAGGGCCTGTGATCGGTGATTGACCTCTCGCGGTCATGTGATATGTGACGTGCTATGACGCGCATATCACATGACCGCGAGCGGCCAATCACCGATCTTGACAGGTCCTGGAAGGTCGATACCTGTGGGTGTGTCGGCTCCCGAACACCCGGCGGAGAGGTAAGTATTCAAACTTTATTATTTTTAATACCATTTGGATCGCTTTAATTTGGGTTTTGCAGTGTATATTAATACACTATGAAACCCAAAAGGGGCTGTCAAACATGTCACACAGAGGAGGAGAGTAAAGCAGGATAGGGTTATAAAAAAAATTAACCCAAGCTCTGAACATCTCACGGAGCGCTGGTCAAATCTATAAACCAAAAAAATGGAAGGAATATAGCGCAGATACAAACCTACCAAGACATGGCCGTTCACTGGAACGGACAACCCAACCAAGGAGGATACTAATGAGAGGAGCAGCCAAGAAGCTCTTGGTCACTGGAGGAGCAGCAGAGATCACGACTCAGGAGGAGAATCTGTCCACAGGATGACTATTAGGTTGAAAGCACATTGTGCGAATGACTCGCACTCGGACCAGTGTTGCAATATCAGGCAGTGCACATTTGTGCGTGTCCCCTGCGCTGAACTCACACAGAGTCATATGCGAGTTCAGTCGCAGCATGCTGCGACTAAACCGTGCAAGGGGCTAATGGAAGTCTATGAGAGTGAGGAAACCTCGCACCCAGACAGCACACTGTGCAAGTCACTTGCGCATGTGCTATAGTCCCGACACAGGAAAGCCCAATAGCTATATATCTACAGATAAAGATCTGTAGATATAATAGCTATTTCGGGCTTTCTGCTGCTTTGAAAGCAGCATATTTTAAATTTCCCGGGGTTAACCGGCATATTAACTCCATAAGCAGCCTCTGTGCTGCATGTCAGCCATGAGGCTGCAGATGCAGTTAACAAACCGGGTATATAGATTTAACCCCATGTTTCTGTCATGGCAGTTTGTGTCCAGTTATGTCCACACTCCCTGGACACAAACTGACATGTCAGACTGCAGGGGTTAATGCACTTTTTTAATAAAAGCTGGCAATTACCGCTATTCTATAAATTACTGTATTCTCCTGCGGTGAGCAGGAGTAAGGAGCTGTCCATGGTCCTGATCATTATAGCTGGGTGCTGACCAGCTTCAGCACCACAGACCCTGGACAACTCCTGCACTGTAAAACCGTGAAATCTCAGGACCAAGGACAAGGTCTATAATTTCATGATCTTACAGTGCAGGACCATGGACAGCTCCTCCTGAGTCCTGCAGACCACCGGATAATACAGTAATTTAATGAATACCGGTAAGTGCCGACTTTTTTTTAAAAAGCTGCATTAACCCCTGCACACACAGTCTGTCATGCCAGTTAGTGTCCAGGGAGTGTGGCCATAACTGGCATGACACACGTCAATGTCATCAGCGATCTCATCGCTGGCGACATTGACGGCTGATCGCTGATGAGCTGTCACACAGGCAGACTCACCAGCGATCAGTGGACCACCGACATCGTGGAAATTATTTAAATATCGTTTCCACAATGTCTTGCTCCCGATGACAGGCTGCAGTTAGCGGGCGCAGGCTGGTATCCATGGTAAACTGCGGGTAGCTAGGCAGGGCGCGCTGCCTAGATACCAGATGTATACCTTGGTTACCAGCCTTCTCTGCTCACCGGCTGGTATCCAAGGTACACAGCGGGTAACTAGGGTCCCTAGTTACCCGCTGTATACCTTGGATACCAGCCGGTGAGCGGAGAAGGCAGGTAACCAAGGTATACATCTGGTATCTAGGCAGCGCGCCCTGCCTAGCTACCCAAAGTTTACCAACTGGACAAAAAATAGAATCAGCACAAAAGTTTGTAAACAATCAGGTGCAATACTTCCTGTAGCAGGGCTCAACTGCAGCAAGACAAAGGATCCAAAAAGACAGGCAGCACTCCAAGTCACAGTAGTGAAAAAGTAGCTTTACTCAAGCCATGTGTACCACATGGCTTGAGTAAAGCTGCTTTTCCACTACTGTGACTTTGAGTGCTGCCTGTCTTTTTGGATCCTTTACCCGCAGTTTACCATGGATACCAGCCTGCGCCCGCTAACTGCAGCCTGTCATCGGGAGCAAGACATTGTGGAAACGATATTTAAATAATTTCCACGATGTCGGTGGTCCACTGACTGAAGTAATTGAAGTAAAAGGTATGATTGCACTCAGTATCCAAGTGCTTGTCAGGCTGTGGCTTCACTTTATAGCCCTAAATCCTGCTGGTTAGTTCCCTTTCAAGGGGTAAAAAGGGCTGATGTTGAGGGGTAGTGAGTACTAGACAAATCAACAAAATTTAAGCCAAAATGTATCATAAATTACAACAGAGCCTAAAGTTCATTTGTTGTTTGGTACACAGCAGATGAAAGATGCGCCACAATCATTAGGAGTTACATGCCTCAACGCATTTGGAGCATCTTACTTCAAGAAAGTCCTCACTAATAATGGCATAACAAAACTCCAATCTTGATGAAACAGGGCCCAGGTTCTGGATCAAGTAATACTAGATAAAACTAAGAGGAAATATGCTGTAAAATATAAAGTTTATAAAAGTTTAAAGAAGTCTCTACACTTAAATATCTTTGTAAAGGTGGGTTCACACTTGCATTTTTCTAGCTAGCGTCCTAATACAGCCAAAACCTGATACTACCTGGTCAGTCCTGTCACCATTGACTTAGAATGGGGTGCAGGCACATGTGGGTGCATAAGGTTTCCACTGGATCCTAACAAAGGAGGTTTTTTTTCTTACCTCCCCTGGGATGGACAAAGTTGCTATTTTGCAGCTCGTTAGAAAGCCTGATGTCACCAGATGCAGCGGTCAACAATACAATGGGCATCAATGGGGCCAGGCTGAATCCAGCTTTCATACTGGGCATGCCCAGAGTCCCTCCCGACACCCTCCCGTTAGGCGTGTCCTATGTAAAGTTTCAAGTTTCCAACGGATGAGGCAAAAAACAGATGCAACCGTATTAAACGGCAGCAGTGTTATTGCCTGATACGACACTCGGGTCAGGCATGATAACGCTGCGGTTGCAGAAACAGACCGGGATGCAGTTGGACATGTTTTCAGCCTGTTCACACCTGAACGGAAGTGTGAAGCCAGCCTAAACCATACAGATCTGTGCAATATCAGATCATTTTAGTAAAAACATATTCATCTAAAATGTGAAGTGTAAGGTTCCAATTTAAAACTCATCTCAATTGATTTATGTCCCCTATTTCATTTTTTTTCCTGACTACAATAGAAATAAATAATTCTATCAATATAGACAGAGCAGGAATAATATCTGTACCCACCATTGTTATATGCACTCTGATCTCTACGGTTCCCTGTAAAATTAATGGCACTGTACTGTGATCAAATAATGGCACCCTGTAATCTGTATAAACAGGAAAGGAAAGTTGTCAATATTAACAAACAGCTAAAAAAAAATAGAAGAAAATATAAGGGGAAGACAAAAAAAGAGAAAAAAGTCGTCATATATTATAATTATGGCAAAAAGATGTTTTGATCATAATGAAGCTGGGGGCAAGACATCTCCAAATTAGAATAGCATCAAAAAGGTGTTTTCTGAGATTATAACCTTTGGGTTTTCATTGGATGTAAACTATAATCATCAACATTTACAGAAATAAACACTCAAAATAGATCACTCTATAAATTATATGCGTTTCTCTTCTTGTATTGAATTACTGAAAAAAAATTTACTTTTTGATGATTTTGTAATTCATTGAGATGCACCTGTATTATAAAGGTACCGTCACATGCGGCAATATTGCTTGCAATTTCACTGGCAATTTTCTGGTTGCAGTGAAATCATGGACACATTGTTCTATTTTGTTGCTGTGTACAAATGGAACAATGTGTCCATGATTTCACTGCAACCAGCAAATTGCAAGTGAAATTGCTAGCAAAAATGCCGCGTGTGACGGTACCTTTGCACACATATAGTGCACGTGAGAATACATTTCCAAACCCAACAACACATTTTAGGAGTCGAAATTGGATCGATTGGGAACAGTAGCTCAGGAGCCATTACTGATGCCTCATTCTGTGGGTTTTGTGATAAAGTGTATGCAACGGCCGCAAGGGCCGGGGGGGAAATACTCTGTAGCCGGGCCGGTCAACTTGTTGGGAGGTCACGGTGGCTGTGGCCCAACTTTGTGGCCCTGGCCATGATGTGATGGGGAAGTTTACAGGGGATTTACAAGTCTATTTTGTGACGCCACCTGTGGTATTCGGCCAGGGAAGGCCAGCGCGGCTGGTTTGGAACCTCTGGGGCAGATGGTGCGGTAGCCAGGATGGTATCGCTCCCCATAGGTGTTATAAATCTATTAGAATGGTGATGGTCTAGGTTCAATAGGCGGCAGGGAGGGCGCGCAGAATAACTGGAGGACACCGAGGTTGCTATTCTCAAACCTTTACTCACAGTTCGGCAGTCCAGCCCAGCAGTGGCACCATGTCCTCCAGATCAGCAGTCCAGTCAACTTCCAGGCAATTCGGGTTCACTCCACCGAGACACCCTGTCGTAAGCCTCTCCTGGTTGACTCTCCATGATGGCTACTCTCCTCTCCTGCCCTGCGTCTTCGTGCACTGTGTCTCAAGCAGTTAGCTGAGGGCCCCCTGTCGGGCGACTGGCTATACATCCCCTGACCCTAGACATAGCCACCATTTCGCAGAGTGCCCACAGCTGATGGCTACTGAGCATACAGCTCAGTAGCCTCTGGTTTCCTAGCTTCACCTTGACGTATGTTGCTAGATCTGGGCCGGTCCCCTTTTGAAACTGAGTTCCTTCAGAAACCACCTCGGGGTAGTTGCTGAAACAGGGTCCCTCTGGCCAGGGTTCCGTGGTGAACTTCTCACTGGTCCCACTCCTCCCCTGGCGCTAGCCTCCCCTAGAACTCCATTCTTTCTTTAGGTGTTCCTCTCAGCAGAACTTCTCCCAGACTAAATTGTCTCTGTTCTGTCTCCTCCTCTTCCTCTCTGCCCGCTCTACTTTCTGACCCATCCCCTCTGCCTATTCCCTCCTCATGCCAGAAGATGGGGATCCTCGTACGAGGTTACTTTCACTCCCTTCTATCTCCTGGCCAGGAGTCAGGATGGGTGTTAGGTGCGTCTGTGTGTGTGTGTCTCGGGTTCGTATCCCCTCCTTACCTGGGAGTGGGATACCACACCTATGGCTCAGGTGCAGTACCTCTGTGGCAACCAGACTGCAGGGGCGCCACATGTACACTTTTTTTTAAACCAGTGGGTTTTTATTGGAATTTAACAGCATAGAGTATACAAGTAAGGTCGATAGACCAACAATTTAAAATAACAAGTGTAAACAAATACAATAACAGGGAAAGAGGGGAGGAGGGGAAGGAAAGGAGAGGGAGGGGGGGAGGATTAGGAGAGAAAATGGGAAGGAGTGGGGGGGAGGGAGGAGTGGGGAAAGGAGGGGGATAGGATAGATGAAGAGCACCTCAGTAGATAGCAAGATATATATAACATTTTGGATTAGATGAGGAGGGCCTTAGTGACTACAGGCAAAGCAATTACTCAAATTATGACCAATTCAGTATTATAATGAGATTTGTACTGTATTAAATTGAGACGTGACCCATGGGTCCCATCATTGGAGTACCTTCAGTTTTTTTGTCAAAGTGTGTGAGAGGGTTAGCTCATGTTGGAAGTGAGTATTAAGTCGTGAGTTCAACTCTAGTTTGGATGGAAATTCAGGCAACTTCCAACATGCCGAGATACATAGCCTAGAGGCTATCAACACATTGGTAGAAATAGGTCTTAGAGGCAAGGGGATAGCCTCCAAGCCTATGCCCAAAAGAGCCATCTGTGGTGTCAAAGTCACTGGGACACCCTCCAATTCCAATAGTAATCGTTCCACAATATCCCAAAAAAGCCTAATACCTGAACATTCCCACCACACGTGGGGGACATTCCCGATTTGGAAACATCCCTTCCAACAGAGGGGAGAGGTTCCAGGGTTTGTGGGGTCAAATCTGGCTATCTTCTCAGGGGTAAGGTACCAATTTGGTAGAATCTTTTAGGACTGTTCCAAATGATTAAGACATGAGGAATATTTTGAGGAGTGAATAGACACTGCATGCCAGTCATCCAGCGATGTGTTAAAGGCGAGAAAGCTTTCCCACCTTGACATATAGGGGAGTTTAGTCCGTTCGTCAGGTTCAACCAGAGCTTTGTAAAAAATGGAAACCCCATGTTTAGTAGATGGGCCAGATTTGAAAAAGTTTTGTAGCGTTATGTAGTATCTAAGTCAACAGCAGGCCATTGGACAGTGGTCAGAAAATGTCGCAGTTGGAGGTATCTGAAGAAGGTTGAGTTAGATAGGGCGAATTCTGAAACCAAAGAGGGGAATAGTCGCAAATTGTTTGTGTCATCCAGTAACTCTGATATATACACTATGCCTCATGTTCTCCAATCTCGCAGGGATAAGAAGTCTACAGAGTGTTCAGCAGCTGAAAGTGTGATATAACGATATAGAAAAGTGAGATGGGTCCTTCCCACCCGAGACCAAACCCTCAAAAGGGCTGCCATTGTCTCTAGATAAGGAGGGAGAGGCCTGAGCTGTAAAAGACCCACCTCTAATAATAATCTAGTGGAACGGCAGGGGGAGTGGTGAGGCTCTATTTGCATCCACCGAGAGGTGGGGGAGCAAGCTCCGGCCACCTCCAATATGGAAGCCTTATGATAGGCCGTGAGATTTGGGACTCCCATGCCCCCCTTTACGTACGGAGAAAAAGGATCTTTCTAGCTATCCTGGGAGGTCTGTGATTCCATATGAATCGTCCCAAGGTAGTTTGTAATAAGTTTAAATGTTTAGAGGGGATATGAAGGGGGAGGCACCATAAGAGATATAATATTTTGGGCAGAATGGACATTTTCACAATTTGAATTCTAGCTATCCAAGAAAGTTGTAACGTGGAAAGTCGGTTAAAGGGAACCAACCACCTCAGATGACGTGTATAAGCTGTTAATACATGTCCCTGGACCCTACCTACACCATTGCAGCTATCTTTTTGCTAAGAATATTGATAACAGCAAACCGAAATAAACAGTTTATAAACTTACATGGCTTTAGTACATGAGGGCGTCTCCCTTGGGCTCCAGTACGAGAGGGCTGTGTCTCCAGCAGCTTGAGTGGCTTTCCTCCCCCTCCCTCTCTGTTTGCAGGACGTCACTGAAGGACGTGATATTATCTTTCTGTGGGCGGGCACGGACGGGAGCTGGCTTGCGTGCCCGCCCACAATAAGATAATATCACGTCCTTCAGTGACGTCCTGCAAACAGAGAGGGAGGGGGAGGAAAGCCACTCAAGCTGCTGGAGACACAGCCCTCTCGTACTGGAGCCCAAGGGAGACGCCCTCATGTACTAAAGCCATGTAAGTTTATAAACTGTTTATTTCGGTTTGCTGTTATCAATATTCTTAGCAAAAAGATAGCTGCAATGGTGTAGGTAGGGTCCAGGGACATGTATTAACAGCTTATACACGTCATCTGAGGTGGTTGGTTCCCTTTAAGCTCCTGCAAAATCTCTGATTGTAATTTTTCCCAGTTGGTTCTGACAATTGCAGATAGTTTGGTGATGTGAATTCCCAGGTACGCAAACCCGGAGTCGGTCCCGAGAAAAGGGAAAAGGCGTTGTAGGTCAATCCGGTCTCGGGGAGGTAAATTGAGAGGAAAAATAGATGATTTGGAAAAGTTCAATTTATAATAGAAGGCTAGAGAGAATTCATGGAGGACTGACATTATATGAGGGAGAGAAGTATGCAGGTCTGGGCAAAAAAAGACAACATCGTCCGCATACAACCCGATTTTGTGCTCGAGGGGGCCTACTGTTATACCTTTAATGCTTGGGTGATCTCTAACAATAGCAGCAAGAGGCTCCATTATCTGGGAAAATTAGACGGGAAAGTGGGCAGCCCTATCGAGTTCCACTGGATATGTCAAATCGTGAAGAAATAAATCCTGAAGCGTGCACTGATGCATAGGGAGAGGAGTACAGGGCTTGAATGGCGTTACATATCGGGCCTCCAAGTCCAAACTTCAAAAGGACTTCATTCAGAAACCCCCAGTGCACCCTGTGAAACGCTTTTTCAGCATCAAGGGACAGGAATGCACCAGGGGTCCCCTCCCTCTCGATCAACTCCAAGAGGTTCAAGAGTCTGCGTGTTCCATCAGAGGTCTGACGTTCAGGGACGAAACCGACCTGATCAAGTTGGATCAAGGAAGGTAATACAGTAAGGAGATGATTGGCCAACAGCTTAGCATATATCTTAAGATCACAATTAAGAAGCGATATGGGCCGGAAGTCACCTGGGGATGTGAGTGGTTTGCCTGGTTTAGGTATGGTAGTAATCAAAGCTTCTAAACCTTCGCTTTTGATAGTACCCTCTTGCTGCCAAAAATTGAAAAGTTTTAGAAGATGCTGTGTTAAAAGTGCAGTAAAGGAAGAGTAGTAAGAGTAAGGGAAGCCATCTGGGCCTGGGGCCAATCGTTTCTTCATGGATTGTATAATATTGGTTATTTCCTGCTCTGAAAAGGCTGTATTAAGAAATTCCAATTGTGAGGGGGTAGGGAGGGAAGAGCAGCTTTGGATAAAAAGGTTCGGATGGACTCAGAGGTCGGTTGAAGTGTGTCAGAGGAATTCTGTAAATTGTATAAGGAGCTATAGTACTTTTTAAACTCCTCAGCAATTAGAATAGGGTTGCGCACCTGAGAACCATCAGCATCCATTAGGGAAGAGATTTTGGATTGTGCCTCCCTCTTCTTTATCCGACTCGCCAGGAGAGAGCCCACCCTGTCACCCATACCATAGTACTTAGATTTAGTCTTCTTTAGATTATTATCAGCTCTAACTAATAGTAGAGCTCTAAGAGCTTGTCTAGCCTCAATGAGGTCATGATGCGTGGTCTCCTCAGGGGAGGTTCTGAACTGGGCCTGCAGCAATTTGATTTTAGATAAAAAGGTAGAGACCGCTAGGTTATATTTACGTTTAGATTCGGAGGCCAATTGAATCAACACTCCGCGAATTACGGCCTTATAGGCCACATGTACACTTTGAAACTGAACCAAATGCGAAGCTTTTGAACATTCATAGTGCACATCTTACTCCAATCCCTGTCTGGAGTTGGGTTCCTGCAGAGGTTTCAATTTGGCACATTGGCTAACAGAGGCAACTACTGGCCTTTTCTACCGAACCCTGACAGAGCAGGAACAGACTACTCCTGCCAGTGATTGAGCTGATCCACGTCAATAGAACAGCTCCTCTTCTTCTGGACTGCTCTGTCGATGGGGCGTCACTGTTGGTGTCATGATGATTGACGGTCGGCTTCCTGCAGTTAGGCAGCGGGGAGCCAGTTGTCAATCAGCACGAATCGCAGACTTGCACTGTCAACGGAACAAAGTGGAAAAGAAAAAGCTGCTCTGTTGATGTTAGATCAGTGGCAGCCGCTGAATTGCTGGCAGGATTTGCCAGAGGAGAACGGTGATGGACACAACAGGCAGGTGGTTAGAAACGACTTGTCTGTACATGATTAGGCTCATTGTAAAAAAAAAATAAATAAAAATAACCTGAATATCTCCTTTAACTAAGCCATGTGCACAATCCTGAGGGATCCTGAGTCTGAGGGTAGTCTGTGATATATAGACCAATCAGAGGTCTCCTGACCCATGAGCGGTCCAGACACTGAGGGGCCGTACTTGGGCTGTGAATGTTGGAAAGGTAAAGCCAGCCTATATTTCATGTTAAAATGCTTATTCCCCCAAAAACGAGGTATACCCCTACCTATAGGGCCCCCGGGAATCCTGAGATGTGACTGTGCAGCACAGTCCTGAATGGAGTGGATGTGCACAGTCAGTCTCAGCTCTATTAATTATCTATGGGACTGCCAAAAACATGCGCACCTCCACTCCATTCAACAAGGAGCTCCAAATTACTTCTGTCTGGAACCCCCAAAATGGGGGGGGGTACCCCTCCTGGAACCCCAAGATGGGAGAGGGACCCCAAGCTCCTATCTTTGAGGTGCTGGGGCTCCCAGTGGTTAGAATACTAGCTATCAAGTTATTCCCTATTCTATAGATACAACTTATTTTTGGTGGGGGGGGGTGTAACCCATTAAATGCGGTATACTATGCTGCAAGTAGTGATAAAGCAAATTATATAATGGAGGCCTATATATAGTGCAAGTTCCCCGGCGATGCTGCAGAGACGTTGCTCGGTTGACATGTTGCTGATTGGATGGAGGCTTTCACAGCTTTTTTTCTCAATGACAATCTAGGACAACTAGAGATATTAGTCTAACTTGTAAAGAAATACTTCACAATAACAGGCACATCTTTCAGAGAGGTTTTGCGGCTGTAAATTTAACGAGCTTCTCTATCAAATAATCAAAGGCCATATGAAAATCCTTCACAACCCTTGTGTCGCTCATCACCGACTGCTACCGAACGGCCATTATCCACTTGAGATCCTACTTTGTTGCATTGACCGGCAACATATATAATTATATATGATTATTATCAGCCATAGAACCTTCCTATGGATCTATCGGAGCGGTTTCCATCCAGCCCGGCATTGTGGATGTTGCATCACTATAATGATTTGTAGCAAGGCCACAGCAAGTCATTTTCCAGTTACAGGAATATTGGAAACTCAGCAGTTTGCCATTTGCTTTTTTTTCTCTGAACACGGGACACGGACATCACTATTATTAGATTTGATCGCATAAACCAAAACCTCACTGAACTAATTTTAGGAAACCTAATAATTCTTATATCAGCTTTTTTTACTCATGCGTTAAAAATAATGGACTTCAGTGTTCTAAACCAGATTTTATATCAGATTCTTGTCTATTTTTTATCCATTTTTCATTTCACTCAGTTTACTAAGCTATCTGTACTAGAGGCTGTAAACATGAGCCCTAATCTGGGTGTTAAAAAAATGGAGTTGTTGGCTGGGTAAGGGTTAAGGACCACAGTTGTCCTGAAAAACAACTTCAATATGAATAATGCTGATGGCCTATCCACTGGGTAGTTCTCCAATAGTCGGACACTAATGCACCTCTCTCATCTGTGATTTTGTACGTTTGCGGCAGATTTTACCGCATCTGCCACGTAACGACCGACTTCCTGCAAGCCCCGTTCATTCTCTATACGTGATCGGCTGATCGAAGCGGCTGCGGAGCACCAGAACAGCTCCATACACTCAGTATTGGCAAGGAACGGTACTGCAAGACCTCTCAACTTGAATATCATTCAGTGCCACAACACTAAGTTGTGCCAGTTCGAGTGCACCCATACTGCTTTAATCTATCAATTTTGGGGGTTTCCAGGATTAGTAAAATATAATATTGAAATCTGCAAGTGTTTCTTAACAGGTTTTTGGTGCGGATGTAACCAAAAATCCACTCCTTGCAGAGCAATAAATTGAGTGACAATGAGCAGCACTTCCACTGTGTCTTTGTTCATCTGCAAGTGAATCGAGTTTGTTAAAACATTTTTTTTTTCACTTTTAATAACCTTAAAGTGTAACCGCCATTTACATTTTTATTGAATAATAATGTAGAGCAAGTGATAATAATAAACTTTCAGATATACTTCATAAGTGAAACCTGGAAGAAAACCTTTCAAAACCCTTCCAGTAAATGTCCCCACTAGACTGTCAGGAAAATCCGTCTTCAGCTCCACACACTGCATACAGCTATATAAGGGGGCAGGGCCTACACAGCATTCATACTACAGCTGATCAGAGTCTCAGGTTACCTCTGCCAGGGACAGTGCTGAGCTCAGACTGTCAGCACACAACTCCTGTGATCTTATCTGACTCCTCTTCATTCACATCGCTCTGCACCGTGTTATCAGCTGAGGGCCTCCACACAGCTCCTCAGCTGATTGCACAGAGCAAAGCAATGTGAATGGAGAGGAGTCAGATAAAATTACAGGAGCTGTGTGCTGACAGTCTGAGCTCAGCAAAGTCCCTGCCTGAGGTAACCTGAGACTCTGATCAGCTGTAGTATGAATGCTGTGTAGGCCCTGTCTCTCCCATATATGGCTGTATTCAGTGTGTGGAGCTGAAGATGGATTTTCCTAACAACCAGCATATGTCAGGTTTAGCAACAGCATAATGGTGGCATTTTCTGGAAGGGTTTTGAAAGGTTTTCTTAAAGATTTCACTTATGAAGTATATTTGAAAGTTCATTATCATCACTTCCTCTACATTATTATTCAATAAAAATGTAAATGGCGGTTACACTTTAAGGTTATTACAAGTGAAAAAAAAAAAAAACCATTTTAACAAACTCGATTCACTTGCAGATTAACAAAGACACCGTGGAAGTCCTGCTGGTTGTCAATCTACTTATTGCTCTGCAAGGAGTGGATTTTGTAGTTACATCTGCACCAAAAACCTGTTAACAAACACTTACAGATTTCATTTTTAGATTTTACTATTCATGCTGGCAACTGCCAAAATTGACGGATTAAAGCAGTATGGGTGCACTCGAAGTGGCACAACTTAGTGTTATGGCACTAAGGCTGCGTTCACACATTGCGTATTTTGCCGCGCTTTTTTACGCACGCTTTTCAAAATATGCAATGTGTTTTGTGACTGCCAGCAAAGTGAATGGGAAATTTACTTTGCCGTGCAGACAGTGCGTAAAAATAAGCAGTGCTTTTTTTGGGAGAAAGCGCAGCTGCGTAAACAATGAGTTGTCAATTCTTCACGCAGCTGGTCCTGCGTTTTCTCCCTATGATGTCACAGAGGTGAGGAAGAATCCTGCTTCCTCCTCCCCTCTGTGACAGCTGTGACCGCCCATTAGATTTTGCAGGGTATTAATATACACCGAAATCTAAATTAAACAAAGGCAAGTGTATGAAAAATAAAAAAGAATTCATACTTTACCTCTCCGACGCCTTTTCCCGGTGTCCGGTAATTAGGCCAAGCGAGGTGTCTTCTGCCAGGACCTGCCGTGATGTCAGAGGGGCGTTCCCGGTGCTGATTGGCTGATCGCGGTCATGTGATATATATCACATGACCGTGAGCGCCCAATCAGCGCCGGGATCGCCCCTCTGACATCACGGCAGGTCCTGGCAGAAGACACCTCGCTTGGCCTAATTACCGGACACCGGGAAAAGGCGTCGGAGAGGTAAAGTATGAATTCTTTTTTAATTTTCATACACTTGCCTTTGTTTAATTTAGATTTCGCAGTGTATATTAATACACTGCGAAATCTAATGGGCGGTCACAGATGTCACACAGGGGAGGAGGAATCAGGATTCTTCCTCCCCTCTGTGACATCACCTGCGCTTTCTGGGGTAAAGAAAGCGCAGTGTGTGAAAGCCCCTGCATATTTTGTTGTGCTTTTTTGCGCGGCTGAAAAACGCAGCAAAAAAGCGTAACAAAACACGCAATGTGTGAACGCAGCCTAAATGATATTCAAGTGAGAGGGCTTGCAGTACCGTTCCCTGCCACTACTGAGTGTATGGAGCTGTTCTGGTTATTAAATAAAAATTTAAACGGCAGTTACACTTTAAACTAACTGTTCCCTTTCAGTAAATTAATTTTAAAGCTTAATTACCCATAATACAGCTGTGCGTTTTGGGCCACACACCCACCGATACTGGGGAGGTTGGGGACATAAATAATGACAATACAATCACCTTACAAGAACTTGGTTCCAGAATAAACATTTCCATGGTATAAGAAAAATCTCTTAAAGGGGTAGTCCGGTCTAAACTGATAATTCTGCAGTCACTCTATGTGACTGATCAGTCCTCCTAGTGCACACACTGTCGCTGTGAGAATTTGCGGTTTCTAAACGAGAAGCTGACCGCAGTTATGCAGTATGTATGTTCCTGGTCACTGCGGCCGGAACCCCCGACTAGTGGGCGTGGCCTTGCTCTATAAAAGTGTATGGTGCAAGGCCACACCCACTAGTCAGAAGCACCCACTCCATACACTTGTATTGAGAGAGGCCACGCCCACTAGTCTTGTTTTGTAGAAACATGCATAGTGCATAACTGCGGTCCGTTCCAGACTTACAAAATGGCGAATCCTCGCAGCGCTCAGTGCGGGCACTCAGATAACTTATAATTCTAGTGTCACATAGAGGGACCCAGAGTGACTGCAGAATTATCAATTTAGACCAAACAACCCCTTTAAGGCCTCAGACTCCCACACCCCTCCCCCCCATACATGTACTGTTCCATGATTTTAATGGACCCATAGACTTGTATTGGCGAATTCCAATCCAGGTCCTGTTTTTTTCATTTGCTTTTTTATTTATTTTTTATTAAATCTTAAATTAAATAAATCTTTTTGCGACAAATTTTTCAAAATGGCTGATGCGTTTCTTAAATTATGTGCAAAGTCAAAAATGGTCTTTATGTTTGACCTGTGTAGCAGCTTTTTTAGCACAAAACTATCTGGTTTACTTAAAATTACTCCATGGGGAACTTGGATACATTTGCAACAATTTGAGACTTTGAGACTCCAATTGATAAATCACACAAAACGTTCCGGAATCAGAAAACCTCGGCCCACAATGGTAAACATAAACAGGCAAATGAGCACACAAAGAAAAAAACATAAAGAAAGGGGAATATGCAATGATAAATTCGGCTCATGGGCTACAAAAAAAAAAAAAAAAAAAAACACAATAAGACATTGGAAGTCTCTCTTAAGGCCCAGTTACACACAGATAACTGTGCAGAGATTGTTTGCAGATCTCTGGTTGCAATTAAATCATGGACACATTGTTCTATTTTGTGGCCATGTACAAATGTAACAATGTGTCCATGATTTCACTGCAACCAGAGATCAGCCAACAATCTCTGCACAATTATCTGTGTGTGTAACTGGGCTTTTAGACCAGAGTTGAGCACAGTCCAGCCCTCCAGCTATTCCAGTACGGCTGACAGAGACAGCTGAAGGGCTGAAAACAGTGCCCCAGGGGCAGCACCATGTCCTGTGACTGCCTGCATCCTGATGTCACAACTATCTATATCCTCAGGATGCCGATAGCGGTGAATACATTGGTGGAGGAAGGAGCCACCAGCTCCGTTTTCCACCAATCACCATGTGCAGCTGAGACAGCAGACACAATGAAGTGCAAAGAGTCAGCAGGGCCGGTTTTAGGCAAAGTGGGGCCCTAGGCAAAAGGTTAAAGTGGGCCCTAAATGCTCAGGCCACTTTCACATCTAACGCTTTGCTGCATTTTGCTCAATTTGCATTTCCATGCGTTTTTACCGCAAAAACGCATGCGTTTTTGTTCCCATTGATTTTAATGGAAACACATGCAAAAACGCATGTAAAAACGCATGTGCGTTTTCAAAAACAGAAAACGCATGCGTTTTTGCCAACGCTGCCCAAAACATCGGGGAAGACGTTTTGTGCTGCGTTTGCAAAAATGCATGCGTTCCCATTGAAATCAATGGGGGAAAAAACGCTAGCGTTTTTAATGCGTTTTTAGCGGTAAAAACGGCTAGAAAGGCAAATTTAGCAAAACGCACACCAACCTTAGATGTGGAACAGGCCGTAGTTATATGGTAAGAGTGACTTCATAAGTTGATTATCTAGGTCAGAATAAGAACATACTGAACATCATTTTTATTTCAATCATAAAAAAAAAAACTGAAATTTGTAAAAAAAAAAAAAATTTTTTTTTTTATTTTCCGAGACCCATGATGTTTTAATTTTTGAAGATACATAGATATGGGAGGGCTTACTTTATGTGCCCTGAGCTGACATTTTTACTGATACCATTTTGAGTCAGATACAACATTTTGATCGCCTTTTATTGCATTTTATTGTAACAACGTGGTGGCCTAAAAAACATAATTCTGGCGTTTTTATTTTTTTCCCATTACGCCATTTACCAATTGGATTAATTTACTTCATATATTGATAGCTTAGATTCTTACGAACGCAGCGATACCAAATATGTGTATTTTTACATTTTTTTCACTGTTTTATTGCTATTTTCAGTTCAGCACCTTTGGGGGCCCCTAAGAGAGTGGGGGCCCTAGGCAACTGCCCAGTCTGCCCCCCCCTAACGCCGGCCCTGAGAGTCAGTGCACCGGAGACCAAAGCAGAACACTGAGGAAGCGGGAGCTAGGCGAGCACTGTATGTGTTTTGTTGTTTTTCCAGTGCATGCTTGTAATATAGGAAGGTTATTGGGGGGTACACACTGTATAGGGGAACTGTGTGGTGGCTCATACTTTAGGGGGGGTCTATGTGGGGCTCATATTGTATGTAGGTGTCTCACACTGTACATAAAGGTTTATGTTGGGGCTCACTCTGTATGTAGGGGCCTATGTAAGGGCTCACATTGTATGTAGGGGGTCTATGTTGGGGCTCATACTTGATGTAGGGACCTGTGTAAGGGCTTATATTGTATAAAAGGGGTTTCACACTACATGAGAGGGGTCTATGTTGGGGCTCATGTAGTATGTAGGGGTCTGTGTAAGGGCTCATATTGTATGTAGGGTGTCTCACACTGTACATAGGGGGTCTATGTTGGGGCTCATACTGTATTTCGGGGCCTGTGTGAAGGCTTACATTATATGTAGGTGGAGGCTCAAACTGCAAGTAGGGGATGTCAGTATACTTAATTTTGCTCGATATTAAGTGATAATATTACAATTAATATAAAACAATCCTTATGCTGAACAAAATTAATTTCAGCCTATTACGGTAGTTTAACCTCCACAACTGCCACATTCTCTCATGTGGCCCCACGGGTAAATGAACTGCCCACCCCTGCTAGAGACTATTAAATATGACAAGGAAGACAAGGCAGCTGCCTATTCAGCCCCAAGATTGTCAAGATCTCTAGGAAAATGACCAATCATAAGACCTCGGGTAGCTGAAAATGGAAATTAAGCCCAACTCAAACATATAAAGAAAATCGCATAAAAACAAACAATACTCAATTTTGTCTATAGTTGCTATATACTCTGAAATATCCAACTATATGGGTAATAATGGTGATATGATGAAAGCAAATTATATACTTTCCTGGTAGATCTGAAGAGTATCTTCAAGCTTACAACATGACTAGTAGAAGAATTCTCTAGATTAGAATCAGTCTACATTTGATCTCATATATAGCTGTTGATGAAACATCTGTACATCTTATGCATTACATACAATTTACTAGATATGTGGCTACAAACATATAGACTGTTCCTTTGATAGGATCTTTCATGAAAGCAGAGCTCGGTTCATGCGAGTGTCAGGACTCCTGCTATTACACGAGCCATGACTGCGCTATTTAGGCCATCAGAAAGCAACGTAAACCCGACGTCATGGTCCCTGAAGGCAATGGGAACATTACTGAGCTGAAACAGAATTGCAATTTATATTTAATGTTGACGGGATGACGTTCCATTTTCACAATATGTAACATTCACATCCTGGAAATCCTCACATACTGTACAAACCATACACTGCAGATAGCACAACCCTCCTCGCCCTGCATTATCGCCAAATAGGGGGAGTTCAACTGTTTCCTCCAATGCAGTCCTAATTGGAGACACCCTTGACTCATTCCTATGGTTTATTGAGTCAATGACGTATGCAGAGAGCTAGCTGCATGAGGACTAGTAGTGCGGATAATCGTTACATAACCATGAAGACCTCTTGGGCAGCGCGTCAGGTGCGCGATTATATAAAGAGATAAATCTCATTTCTACCAAGAAATTAACTTTATGACCAAGGCACAATAGTATCCAACTTTATAATGAAATCAATATAAAGAACTCATTAATTTCAAAGCAAGACTGGGGCAAACATACTTATGCAGAATGAGCAATTAGATAACCTATAGGTGAAATGCCCTGCACTCCATTTGTGGGATTCCTAAATATGAAGAAATCTGTAAGGAATAGAAAGCGTTAAGGAAGTATAGATTCTGAATACTGGTTATTACAAGTCAGAACAGACATTAAAAATCAATACTCACATCTAGCCCTACTACAGAGTGTGTGTGTGAGTGAGAGTGTGAGTGTGTGAGTGAGAGTGAGTGAGTGAGAGTGAGTGTGAGTGAGTGAGAGTGAGTGAGTGAGTGTGAGAGTGAGTGTGTGAGTGAGTGTGGAGTGAGTGTGAGTGAGTGTGAGTGAGTGTGTGTGTGTCACAGATTCTGGACCTATTCTGCATTATATATGTGCTAATCATAGTGATGATGAAGAATCTCTGGATACTAGTGAGAAGCTGTAGTCTTACCTGCAATTCACACCATGCAACCTCCACCCATGTTTCTGTGTCGAGTCCTTTATACACTGTCTTAAAGGAACCTCTTCCAATTTCAATATCAAACTTTAAAAACCTGCCATCAGGGGAGGTAGATACAGCTTTAATGTCTGAATCCTCTTCATCATCCTCCTCCTCTTCCTTCTTGGACTTTGGTACCTCTTTAGAAGTTTCAGGTTCTTCTTTTTTCTCTTGTTCAATTTGGTCTGGTAGTCCATCTACTTCACTTTCCCTAGAGGTCTTAGATTTGGGTTCGGGGACCTCTTTGGTCAAAGACTGGTCACTAGCCCCATGTGCTCTTTTGGCGATTGCTCTCCTGGCTCTAGAAATAGGGATGACCTTGTTATGGTGTTGAGAGTCACTCAAGTCCAAAACTGGAGGTTCTTCCTGATCCGACTCTACCACAGTTCTTCTTAGGAACCTCCGCCTGACTATTTTAGAGTCCTTAGCAGCCGGTAGCAGCTGGGCTCCTCTCCCCGAGTTCAGCATTGCAGTGTCCATGATATCCACACCACTGTTCATCCCATGAATATTTATAGATTTCCCCGCACAGTCATTGGATTCTGCAGGACACTCTTTTTGCAAAACTGGATCTTTTTCGCAATGAACTCCACTTTCCTCTAGATTGGTGACTGTAGGATGAGAGCCCTGTGTCCCGGGTCTGGTGAATTCATGGTACATATCAGTTTAAGAAAAAAAAAGGAGAAAGAACTCAACAGATCTCCCTGCAGGAGGCTGTGACGCAGACAGATGCGGTTGCAGCAGCCCTTTCTGAAGCTCCCATGAAAAGGTTAGAAAAGTCGCCCCCCCAGATCACTGCAGATCCTGTCAGCACCGCAAGCCCAGATCTTGTCAGGAAAAAACCACAGGAGCCTGCAGGAATGAGAGAAAGCATTAGATACACACACAGCATGGACCCACTCCCCATCTGCACTCAGGAGCTGTCCAGCACCACCGCCATCCACAGGGGTCATTCAACACACGTGGGAAAGTGGCTATAGCTCCTGACTAGAACAAGGCAAGACGTGGCTAGCAGGGGGGGCGTAAGGGGCTCTGCATCCTACAAAGGGTCAGGACAAGGGGCGACGTGGATGTGAAAGGAATATAGACCGATTGCAATCATATCCCATAAAGAAGGGGGCACAAGGATCCTCATCATTAGGGGGATAAGTTGGGTACAAGGCCCTGGCACCCTTAGTTAAACAAAGAGTGGGAGGGTACAGGATCTCACAAGATGGTACAAGTACCAGGCCTAGCAGTCATTTATTATTACTCACATCCCAAAAATACCAGTCAGCCCCTGGTAGCAGGCCTGGCATTACTGTACAGAGTGGGTGCCAGGCCTGCCATCCTCTACAATGCCAGTCTACACATACATTACACTTAATGGTTAAATGGTCTAAATGCGACAGAAGTGCAGCCAGGGTGGTCCTGAAAGTATAGGGGTGTGGGGGGCCCCTCCATGCAACATGATTAACCCCTGCACTGCTGGCTAACACCACAGAGAAAGGGAAAAAGAGGCTGGGTACCAAAGAAGGAGCACATGAATGCAGAGGATGGGAGAGGCAGGCAATACTCACTGGATCCCAGGGGAACATGCACAAAATGTAGGCATTCACAGGAGAAACACACAACTTTACACAATATCCCCACCCCACCCTGCAGCCCAGGCTCCTGCCGACCCCACCCCACCATGCCCGGCTGCTAAGGATACCCACCATGGTCTCAGGAGGGGCCCCACACATGGCTGATCACAGGAGCCCCCCACACATGGCTGGTGGTCTGCAGGGTCAGGCTGCCGCACGGCCCCCCGGGCTCTCCTCCTCCTCTGATGACAGCTCCATACAGCAAGCCGGGCTGGACAAGGGATGCCTAGGTGGGCAATGCAGGGAGGAGGAGGAGGAGAGGCGGGGGAGATGGGAGGAGGAGAGGAGGAGGAAGGAGGGTCCGCCGGCCGGGGACCAAGAAGGATCCGGCTTCTCCGAGCTCGCCCCTCCCTGATGGAGAATGACAGGAGCCGGCTCCAGAGCACAGCGCCGCCGGCAGGAAGGATCCGGCATTGTCATCACACACCCGACATGTCCTAGGATCCCATGTGCGATGAGGTCGTCAGATGAGCTACAGACCTAACGATATTATGCTGAGGCCCTTATAACAAGGCTAGTGTCTCTCACAAGAGTACTGATCCGGTTTATTCCATCCTTGAAGGATCCGGGTTTTGCCCTTTACCGCATGGTGAACATGGTACTGAACAGTATTTTTCCAGATCAAGAAAAAAAACCCGGACCTGAACCCTCCAGTATTGTCCTTATACTTTTGAGTCTTTGCAAATCCGGCAGAATTAGGCCACGTGCACACGTTCAGTATTTGATGAGTTTTTTTACCTCAGGATTTGTAGCCAAAACCAGGAGTGGATGATAAATACAGAAGTGGAGCAGGTGTTTCTATTAGACTTTTCCTCTGATTGCTCCACTCCTGGTTTTGGCTACAAATCCTGAGGTAAAAAACTCATCATATACTGAACGTGTGCACGTGGCCTTATGCTTTTTTTTTTTGCAAAAAAATGGATCCGGCACACCTGCGGCAGCATTGCGTTCAGTCTAATGCGTTTAGAGTTCCGGACATGTGCGCCACTTGCGTTTTCATCGCAATCAGGCACTTGCAGCTTGTCAGCGGTTTTTGTCCAGTGCCTGAAGTGCTGGATCCGGGTGAAAGCACAAGTGCCGCACATGTCCGGAACTCCAGTATAAAACGCATTACCCTGAACACAATGTTGGCGCAGGTGTGCCGGATCCGGGTTTTGCAAAAAAGGCGAAATTCTGATGGGTTTGAAAAACCACCGATGTGAAAGAAAAGAAAACTGAAGTTCCAAAGTTCAGATTTGCCTGATCTGCCATAACTGACAACAAACGCTGATGTGAAAGTCTCCGATTTTGGGTACAGCAAAAAATCGGACACAAACCGGATCCCACAAATCGGATGGCAATTAGGCCAAATCCGAACCGAACCCCATAGGATAACATGGGGGCCAAATTGGATCCGTGGCTGTCCGATTTACATTGGACAGCCACGGATAGAAGAAAATCGCAATGTGAAAGCAGCCTTAGGCCGGCTTCACACCACAATTTTTGACTGTCATGTTCAGTCCAGTGTTTTACAGGGTGCACCAGACAGAACCTGACAGCCACGGACAAGCAGAGCATTGCCCTGCTATCCTGCTTTTTGCTGGCTTCGTTGCTGGGCAGTCCAGTGCTGAAATTTCAGCACCACGGCTGCAGGGGAGCTGGCCGTGGTGCTGAAATTTCAGCCATGGAGCTCTCCAGGTGCTAAAATTCAGCTTTTAACAGCCGCTGCTCTTTCAGCACCGGGCGTCTGGGAACCGGTCCGATTTTTTGTCGGATCCGGCGCACATAGACTCGCATGGTATGGGCGCCAAATCCGGGAGGATCTGATTTTGTCCGATTTTTGCCTCGGACACAAAAAATGCTGCAGACTTCTGTTTTGTGTCTGATGCAAAAATTGTATAAAACCGAATCCTCCCGGAAAAGCTCCAAACCTGATGGCAAATAACAGCCATCCGGCCCCACAGTGATACACGGGGCCAAATTCGAATCTAGGATTGTCCAGTTCACACTGGACAGCCCCGGACCCAAAAAAATTGTGGTGTGAAGCCAGCCTTAGGCTAAACTGCACTAGCTGCACCTGACCGCAAGTCCCATAGAGAATGAATGGGGATTGCCGCAAGTCAGCCGTTTACGCGGCAGATGCGGTGAAATCTACCGGATTGGCCGCGATTGTACATTACCACTGCAAGGTCCCTTAGGCTGGTTTCACACTTGCGTATTTAGCAATCAATTTCTATCTGTTTGAAATAGATGGACACTGATCCGTTTTTGTCTCCATTGATTTTCACTAGTGACTCGTCTTGTGTGTGCATGCAGTTGTCACGGATATATTTGCATATTTTTCGCGTCCCCAAAAACGCTAAATGTACCGTCACACGTGACAATTTTGCTAGCAATTTCACTAACAATTTGTTGGTTGCAGTGAAATCATGGACACATTGTTCTATTTTGTTGCTGTGTACAAATGGAACAATGTGTCCATGATTTCACTGCAACCAACAAATTGTTAGTGAAATTGCATGCAATGTTGCCGCGTGTGACGGTACCTTAATGGTGGGTTTACACGCCGCGATATCGGCGTCCAACTCCGACCCAACTCCGACAAAAAGTCACGTGGGTTGCGAGTTGGAGCCGATATCGGGTGCGCGTTGTAGTGTTTTAGCATACAACGCGATGCTGGAACGATGCCAAAACGATATCGGAGTTGAATAGCAGAGCTATTCAACTCGCCGATATCGCATGGCCGTTGTACCAGCATCGCTGCGTGTGACAGCCCAACTCCGATGTCTACGCTCACGTCACCCATTCACTCCCATGTTAACTGGTCGTTCCTGGGTTGGTGGGCGTAGACATCGGAGGGACGTTGCATCCCGATATCGCGGCGTGTAAACTGGCGATGCGATGCAGGGAGAAACGTGCACTAAATGCGCGCTCCCGCGTCGTTGCCTCCGATATCGCCGCGATATCGGGACGTGTAACCCCACCATAAATGTTGCATTTTTGGGCTCACAAAAAATATATGCACAGACCCGTGACTATACATCATGAATTAAAATGGAACTCTAAGGAACACGGATCCGTTTGCTTCCATGTGCACGGATTTGTTTTGCTGTACTGAGCAAGCTCAATAGGAAGGTGCAGCTCCTCCCACCCCTATCTCTTGTGACTTATGACGGATCCATTAAAAAAGCATTATGTGAACATCCATTGACATTCGTTTGCACAGATGTGTGGGTGTCCATGCATATCCAGGAAGTTGCATGAATTTCATCAAGCAAAAGGATTGCAAAATAAGCAAGAGAGAAAACTAGCCTTACCAGTCTCCTGCTGCCTTAGGCTGCCTTCACATTTGCGTTTGTTACGCAGCACCCTGAACGCAGCCAAACGCTTGCACACATGCGTTCCTATGTTTCACATGGGAACTCATGTGCCTGCATTTTGGCTGCGTTCGGTTGCGTTTGCGTACGGATGCGCATAATTTGTGCGCCCTCCTCCGCACTCAGAACGCAGCCCTGTTGCATTTTTTGTGCATTCGTGGGCGCTTGTTTTATCTGCAAGCATCCGCAATCGCACAAAAAATGCATGGAAGTCAATGGATCTGCAGTGTCCTCCGCATGACAGCGCAGGAGAACGCTGCGGATCTTATTGAAATCTCTCCCGATGGCCGCCGGTGATCACCGGCAGCCACCGGGAAACCAGCTACAGCCGCCGCTGCTCTTCTCGCCGGTGTCAGCGTGGAGAGCGGGGAGAAACAGCTGATCTGACACCTGTTTAAATCTCCCACGCTGACACCGAATAGGTGAAGTCGGCGCGGGAGATTTGAAGCAGCGATCAGCTGTTTCCTATCTCCTGCACCGATATCACCCTATTCGGTGGCGGTGCGGGAGATTTAAACAGCTGTCAGATCAGCTGTTTCTTCAAATCTCCCGCACTAACACCGGCGGGAGATCAGCTGTGTCGGGAGGAGAGCTCCACCGCTGATCTCCTCCTCTCGGCCGCCCCCGAGACAGCTGATTGGCTGCCCGGGCACCATACTAATGTGAACGCATGCGGAGATTCTCCGCTGCGTTCAAATATGTGCTGCTTGCACTGCATTTGCGTCTACATACCATACGCATGCAAACACAAACGCAAGTGTCAAGCCAGCCTTAATTCATTTTTCTATGTTTTGTTGTGTGTAGTGATTAAAACTGCAAATCTGCCATATATTTATTTTTCATTTATCTTTAGGGTTCACTTTATGGGATAAACATTTACTCAGACAGATACACATGCAGCAATAGCAAATTTGTAAATGTCTTTTTTTATGGAGTTTATTTACATTTTTTCTAAAGATCGTTTTATAAAGAAAACATCCTTTTGAATGAACGTAAAGAACATTTTACATACCTTTAACACATCTTTTAGTATCCATCATCCACCGAAGGCCCTCCCCCCACGACCCGCCTCCGGAGGAGTATGGTCTGGCGGGAGTGAGATGTGAAATCTCAGCGCTGGGGAAGTCGGGTGATTAGAAAGGCAGGGGCTCAAGTGTGGCCAAGAGAACAATAACATCGCCTCAATCCGATCACGTGTTATGGTGGGTTTACACGCTTCAATATCGTTGCGATATCGCAACTCAATGGCGCGGGAGCGCGCATTTAGTGCACGTTTCTCCCGCATCGCATCGGAGGTTTACACGCTGCGATATCGGAATACAACGTCCGTGCGATGTCTACGCCCCCAACCCAGGATCGCACACTTAACATGGGAGTGAATGGGTGACGTTTCAAATCACATCGTAGTTGTGCGTTTACACAGTACGATCCGACTCCAATCTCCCTTCAATATCGGGGCATTGAATAGCACGCTCATTCAATCCCCGATATCGCATTGACATCGTTCCTGCATCGTATTGGACGTTCACACCATACAACGCAGGCACGATGTTGGCTCCAACGATCGAACTACGTGACTTTTCATTGAAATCGTACTACGATATCGCAACGTGTAAACCCGCCATTAGCGCCACCACAAATTGAGGTTTTGCAATTTGGCCTCACTTTTGCCTCTGCTAATCACTTTGATTATTTCACAGTGTTGAAGGATTTGAATCTCTTCACCCGCAAGTTGATCTTACATAAATTGCACTCCAAGAAAGGGATGAACGGTGATGGGTTGACGCAGATGGAAATGGAGGCACTGGGTGATATGGAAACTCTGGATGTGGAATCACGGGAGCAAGAAAAAGGTAAATTCCTTAAATCGCTATACCCTCGCTTGACCACGTTGCCCCCCCTTTCGCTGTGCCCTGAAGTAGAGGTGTTTTATAAAAGAGTGGTTGAAGACTTTAAAAAATTGGAAGGTAGATAGATTAGAAATGACAACTTATCAGAACCATAGAGAAAAGCTTGGGATGAATTGAAAGCCCTCTCTGATGTGTTAATTAAACCAGCAGATAAGGGCAGGAAGGTGGTTGTGTGGCCCACAAGGATGTACAAGCAAGAGGTCTTGACACAGCTAAGGGATAGGGAATCGTATAGTATCCTCCCATCTAATCCTGTAAGAAAATTTGAAATAGAGCTGTGTGGGATTTTGGAGTAGGCCTTCCAACAGGGCATCATACTCAAACAGATATTTGACGGACTGATTATCAAATCACCCACTATCCGACGTTTTATGTGTTGCCCAAAGTCCATAAGGACCCCCTTGTTCCCCCGGGGTGTCCGATTGTCTCTGGCACTGGAGGGATCTGTGACTCAGTATGCAGGTTAATCGAATATTACCTGCATCCACTAGTGGAAACTCTTCCCTCCCATGTCAGGGATACTACGGATGTCCTGAAGCAGATCGATAGTGTATTTGTGGACCCTGGGACAATACAGATTACGGCCGATGTCGAGGCTCTATATTCTTGTATAGAATACATGGGTAAAGAGCTGCGGAATTCTCTTGGGCATGAGCAGTCTGGACGGATCACTTGTGAAGCTGATCCTGGAATTGTTGGATTATATATGTTCAAAGGGTTAACAGAAAGTGCTGCGTTTCATAGATTCACCACGCTGACCTCCAGTGAAGACAAACAGAGTGATAGATAAAACTCTATTTAATGGATAATTTGCCTACCGGTTTCGTGATCTCAGTTATCACTTTATCAGGGCAACTGATGAAGTGATAACTGAGATCATGAAACCGGTAGGCAAATTATCCATTAAACAGAGTTTTATCTATCACTCTGTCTTCACTGGAGGTCAGCGCGGTGAATCTATGAAACCCAGCACTTTCTGCTAACCATTTGGATCCTTACTCTTGCTGGACAACTGCTGCGACCATAGGAGAGAGCGGAGTTAGTTGGTTGTGACTTGCACAACCAAATCAGGTGAGTCCTTCCACTAAAGGGGGGCACTGAGGTTATTGGTACAAAAGGAAATTACTCTATGTGCGCTCCATTTCCCTTTTTATTGTGGATTATATATGTGGCGCCCCTGTGTCCTGGAGGCCACAAAGGGAACTGCAGCCAGGCAGGTAGGACGACAGTTGAACACCAACACCCTCACAGCCCACACAACCCACTACAGTAGAGGGCAGCACCCAACCCGGAGCCTAGGAACTCTATGCAGACGGGGGTGGTGGGTTTAGAGCATCGGTTGGGCACACACGTAGTCAGGTGACAGACAGTAGAAATAGTGAAGGGGGAGGAGGAAGGAGTCAGTAGGCCGAGGTAGGCTGAGCAGTAAAGACTGGATCACACGTCCTGGCTAAGTGGGGTGTAGGAGCACAGAATCTGAACAGAGCTAGTGCGAGCCACAGAGAGAAAGCACGTCGAAGCCAGTACCCACCAGGAGTGTGAGGGAAGAGAGGGACGGTGATACCCGGGCCCAGAACTACAGCTGAGACGACCAGACTGCAGGCGGAGTAGCCCTCCTATGACCATGGAAGACACAGTAGAGAGAGCCTGGTAGAGCCTCACAGGGAGGACTGCTGGAGGCTGGGCTGAGTAGAATGTTGGCTCTAGAGGGACCGTAGTTTCACCCGGCATCCCCAGACAACCGACGGGGGACCACAGCTATACGTTGGGTCCCTATCCCAAAGGACAGGTATCTCAGTGACAACCAGGAGGACCCACAGGGGCCCGAGTCACCGCCATACTGTCCAGAGACGCACACAAAGCGAACACAGAAATAGAGAGAAAGTTAACAGCCGGAGGGGACACAGAGACTGAGTGAGGGGTCACAGTAGGAGAGACCTGGCTGCAAGAGTAAAGGGAACCTGGAGGGGAAAGTGAGCCGTGTATTGAGACTTGAACTGAGACCAACTGTAAGAACTGTACTGAACTGTAACTTGAACTGGCAAACTTGAGAAGTAAACACGGAGAACCCTGAATACATCTCCTTGTGTGTCTCAGCTTGAATACTACTCCCTCCATACAGGTCTGCAACTGCTTCCCACCTGCAGAGCCACAGCGTGCAAGCTCCAACACTGAAGGAGGATTCCTGCAGATCTGGACAGTAAGTGTACTGCACTCAGCACCAGCCTGCACACTACACAATAGACTATCAACATCACTGCCCCGGGGAAAACAGTTCTGCCCACGGGAACTATTCCATCTCTGCTGCCATCACATCATCCCCGGAGGTTCTGCGGCAGTGGCGGCCCCATTACTGGCCTGCACACAGTGGGTGGCGTCACAACTGACATTTCCCCTGTAAATAACCCTTATTATTGCCCCGGGACACGGTCCGGACCAGGACCACCCGTGACTTCCCCAGTAACAGACCCAGTCCAGTACAGAGTACCCCGTCCCAGTTGGCTCGACATATTATATATATATCAGTCCTTTTAGCCCTGAACCTACACAGAGTATAAACTGCCATTCTTCTGGTTTGCAGAGACTGTGCTGCCCCATTCCTACTACGCTGCCCTGAGGACACAGCTCCACCTGCAGGGAGCCACATCACCTTGCTACCATTCATTGTCCTCAGAGTCTGTTAGCAGGCTGGTGCAATCACCAGACAACTGCAGGTGGCATCACGACAATAACTTTAACCTCTGTAAATAACCCTTTCAGCTGACTACTAGGGCAAGGATTGGGCACCGACCACCGCCAGTGACAGAGAGCCCATACAGACACCCAGGATCCGAGTAACCCTGCCCTGGGTGAGTCAGAGAGAGGGAGTATAGGATCGTGAAACCATTGGTTGTTCTACAGCCAATGTGGTTTACTATGCCACATGTCCGTGTGGTCTGATTATATAGGTCTGACCACGTGTGAACTCCATGTATGTGTACGGGAGCATGTCCGTGACATTGAAGCAGCACGAGAATTTGAATTAGAGGATTCGTTCCTCAAGTCAATACCCCCACACTTCAAAAAACATCATAAATGTAATTCAGTGGGATTAAAAGTGAGGAGCATTGACGTGGTCAACCTTGGCTCAGGTGAGGAAATTATAAAACAGGATTGCACAAGTCGAATGTAAATGGATAGTCAGATTGGATACGTGTGTCCCTTAGGAGCTTAAATGAGAAGCTCAGCTTCGTACCATTTCTATTTACATGAATGGTGAATCACTATTTTAGGAGTTTTTAATTTCACTTATTTTACTTTGCTCTGTATAGAGACTAATGGACATCCTAATTTACTGACGGACCCTAGAATTCCCCCAACCCCCCCCATCTAAGTGCATGAGATATCTTTAATATGAAGGTTGGATGAAGGACTTCAAATGGGGCAGATGCCATGAATGTGGGTTTCACCACCAACTATACACCTGTGGAGCAAAAGACATGGAGGTATGCAGCGTCATTATTTCTGCAGTATCCACTATTATTTAACAATAGTACAAGTCATCTATAGCTGATTGTGACATACTTTAAAACTTTATACTGTAACTGTGGGATTGCTCCTGTACATATATGTGCCCGAATGAGGGATTAGTGTCTGTATATTGGGACTATAATTTTGCCTCATTAAGATGGTGGTTATGGCATCTCCGCCCTGAGAGCTTATTCACAGAGCCTTGTAAAAGCCGGTTTACACGTTTCTACATCGTTAACGATGTTGCTGCAACTTGTAATGCTGCAGCGACCTCGTAGCGAAGTCGCTACGTGTGACATCCTGCAATGATCAGCTCGCTGATCGTTGCGGAATGGCCAGGGCCGTTTTTCGATCGTTGGTCAGCATCGGCGTGTGTGACAGCGGGAGATGAACGATCTCCTGGCCATTGTCCAGTGCTGCACAGTGCATGCTGTGACTTGGTAACGAGCGTAAACATCGGGTAACTAAGCACAGCACTATGCTTAGTTGCCCAATATGTACCCTGGTTACCAGTGTTCTCGCTAGTTGCTGGTGGTCTACCTGTGTGACAGATCACCAGCGATCAGATAGCGATGTCCCAGCGACCCCGATCGTTGGTTGGATCACTGGGACATCGCAGCATGTAACCCGGCCTTAACAGTATCTGTGACGGTGGATTAGTCATGCCCACTTCCGGTATTGGGGATCCGGCATTGAGAGAAACAAAGATGGCGGGATAGCACTTCCACCCTGTGTTTCATGACGACGGCAGGTCCGCATGCGTGGCTTGCGATCCCACCTGCCGACACTGTGAGCGGCATCCTCACTGGCCAGAAGGAGTCATGTGATATACAGTACAGACCAAAAGTTTGGACACACCTTTTGATTGAAAGAGTTTTTGTTTTTTTAAACCATTAGTTTATTTGTTTCAACACAACAGTAATAATAACAGGAAGAGAAAACATCCTATGACATATTAGAGTAATCTGGGTTAAACAACAAGGTGGGAGTAGAGAAAGTGGGGAAAGGTGGAAGTGGGAGGGGGTGGAGGGAAAGGGGGTATTTACATTGGGAGTGAAGGACCATAAATCATGCATTAAAGTTTATATAGATTAAACATTTATCGTGTTTTCTGAAGATGTAGACAAAGACCTTCGCATAGAGTTTTAGTGAGAGAACTAGTATATCTGTCACACATAGTCACAGAAGATCACAGCGACACTCATATGTCAAATTCCAATGCTAAGTTTCCACAGTGTTGTGCGTAGAATCTACCCATGGGTCCCACCAGTTTTCTTTAATTTCATGGCTATGAAAATTGTAGATTCACACTGAAGGCATCAAAACTATGAATTAACACATGTGGAATTATATACTTAACAAAAAAGTGTGAAACAACTGTTAATATGTCTTATATTCTAGGTTCTTCAAAGTTTTTCTTTACTTAGAATTTGTATTACGGCAAGAAAAAAGCAGCTAACAGTCTATTCAGTAGGACTATCAGCTGTGTATCCACCAGACTTCTGCACTGATGGTCCCAACCCCATTTATAAGGCAAGAAATCCCACTTATTAAACCTGACAGGGCACACCTGTGAAGTGAAGACCATTTCCGGTGACTACCTCTTGAAGCTCTTCAAGAAAATGCCAAGAGTGTGCAAAGCAGTCAAAGCAAAAGGTGGCTACTTTGAAGAACCTAGAATATAAGACATATTTTCAGTTGTTTCACACTTTTTTGTTAAGTATATAATTCCACATGTGTTAATTCATAGTTTTGACGCCTTCAGTGTGAATCTACAATTTTCATAGTCATGAAAATAAAGAAAACTCTTTGAATGAGAAGGTGTGTCCAAACTTTTGGTCTGTACTGTACATGCACCTGGCTGGGAATTGGCCAATGGCAGTGGGCGGGACGGGCCATGCATGCGGCAATGGACGCCGCTGTCAATGTGGAGTAGGATAAAAGGGGCATGAGAGAAGGGGTCTCTCACTCACATCCCACTGAGGAAGCTGGTTAGTGAAACATGTCTAGGGGACACCCAGACTCTTATACTCCTATTACTAATGGGTAAACTCCTAAAAAAATTGAAGGGGTTTTCTGGATCCCCATGAATGTATTGTGGGCAGACAGTGCTCTGATACTTTAACCCAATCACATGTGGCTGTAAGTAGACTGCATATAGGGTGGCTGTTTTAATGCCTTTGAGGTTGAGGATTTACTAACACTATAAAAAGCCACACTATAGGATGCATATAAGACTACCAGTCACTTAATGGGAGATCCTTTAGGGACCTCTTGAAACAAAGTTAACCCTTTATTACCCAGTATAGAAAATATACAAGAGGTGTATTTACCTTATATTGGGAAGTTTTTGATTGGTCCTTTTTCTTGAAATTGTGCACTTTATCACCATGAATTGTAATATTTCTGAAAAATTATGTACTGTATATACTTGAGTAAAAGCCGAGGTTTTCAGCACAATTTTTGTGCTGAAAGTGCCCCTCTCGGCTTATACTCGAGTAACCGTGTCGAGTCAGTGGGGGGGCGGTGATCGGGGGCTGGAGGAGGTAGGGGGAGGCTGTAGTAGGAGCGGGCGGTTACGTGGGCCCGCTCATTAGTGCAATGCAATATGCACTGCATCCCCCTGTCCATGTTCAGTATATGCCCCCATGCTGCCGCACACCATAAAATAATAAATTATTCATATTTACCCTCCGTCGCTCTGCCACTGCTGCGTCCTCCGGTCTTCCTTCATCTTCCTGCTTTTGCCAGCGTCATGTGACCAGCGTAGCAGAGATGACGTCATCACTGCTGCGCTGGTCACATGATGCCGGCAAAAGCAGGAAGAAGAAGGAAGACCGGAGGACGCAACAGTGACAGAGCGATGGAGGGTAAATATGGACGATTTATTATTTTATGGCGTGCGACAGCATGGGGGCATATACTGAACATGGGGGAGGTGGTGAGTATACCAGTGGTGGGGGGGTATATATCAGTGGTAGGGGTATATATGGTACCAGTGGTGGGGGGTATATAGCAGTGGTAGGGCGGTAAATACTAGTGATGGGGGTACCAGTTGTGGGGGTTAAATACTAGTGATGGGGGGTATATACCAGTGGTGGGGGGTATATACCAGTGGTGGGGGGTATACACAGTGGTGGGGGGTATATACCAGTGGTGGGGGGTATACACTAGTGATGGGGGGTATATACCAGTGGTGGGATATATACCAATGATGGGGGTATATACCAATGGTGGGTGGTATATACCACTGATGGGTGGTATATATGGTACCAGTGGTTGGTGGTATACACCAGTGGTGGTGGGTATACACCAATGGTGGTGGGTATACACCAGGATGAGGGGCCATTTACCATGATGGGGGCGCTATATACCAGTGATGAGGGACTGTATACAGTGATGATTGCTATATACCAGTGATGGGGGTGCTATACACCAGTGATGATTGCTCTATACCAGTGATGGTGGTGCTATACACCAGTGATGAGGAGCAATATGCCAGGATGGGGGTCTACTGCATTTTCCACCCTAGGCTTATACTCGAGTCAATAGGTTTCCCCAGTTTTTGGGGTAAAATTAGGGGCCTCGGCTTATACTCGAGTATATACGGTATTTTAGGAAAGATGTATACTGTCTGTATAATTGTTTTTTCTATATATGTTTTTTAGACAAAAACATTAAAAGCTACATTTTACGTAGACAGATCCAGTGGGGATTCTTGTTTGACATCTGGCATTCACAGGGGCATAAACTCTCCTCTATCTCTTTATTTGAATTTAAAGAATATCCAGGGAGTTGCATGAATTTCATCAAGCAAAAGGATTGCAAAATACGCAAGAGACACTAGCCTTACCAGTCTCCTGCTGCCTTCATTCATTTTTCTATGTTTTGTTGTGTGTAGTGAGTAAAGCTGCAAACTGCCATATGTTTATTTTTCATTTATCTTTAGAGTTCACTTTATGGGATAAGTATTTACTCAGACAGATACACATGCAGAAATACCACATTTGTAATTGTCTTTTTTTATGTACTGGATTTCATTTACATTTTGTCAAAAGATTCTTTTATATAGAAAACATCCTTTTGAAAGAACATTTTTCATACTCTCTTTAGTTTCTATCAAAGGTGTAACTTGTGCAGTCAGCGGGGCCCCAGAGATGAGGGGGCCCATTGTCACTGCTAAAGCATTATGATGAGATAACACAACTTTATTGTCACTTTTGACCAAATTCATTTTTGCAGGATCTGCTTTTTATTTAACATTGGAGTCTATGGAAAATGGATCTGTTAACCGATTGCTGTTTGAGTCATTTGTCTAGGATCCGTTTTTTGCTTAGGGGATCAGTTTCAAATGGAAGATAAATAGCGATCAGGTAACGGATTGTTTTCCATAGACTCCCATATTAAAAAAAAAAAAAAAATCCTGCAAAAATAATTTTTTTCAAAACAGACAAAAAAGTTGTTTTTGCACAATGGATTGCTGCTGGATCCATTTTAACGGACGATAACTGGACGTGTGAGCTGAGCTTTATGCCCTGTGCCCAGGGGCTGGCTGGGGCCTGGGTGCCAGTTCTCGTCTGCCAGCCCTGAGTTGAGAACCGGTGGGGGGGAATTTGGGGGGGATTGCTATCAACAATTTTTTGAGGACTGGGGGGGGATGGGGTTAGGGGGTTTTCTATCGGAGTTTTTAGGACAGGGGGGGGTGTTGCCGCAGCTCGCTTACCATGTCCGACGCCGTCTGCTATGTCACCCCGGCGGCTGCATTTCTGTGGGGGGGAAGCGGCCTAGATGAGGGCTACACCACCACCTGGGCCATTCGCCCCTGCCTGTGCCCATGCGTTCGCTTCACATTTTTATGACATATTGTAGAAATACACATGATATGTTGTCAATGGACTTTGGCTGTGCTACGCCCATGTCTGTGCTTTGTAGCGCAGCATTTTAGGTGCCAATTTTTACAGAGCTTTGATCCGTAAAAATCTGCAACATGTCGTTTAACGTACAGCGTTTTCCCTACCTTACTCCAGGAACTTCCTGGTTTCGTCCGCGTCACACACCATGTGGGTAGGGGTAGCTGAAACCATGGAGTAAGGTAGGGAAAACGCCGTACTATAACGAGAGCAGGGCCTGCACAGCACAGCTCTCACAGGGACGGAAGCTGAATTTTCTGCATTAAAAAAGCAGCCATTGTATAGCAAAAGTGCAAGGTTTTGCTACATAATTTCTACCAAGATGCAAAAAAATTCTTCAGCACATGGTCCTGCAGACACGTCTGCAATACATGAATGAACTGGCAGGATTATCCGTGAGTGTTCTGCACCCAGCCCTAGTCCAACAACGTTTAATCTGAGCATCAAAAAGGGACAGGATACTAACTAAGGTCTGTGCACACGTTGCGTTATTGATGCATTTTTGGTGCGTTTTGTCACAAATCTGCATGCATATCCTTATGCCAGCAAAATAATTAAAATTCTGAAGTCTTGTGCACATGTTGCTTATTTTTCCCTTGCAGATTTGGTGCAGAAATAAACGCGTGTTAATTCTTGGTGTGTTTTTGCCTGCAATTTCCATTCCCAATGCATGAAAAACACATTGGAAATCCACATGGCAAAAACATCACATATTTGGTGCGTTTTTCCTGCCAAGAGATGGAGATTTGGGGCAGAAATTTTTGCAACCAAATCTGCAACATGGGCACATAGCCTACTCTTGTGCACAGACGGGGCCCCCAATATTGGGGTTCCCGTTAACAAAATCATATAAAGACCAGTATAATTTGTTCACAGAATTCACACCCAGGATCCAGATGAGCATGTCCTGTGCTCCAATATCAAAACTAGCAGAAGGTATCCTATCGTCCCCCATAGTGCTCACATTGTGTATCTGTAGCAGTCAGTCCAATTATACATTGTATATTATAACAACTGACAGCTCTATTGTTTCTATTTCTATTGTTTTTATGCCACCCTGAGTTTCATAGTTGGCATATGAGTTTAGGATTACATGACACTGCAGGGTATTGATGGAAACTTACTTTTATAGCTTGGAGATTTACAGTTTACATCTGTCGCTCAGGTAAAATCATGAATGACTGACTGACACAACTTTCCAGCAGGTTGTCCACCTTATCATACACAGGTGAACTGAGCCGCTAATCAGGAAGGAGTCATGTGATGTGTGGAGCTCATTTAAAAGGAATCTCCTGAAAGGGTACATGCACACGTTTAAGGCTGGTTCACACATCTGTGTCACCACGGACGTGTGGAACAAGGCCGTTTGGGGGTGGGGAGTGCACACATGTGTCACGGACGTATCCGTGGGGCCGTGGATAGCACACGGACAACCTGTCACTCGCATACTTGCCTCCCTCCAGCGCCGCTGCTCCTCTCTCTTCCGGTCTGCTGTCAGGCTCAGTGAAGTGAATATTCATGAGCCCTAATGAGCGGCACCAGAAGTGAGAGGAGCAGACCCTGCTGGAGCGAGGTGAGTATACAATTCTTTATCTCATGGTTAATCTCATTTTTATTGAGTTTTGAATGACATAACAAGAATATGCATACATTCGTTTGACAAAATAGTAAGAAATAAGAAAAATCGCAGTGTTAATATCAACTTTAGATTAGGCAGCCACAATTGGGCTGCCTCCTCTCCTGGTATAGCATTTGCTATATCTCAAGTAACAATGCAAAGTAAACAAATATATAGCCCTTTTTTGGGTGTAGAAATGGACTGATCTCATGGAGACGCGAAGCTCCAACAAAAAATCTATAACTCTTTGCCACTTCCACCGGATTTACCGTGTATTTAGAATGTTACCCTTTTAGTCCCGCTACTGTAAAGCCAAATTAGACTCGTCCAGCGCCTGGGATACCAATAAGGAAAGTGTTTTATCCAAAGAGCTTCTCACAACTATAGACATTTAACACTGTTCAGTGTTCACCAAAATTCAGACAATTCTTTATTTTGAAGCTTTTTGCTTTTGTCCGTGGTCCGTGCACACGGATGTCACAGTGTGAACATCCGTGTGCAGGACCTTTGGACAAAAACAATCCGTGGCTCTGCAAAAAAAAACGGACTTGTCGCCATGTGGAGCACACGGACACCCATGTGCTCCACACAGAAACACGGTCCGTGCGGAAACACGGACGTGTGCATGGGTCCATAGGGGATTGTGTGTCCCCGTATGTCCGTGCCTCCGGCATGTGTCTGCACGGACCGCACACTTGCTGGAGGCACGGATGTGTGAAACCGACCTAAGGCCTGTTTCACACATCCATGCAAAACTGGCACATGTGAGACAGGCCTTTTTGGGGGGAGGTGCTTCCGTGGTGTCATGCATCGTGCGACATACGTGTGCTGTCCGTGTGCTATCCAGATAATACAGGGACAGCCTGTCACTTCATACTCTACTCTTTTCCGTGGTTGCTGCAGCTATGAGTGCAGTGAATACTAGATGAGTATAATGAGCGACACCGGAAGTGAGAGAAGCAGACAGTGCTGGAGGGTGGTGAGTATGAAATTATTTATTTGTTATCTTACAAATCTTGGTTCTGGTCTGGGCACACGGATGTCATCCATATGTGGGCCATTTTTGCATGGACCCACTGACCGGAATGAGTCCATGCTTCTGCTGAAAAACATATATGTCGCCGTGAGGAGCACACGGTCCGTTCTATGTAACGGACATCTGAATGGGGCCATAGGGGATCATGTGTCCCTGTATGTCCATGCCTCTCTACAGCACAGGTGACACCATATGTTTGTAAATATTTATATACTTTTATTTGTTTTGTTTCATAGCCAATTGTCGTGATCAAGGCTTTGGTTAAAGCCGAAACGCGTTGACATCTGTGGTCATTAACTGTTCATAATAAACCTTGCATAGAAAACATCAAAAGGAGTGTGCAACTTTGTACCTATATTTGTCCATACCTCCGGTCAGCACGGACCGCATATGTGCCAGAGACAAGGATATGTGGCACAGGTCTAAATGATTGGCATCCACAATGATACCCAAATGCTTTTAGGCTCCATTCACACTGTGCATTTTGGTCTGTTTTTGGTCTGTTTTTGGTCTGTTTTTGGTCTGTTTTTGGTCTGTTTTTGGTCTGTTTTTGGTCTGTTTTTGCTAGTCAGTTTTTGTAGCCCAAACCAGGAGTGGGTGATAAATCCAGAAGTGGTGACTTGTTTCTATTATACTTTTCCTCTGATTGTTCAGGAAAAACAGGCTAAAAAACGCACAGTGTGAATGGAGCCTTAGGTCTGTTTTACATATCTGTGCAAAACACGCATGTGTGAGACAGGTCTTTTTTTGGGGGGGGTAGGTTATCTGTGTGACACCCTTGGTGTGTCATGCGTGTGCTGCGAGTGACATCCAGATAGCACATGGACAGCATGTCATTGTATACTCGCTTGTATCTGCCGCTGCTGTTCCTCTCTTTTCCAGGGCCGCTGCAGCTCAGAGAGCAGTGAATATTACATGAGAGTAATGAGCGGCATTGGAAGCGAAAGGAACAGGCAGTGCTGGAGACAGGTGAGTATGAAATTCTTAGATTTTACACTTTAAACTCCTGGTTCTGGTCCATGCACACGAATGTCACATGGATTATATCTGTGTGCGGGACGTTTTTGGCGTGCACCCATTCACTTCAATGGGTCCATTTATCCGTGCTGCTGCAGAAAAACGGACATGTCTTCATGTGGACCACACGGGCGACATGTCTGCTCCACACAGACACACGGTCCGTGCGAAATCACAGACATGTGAAAGGGGCCATAGTGTATCATTGGTCTCCATATGTCCATGCCTCCGGTATGTGTTGGCACGGACTGCACACATGCCGGAAGCACAGATGTGTTAAAGAGTCATTACTTGGTTTGAACACTCACTCTGTGCTGCCATGTTCCCATTAAGGCCGACTTCACACCACGTTTTTTCGGCCCCATAGTATTCCTATGGGGCCGGATGGCAGCTATTTGCCATTCGGTTTCCATCTGTCCGTGAGGATGCAGCTGAATTCGTTTTTTTAGCCCAGACACAAAATAGCACCTTGCGGCGTTTTTGTGTCCGGGGCAAAAATCTGCACAAATCGGATCTTCCCGCGATCCGACGCCCCCTAACATGGGAGTCTATCGTGCCGGATCCGACAGAAAATTGCATCTGGCTGCCAGACAACTAGTATTGAACTCAGCGCCTGGAGAGCTCCCCGTCTGAGATTTCAGGACTGCGGCTAGCTCCCGCAAGCCGCGATTCTGACATTTCAGAAGAGGCAGCTCCTGGACCCTGTGGTTCTTGTCGAATCAAGCAGAAAACAGGACCAGAGGGCATATATTCCCTCTGGTTCTGTTCTATCCGGGGCTGTCAGGTTCTGTCCGGTGCTTCCTGAAAAACACCAGACAGAACCTGATACACCAAAACCTTGGTGTGAAGCCGCCCGTAAGCATTAGGGTACGGACATACTGGAGAGTGCAAAAACGCTTTGATTCACGGATCCAAAAGTTTAATGACTTTTTTCAGTGTTTTAGTCCGTTTTGCATCCAACAGTGATGCTACTGTCCGACATTTCCTGAGATCACATCCGAGAGCTGTCCTACAGTAATCCAAGTGTGGTTCGAGTGCAATCCAAGAGTTGCATGCGATTTTTGAATGAAATCAGCTTGGCAATTGTATGATTTTGTCGGACCCATAGACTTGCATTGGCGAGTCTCGGACGTGAATCGCATACTGTCGCAGCATGTTGCGACTGCTTTTACGTCCGAAGCTCGGAAATGTGTTCTCAGACATTAGATAACATTGGCTCGACTGCAATGCGATTTTGACTCGCATTGCAGTCGTCCGAGTTTCACGCCAGTGTGACCGAGCCCTTAGACTATGTTCTCTTTGAATTTTTGAGGAATTTGTTTGGGGTAGATTTCTCCAAAATCCTTCTTGAAAACTCTTAGGGTACCTTTACACGCGGCTACATTTCTAGGGTGGCTACAGGTAACTTACTGGTTGCAGTGAAATCATGGAGACAAGGTTCTATCTTGTTGCTGTGTACAAATGGAATAATCTCTCCATGATTTCACTGCAACCAGTAAGTTACCTGTAGCCACCCAAGAAATGTAGCCGCGTGTATAGGTACCCTTAGGGTATGTGCACACTGGTGGGCGGGTTGGTCGGCGGCGGCTGGGCGGACCCACCAGGAAGCTCCGGAGCCGTCCACCGGCATCCTGGCGGGTATGTGCGGCGGGTGACGGGCGGGTGCCGGGCGGGTGGCCAGCGGGTTAGCGCCGGCGGTGTTGCGGCGGCTGGAAGCAGTACATGATTCTGCTTGCAGCCGCTGCAGAACCGGACGGTTTATAGAACATGCTCATTCGTTGCTAACCCGCTGGGAACCCTGCGGGTTAGCAACGGATGAGCATGTGTAAACCGCCGGTGTGTGGACACCGGGTGTCGGTTTACATAGGTTTTAATGTTAATCCAAATGCCGGTTTGGATTAACATAAATTTACATGAAATTTATGTAAACCGACCGGCGGTTTACACACCTAAACCGACCCTAACCCGGCCAGTATGTACATACCCTTACTGTTCATTTCTATGGGAAATTCACTTTGCTATCTATATAAAAAGTTTTTGAGGGTTTTTTTTTCCAAGTGAATTCTTTAAAAAAACCTGATGGCGAAAAAAAGTGTATGTCACTTCTTCTAAAGACATCTTAAAGAATTTGCTCCAAACTAGGCAACATTCAAAAGATTGCAAAAAACAATTTTTCCAAAACTTCAGCGAACACTTTTGGAAAAGAAAACACTCACATGAAAATGTAAAGAGCGGTATCTGTTTAAAAAACTTAGATTTACAACTTCAGCCAGGAGTTTGTACTGTATACTCTCCATATGTTTGTGTGTGTTTCGTCTGGGTTCTCTGGTTTCCTCCCTTTCTTCAAAGACTGATAGAAAATGTAGATTGTGGGCCACAATAGGGACAGTATTACTGATGTATGTAAAGCGCTATGCAATTAATGGCACTACATAAGTGAATAAATATTATTATTATTTCTCTAAAAAAATCACTTTGGGGATTTTAGGTATTTTTACTTAGTAAAACAGCAGTAAACCGTGGTCGAAAGACTTAAATCTTCATGATCCTGGGTGATAAGGAGCGGTAGGTAGTAATCTAGGATCTAAACCTAAAGCTATGTTCACACTGTGCGTTTTTGATGTTTTTTTCTGATATGTTTTTCTCTCTTTTTTCAGCTAGAAACCTGGATCAGCTTTCGAAAAAACAAATCACACCAGAAACGTATCGTCCGTTTTGGATCTGTTTTTGATCTGTTTTGGATGCGTTTTTTCTGGCGCTTTTTTTTTAGCCCAAAGACAGTGGTGTCAATGGTGGATAAAGTGGGAAAACACAGCAATAATTGATAGCCCATTCTTTTTGAAGATCTCTTTTCAAGGGAAAAAACGCACCAGGAAATGAAAGCACAGGTTGAACAGCAAAACTTGAAAACCCATTGACTTTATTGGGATTCCATTCAAGTGATGCGTTCACTGCATTTTCTCTTCAAAAACAGATCCTAAAAAAATGGATCAAAAATGCACAGTGTGAACATAGCCTTAATCTCGTAATACCCTTTTCTTTTTTACTGGTGTGGCATCATTGGGACTTCTTTTCTAATTGCCTGATCTTTTCCTTTAGGCTACGGAGACACTGGTGTGAAAAACATACGAGTGCAATGCAAGAAAATCTCACTCGGACCATTGTTATTTAATGACTCAGAACAGATTACCGTGTGTTGGACGCTTTTTTCTCATCCAGAATCTAGATGAGAAAAAAAGTTGTAACATGTTGCAACAGCATGCGATTCACGCGCGAGACTCGCCAATACAAGTCTATGGGTCCGACAAAATCACTGACAGCACACAGACTGTCCGAGAGGCATCCATTTTTTTTCACTGATACATTATCATTCTGTAGCTCAGACAACTGTAAAATGTTCCTGTAATTGATTATACAGTAATAGCTGCTAAGAAAAAAACGGATTGCACACGGATGCCACACGGATCGAAAAACGGATGTCACTCGTCCAATTCTCCTGGATGAGAATCTGACGGTTTTTTTTCATGCCAGTGTGATTCTGAGGCGGTCAACAGGGTAGGGGATAATCAGGCACCGGGGCTGATGGCGACTTGGATGGGGGATCACGGCTGGTTGGTCCCCGGTCCCGTGCCCTGGACCCTCAATGGCGGGGATGGTGGGGGATAAGGGGGTTGGTTACGGGCCATGACGCGGGCCTGGCGAGTCTCTAGTTCGTTAGTGTACCAAGCCTCACGTCGCCGATGTCGTTCAGCTTCATAATCCAGATTGGGTAAACCACGGACAGCCTACCGGTTGCAAGGTGTGCCCGTCATCAGCTGTATGCAGCACCGCTCTCCTCTCTCCAGCCGCAGCAATGAACGCTGGTACAGCGACCCTCCATTGCTCGCGGGGCCCGGCCTCCTCCGTACCACCGATAGCTCCTTCCTCCTCCTCCAGACTCTCCTCCTCCTCCCCGACACCGACCTGGCCGTCCATGTTTTCAACCAGCTCCTCCTCTGTCAGCTCAGGCTCCTCCGGGAACTGGATGAGGTCCTCTACCACGGTGATACCCTCCTCTCCGGGCTCCACAGGTGATATAGCAATAGGTTCCAGGGACTCAGCAGGGAGCTCAAAGGTTACCGGGTTGTCTGTTTGGTTTGCCACAGTCACCCGGCGCTCCTGGTCTCTATGAGATGCAACCCTTTGCCGTCAATTTAGCTGGAGTATCATTTATGCTCCCCAGCGCTGGACGGTCCATTCGGTGACCTCCTGGATTTGGGCCCGGAGATCGTTAAGGGCTGTTCTCCAGAAGGTACCGTCCTCGCCTTCTGTCTCCAATGTCGGCACACCCAGGGCAGCACGGTCGACCAGAATTCCCTGCTCAACCTCCTGGATGAGTTGTTTAAAGCTGGGGACTGCCATTGCCTCACCCTGATTAATTTTTATAGTCACGAACTGGTGCTCCACCCGCCCCCTTGGTTGTTTGATAGCAAGGGGGCGGGGAGACATTTTGGCGCCTCTTGGATGGCCCATGTATGCTGAGGGGCCGAGGCACGCCCCTGGGCCAGCACATAGTTTTTTTAACATCTCTAGGCCCGCCCACCACAAGAGTCCTATAGGCGAGTCCTTCGGGCTTTTCCGGAGCCCGCCATCACACTTCACTCCTCGGCGGAGCTTATCTTCACGCTCTTTTCTCCTGCTGTAGTGACGCAGTTTTCATTTCTGAGGCGATGTAATGGCGGCTCAGCTTTTGTAATCCACGGTATATAAACAGTCAATACAGTTTTTAGGCACACTTAACCTGGTTTTACCAGGCTGGTTCTATCCTGTTCGTAGACGCCAGAAAATGAAGAGCCCAGGGCAAGGGGTACTCGGATATCGAGCCTAGGTCTGATGGATTTAACCAAGGAGTCACGGGTGGTCGGGTTCACGGTTTCTTGCCCTGGCTGTCATTTGTTAGATGAAGGGGGAAATAAAGACAGTACGTGACGCCACCTGTGGATCCCGGTAATATGGATACCGGCGCTGCAAGCCGGCAGCTGAGGTGATGATGGGTGCAGCACAGTGTGGTCCAGCTCCCCACAGGAGGAGCTTTTACATCAGGGCAGCGGTGATAGAGGAGGATGAGGGGAGTAGTGGTTGTTCTTACCCCTCCGGTGAGATGCTGGTGGTGCTGAGGCCCTCCGGGCACCGGCAAGAAGAATGACAGAGACCAGTTCAACTCCAACTCCACTTTACTGGGTACCGGCAGATGTTGAGGTGAAACACGGTACAGTCTGGTGTAACGGGTGATCGTTGCCGGTTCCGGGTTTCCCTATGGAGTCTCTAGATGTTCCCTTCTTTAGTCTTTCGGGGTCTATTCTGTCCTTCTCTCTCTTTACCACCCTTGCAGTGCTCTCCCGCCAGTCCACCGGTCTGCTGCTAATAGGTAAGGTTTGTTCCTTACCGGTACGGACAAGAGTTAACCAGTTCTTCTCCTGTTACCGGAATTCGGCCTGTTGCC
This sequence comes from Allobates femoralis, assembly GCA_033576535.1. Classification (NCBI taxonomy): domain Eukaryota; kingdom Metazoa; phylum Chordata; class Amphibia; order Anura; family Aromobatidae; genus Allobates; species Allobates femoralis. The sequence goes on from JARQOC010000007.1 coordinate 61,424,231, forward strand.
TCTAGTGTCCTGAACCTGTTTCGGTACTGAGGGGCGAGGTGCCTTCATGTGGCGCTAACGGCAACCCAGTGATTATGAGCCCTCAGCTTGTTGGTTTGCGGCCAGAGATAAACTGCAGACTGCCTCGGCTGTCCATGTTGCCGGTATTCCCCAAACGTTACCAGCCGGCTCCAATCGGTTCTGGTCCGTTTCCTTCTGTCCTGGGTCCCAGCACTAACTAACTAACTAACTGTCACTCAACTCTTTCTGCTTTAACCTAGGCTCCGACCCCTTTTGAACCGACTGAATAATCAGTCCCTTTACTGTAAAGTGGCCTAGTGTTGTGCGTAAACTGAGACTCCACAAGTTAACCCCGAACCCACAACTTACAGAGATACCACATATATTTACTAGATGCAATACCTCTCTGTGGCGCCTAGCCAGAGGGGCGCCACAATCCCACCCTTAGGATTTTTTCTTATGATGACAGCTCCATTCTATTTTTCCTATTATGGTATATTAATGTCATAAGAGGAGGGTTCACCTCTTTTAAGCTAAGTTCACATGCCTAGTAATCATCTATTTGAAAAGGATCCAGTAGTAGTTATCTATAAGGCCGAAAAACGTGCAGACTCTAGAGTGGCAGATGTGAGTATATATGCTTGAGGTGGAAACCCTGCAGGTTTTTCACTCAGATTCTCCATGTGGAAAATCTGTAGTTGTAGCATTGTGAATAAGATTTTACCAAATTTCAAGTGCATGCTACGTAAAATAAATCCATTCAGCAACTAACCAAGGCTAAAGTCATACATTGCATGTTTGGTGGAGATATTTCTGCAAGAAAATCTGCTTGTGTTACCAGGTAGTTTTTGCTTCAGAATTCTCCCTTTCTGTTGCATATGGTGATATCTGCAGTGAATTTAAATTCAACATCTTGTGTCAATTCATACACAGAAATTTTCAGCAATTTACAGATGAGATGTGTGGGGATATTACCTACTTAACCTGTACCGTAGACCTCTTCCAATTGGACCACAATGTAAGGACTAACCTCGGCTCTACCCACCTGACTGTAGAAATATATGAAACTGTCGTGCTCAAGATCAGATTCATGTACATGGACAGGACATCAGATTGAGACCTTATAATTAACTCATAGGGTACCTTTACACGCCGCTACTGGCGGGTGGATACAACCAGCTACTTCACGTGCACGAGCACGCACAAACGGTTGCAAACGGTAATCGCACCACCTTTACACGCCGCAACAAGGTGCGCTACGGTAGGTTACATCTATCTCTGGATACACCGCCGGGTGCCACAAGTTACCTTCTGTAGCTCACCTTACCTCATTTACACACTGCTACAACAAGCTAATATGGGCGGACCTGGTGCAACAGGGACAACACATAGGCGTGCCACAATTGAGGATTACGAGACGTCCGTACGCTAATAGGACAAAGCAAGAACATCATGATTGGGTAGGCATCGCAGGAGGCTGTTTAATCATGACGCTCGAGCAGTTGTGTAGTGTGACTGGTCAGCTCCTTAAATATGCCTCCCTATGCAGCGACTACCAATCGTAATGCAGGAACTTCCTCCAATGATCGCTGAAGGGGGGTGGTTTCCCGGAGCCTGTGTCACGCCCCATCTACATACCAGGTACATAGCCTGGTGTCGACACATCCCTTCTGTTGCTTCTTTACACGCCGATACAGGTCGCTACAATCGGCTGTGTAGCCACCTGTTTCAGGGCAGTGCTCGGAAACAGGTGCCGATACTGCCGGGTGGCTACTACCGTCTTCACACGCCGCTACTACGGGGTATATTGCCGATGCAAGATACATTTCTCGCATGTATCCGGTTGTATCCACCCGCCAGTAGCGGCGTGTAAAGGTACCCATACAGATGATACCATGAGTTTTGAAGAGATGCCATATCTCAAACATAGACAAGTCAGTGGTGCCATCTCTCTTAAAGCCCCATTACACGGCACGACATCGTGAAGAACATCGCAGATACGTCATGGGTTTGGTGGTGGGCTAGCGACATCGTTAGGTCGTCGTTGCGTGTGACTCTGCCAAGTTGTAACGATAAATCGTTGGGTCGCTGATCGCAGGTTGAGAACATGTTCCCAAGCCAAACGATCAGCCAACCTGGTATATCGTTGTGTTTGACACCGCGATAACGATGTCGTTTACAACTTAGCCCATTCACAGCAATGAGCAGGGATCGTTCGCGGAGTTTGCGAAGGATACCTGCTCACAACATCGTTGGCGAGCCGTCCACGATATCTAGACGTGTGACATCTCACCAACGATGACTGTCAAAACGATGTCTGTAACGACCATCTTTCCAACGTCGTGCCGTGTAACGGAACCTTTAATATTATATATCCATTCTTATTTTCCCTGTTGCTCTCACTTTCAATTTTCCTCACGTTACTTTTTTCTTTAAGGCCACATACACCCTTGGAGTATTTGGTCAGTATTTTACCTCAGTATTTGTAAGACAAAACTAGGAGTGGAAAAATAGGAGGAAAAGTATAATAGAAACAAGTCACCACTTCTATATTTATCACCACTGCTGTTTTGTTTCTCATGAATACTGAGATAAAACCTCACCAAATGCTAAATGTGTGCATGTATTTGTGGCGCCCCACTGGTCGGAGCGCCACTAAGGGGGTACTGCACCCAGACCAGCGTGTTTGGTATCCCTGTGGTCAGTGAGTGGGGAGGTTAATATGTGCTTATTCCTTGCATCCACATACCCTTAGCTCAGGGAACTATAGGGTTAAATCCTCTGCTAGGAGACCCAGCCCCAGTGGGAGGAGTTCAGGCCAAGCAGTGAGAGGAAGTTAGAGGCAGTGATGTCTGAGGAGAAGAAGGAAAGGGAGCCCTGAGTGAAAAAAGGGGTCTTCCAGGAAAGAGCAGCAGTTTGGGGACTGAGGAGCCATCTTGGGCTCACCTCAGAAAGCACACCGGAGTCTGAGTCTGCAGGAGAGCTCCAAGCCCAGCAGAGAATACCGGTTTATCGTGGAGACTTCAGTCTCCCGGGCATCTGTGTAGCCACCAACAAGGGAGCCAGGCTCCGCCAGAAGAGGGATAGCGGTAAGCCACATGAAGGTATCCCACTACCACACACCGGTGACAGAAGTACAGGATGCCAGGCCAGGTTTCAAGCCAGCCAGGCTTCACACAAACAAGGACTGGAAGAGTAGTAAGGAGGGACATCTAACAAAGCCACATAGAAACACCTTGTTCATTGGCCACTACCTAGGTCAGCTACCCAGAACTGTGTGACTGTTAACCTGTGTTGAACTGTGTTATTCAGTGACAAGTAAACACCTGTACAGAGTCCCTATGCCTCCAGTGTCTTATTCCAGCAAACTAACTCACAGAGCTGCTACTACATCCAGCACTACGACAACCAGCACAGCAGCTACACTGCCCCGGGGACTCAGAGGCGCTGGTGACCATCACCAGAATCTGCAGGTGGCGTCATGTGAACTTTATACTTTATTACTTTGATCTTTATCCCCTTTTTGTTGACCACCATGGCCACAGGTCTGGGCCGGCCACCAGTGACAACCCAACCACAGCTGAAAGCCCAGATACCCGATCCCCATATAAGCCTGGGCGAGTCATATCATATCCTTACGAATACTGAGGCAAAAATCTTACCAAATATTGAATGTGTGCACGTGGCCTTGCAGATACTGAGGTAAAAATTCACCAAATGAACGTGTGATTAGAATACTGAGGTAAAATCAAATACTGACTTTCTGTAGAAGAAGGAAGGAGAAAAGCGCACCGATCTAAACTGTAATATGTATAATTAGACGTAGGTGGAGTGAGAATGGCACTCACCTATTGTTAGGTCTTACTAATTGGTATCGTCGCTGGACCTTTAAGTATCCAGCGTAGATTTCTCATAGTCGTATGCTGCAACTGCCCCTGGTACTATTATGTATCCAGACGAGTTTACCATAGGAGTATAGATCAATATGGTATGCCTAGTATTGCGCTCACCAGGGGTTTCTATGATCAAAACTTCTTGTAATTATATACGGAATATATACTTTTTGAGTGAAGACATTTTTTACTGTTGAAACGCGTTGTATGTGCTTTTCTTAAGAAATAATAAAAACTCTTTATGAATTACAAGACGTTTTGGATCATAGACTTCTGGGAGCGCAAATAGCCTGGTAAATATTGGACAAATACTGAACGTGTGCAACTGGCCTTACAAATACTGAGGTAAAAAACTAGCCAAATACTGACCGTGTGCGCACAGCCTTAGGCTACGTTCACACACCTCGTTTTTTGAGGATCCATTTTTGGTGAAAAACTGCACCAAGAACAGATCTTCACAGAACGCAGCGTTCTGTGTGTGAACGACCTGCGCTTCCTTCCTTCGCTTTTATTTACCTCGCCGTGCTCCCCCGGTGACCCCTAGCGGTGTCTTCTAATACCTTGCCGGGTCGCAGCGAATGCGACCTCTAGGACCTTTGTCTCGCCTGCAGCACCATGTGACCGGTGACGTCGCCCCGGTCACATGGTGCTGTTTAAGGTCCTACACAAGATCCTATGGTGTCGACAAAAGAAGCGATCTCCATGGAAGTGACTCACCCAGTGGGGGCCGTAGGGTACTTTGAGTTGGGCGTGACAGTGTCGCGTCGTGGTTATTATATTATTATACATGACGCACACAGCTGTCCTACATACCTATAGACATAGATGACTCTGCTACATGCATGTGTAGACACACAGTTCTGGTACATGCATGCTACACATAGCACCCACACACAGCTCTACTAAATGAAAATCCAGATAGACACACAGCTTTACTACATGAACATACAGATACACACACACTGCTCTCCTACATGCAGTTTACATGCACATACAGATACACACTCAGCTTTGCTACATGGACACTACATACCAAGCTCTGCTACATGTACAATACATGCACATACAACATGCACCATACAAACACACAGCTCTGCTCACGTGTACAATACATGTACATACAGACACACACACAGCTCTGCTACATGGACACTACATGCATTCTACACACCAAGCTCTGCTACATGTACAATTTATGTACATACAAATACACACACAGCTCTGCTACATGCACATACAAATATACAGAGGTCTGCTACATGCACATGCGAACACACACACACAGATTTGTTACATGGTCAATACATGCACGTACAGATACACACATACAGATATACATACATACACATACAGATATAGATACACACATACAGACACAAGCATACAGATACATACACATATAGACATACTGTACACATACAGATACATGCACACACACATACATACAGGCACACACATACAGATATACAGATACACACACACACATACCAATACATACAGATTCACTCATACAGATGCACACACACACACATACAGATACACATACACACATGCAGATGCACACATACAGTTGTGGCCAAAAGTATTGACACCCCTGCAATTCTGTCAGATAATACTCAGTTTCTTCCTGAAAATGATTGCAATCACAATTCTTTGGTATTATTATCTTCACTTAATTTCTCTTCAATAAAAAAACACAAAAAGAATTGTCCTAAAGCCAAATTGGATATAATTCCACACCAAACATAAAAAAGGGGGTGGACAAAAGTATTGGCACCCTTAGAAAAATCATGTGATGCTTCTCTAATTTGTGTAATTAACAGCACCTGTAACTTACCGTATATACTCGTGTATAAGCCGACCCGTGTATAAGCCGACCCCCCTACTTTTGCCCCCAAAACCTGGGAAAACCTATTGACTCGTGTATAAGCTGAGGGTGGACCCCAGCACAGGTATACAGGCCTCCTCAGTGGTAGTATACAGCAGCCTCCCCAGTGGTATACAGGCCTCCCCCAGTGGTAGTATACAGCACCCTCCCAGTGGTAGTATACAGCAGCCTCCCCAGTGGTATACAGGCCTCCCCAGTGGTAGTATACAGCAGCCCCAGTGGAGGTATATACAGGCAGCCCCAGTGGAGGTATATACAGGCAGCCCCAGAGGTGTATACAGCAGCCACAGAGGTGGTATATACAGGCAGCCCCAGTGGTGGTATATACAGGCAGCCCAGAGGTGGTATATACAGGCAGCCCCAGAGGTGGTATATACAGGCAGCCCCAGAGGTGTATACAGCAGCCCCAGTGGTGGTATATACAGGCAGCCCCAGTGGTGGTATATACAGGCAGCCCCAAAGGTGTATACAGGCAGCCCCAGTGGTGGTATATACAGGCAGCCCCAGAGGTGTATACAGGCAGCCCCAGTGGTGGTGTATACAGGCAGCCCCAGTGGTGGTATATACAGGCAGCCCCAGTGGTGGTATATACAGGCAGCCCCAGTGGTGGTATATACAGGCAGCCCCAATGGTGGTATATACAGGCAGCCCCAATGGTGGTATATACAGGCAGCCCCAGATGCTGGCACTTGCCCCCCTGCTTGTAAGGCCCCCCCCCCGGCTGCTTAACTTATCATCCCTGGTCTTCTGCATCGCGTGTGCAGGTCCCTCCATGCTCACGTCCTCCCGTGCTCCCGGCGTCAGCTGCATCCGGGGTCCCCGGCTGTCGCGTAGCGATGACGTCATGCGACCGGCCGGTCACATGACCCCGGATGCTACGGAGGACGGGAGCACGGAGGGACCTGCGCGCGCGATGCAGAATACCAGAAATGGTAAGATAAGCAGCCGGGGGGGGCCTTACAAGCTGGGGGGCAAGTGCCAGCATTTGGGGGCATATATTTAGATATGCACTGCTTCCCCTTGCCGCTGATTGACAGGGGGAAGCAGTGCATATATAATGAGCGGCCCCACGTGATGGGGCGCTCATTCAGCAGCCTCCCCCCGCCTCCTCCAGCCTCCCCAGCCCCGGACACAGCCCCCACCACAGCAGCCTACCGTATTGACCCGTGTATATGCCGAGGGGGAGACTTTTCAGCCCAATTTTTGGGCTGAAAAACTCGGCTTATACACGAGTATATACGGTACCTGTGGCACCTAACAGGTGTTGGCAATAACTAAATCACACTTGCAGCCAGTTGACATGGATTAAAATGTCCAGCAACAAAAACAAGGGAGGGCACCACCTATGAGGTAACTTAACTGCGTGTAGGCATAGAAGTGTAGGTCACACAGGCATCCAGGGTGCCAGCGAGATACAGTCCATCAAACAAGGTATAAGAAAAGAGCGGCACTCACCGGAGTTGCGACATGTGGAGTCCTTTATTTGGGTAGTTGTTACACGGTGCAGGGAGGGGGACCGGGTGACGACGGCACCGTTTCGGGCGTGCTGCCCTTCAACGGGTCACTAACGGTTAGTGACCCGTTGAAGGGCAGCACGCCCGAAACGGTGCCGTCGTCACCCGGTCCCCCTCCCTGCACCGTGTAACAACTACCCAAATAAAGGACTCCGCATGTCGCAACTCCGGTGAGTGCCGCTCTTTTCTTATACCTTGTTTGATGACATGGATTAAAGTTGACTCAACCACTGTCCTGTGTCCTTGTGTGTACCACATTGAGCATGGAGGAAAGAAAGAAGACCAAAGAACTGTCTGAGGACTTGAGAAACCAAATTGTGAGGAAGCATGAGCAATCTCAAGGCTACAAGTCGATCTCCAAAGACCTGAATGTTCCTGTGTCTACCATTCGCAGTGTCATCAAGATGTTTAAAGCCCTTGGCACTGTGGCTAACATCCCCAGATGTGGACGGAAAAGAAAAATTGACTAGAGATTTCAACGCAAGATTGTGCGGATGGTGGATAAAGAACCTTGACTAACATCCAAACAAGTTCAAGCTGCCCTGCAGTCCGAGGGTACAACAGTGTCAACCCGTACTATCCGTCGGCGTCTGAATGAAAAGGGACTGTATGGTAGGATACCCAGGAAGACCCCACTTCTTACCCCGAGACATAAAAAAAGCCAGGCTGGAGTTTGCCAAAACTTACCTGAGAAAGCCTAAAACGTTTTGGAAGAATGTTCTCTGGTCAGATGAGACAAAAGTAGAGTTTTTTGAGCAAAGGCATCAACATAGAGTTTACAGGAGAAAAAAAGAGGCATTCAAAGAAAAGAACACGGTCCCTACAGTCAATCATGGCGGAGGTTCCCTGATGTTTTGGGGTTGCTTTGCTGCCTCTGGCACTGGACTGCTTGATCGTGTGCATGGCATTATGAAGTCTGAAGACTACCAACAAATTTTGCAGCATAATGTAGGGCCCAGTGTGAGAAAGCTGGGTCTCCCTCAGAGGTCATGGGTCTTCCAGCAGGCCGATGACCCAAAACACACTTCAAAAAGCACTAGAAAATGGTTTGAGAGAAAGCACTGGAGACTTCTAAGGTGGCCAGCAATGAGTCCAGTCCTGAATCCCATAGAACACCTGTGGAGAGATCTAAAAATGGCAGTTTGGAGAAGGCACCCTTCAAATATCAGGGACCTGGAGCAGTTTGCCAAAGAAGAATGGTCTAAAATTCCAGCAGAGCATTGTAAGAAACTCATTGATGGTTACCGGAAGCGGTTGATCGCAGTTATTTTGGCTAAAGGTCGTGCAACCACGTATTAGGCTGAGGGTGCCAATACTTTTGTCTGGCCCATTTTTGGAGTTTTGTGTGAAATGATCAATGTTTTGCTTTTTGCTTAATTCTCTTTTGTGTTTTTTCATTGAAGACAAATTAAATGAAGATAATAATACCAAAGAATTTGTGATTGCAATCATTTTCAGGAAGAAACTGAGTATTATATGACAGAATTGCAGGGGTGTCAATACTTTTGGCTATGACTGTATGATGACATTGGTTACTATTACCTTTTGTGTCTCCGCTATTTCCTCATAGATTGTAAGCTTGCGAGCAGTGACCTCACTCCTCATGGTTTAAGAATCTTTTTTTTGTGTCTCATATTGTCTGTATTGTATTTTATCATATTATTGTATCTACTATATAATTGGCGTAGGCAAAATCGTGTCGGCCCCCGAAATCGCCGTGGCTATGTCACTATGTGACGTCACCACGTGCGAGCAATGGCCGCGAAGCGGCCATTGCGAGTCGCTGGCCGAAAATAGAACCAGAGGCCCGGCCACGAAGTGAGCGATTTACCGCTGAGGTAGCGCGAGCAATGGCCGCGAGGCCATTGCGAGTCGCTACCTCAGCTGCCGCACCTGCCGCAACTCCCCCTATACTTTCAATGGGGATCTATTGCGACTCGCTGTGTAGCGCGAGCAATGGCCGCGAGGCCATTGCGAGTCGCTACCTCAGCTGCCGCACCTGCCGCAACTCCCCCTATACTTTCAATGGGGATCTATTGCGACTCGCTGTGTAGCGCGAGCAATGGCCGCGAGGCCATTGCGAGTCGCTACACTTGCGGCGCGGTTGCGGTAATCCCCATAGAAAGTATAGGGGGACTTGCGGCAGGTGCGGCAAGTGAAAATCTATTTGAAAATCTAAAAAAAAAAAAAAAATATTCTAGACACCCGATGCATTTGCATCGGGCTCACAGCTAGTTGTATTATATTATTGTATTGTATAGTATACCCTTGAATTGTAAAGTGCTGCGGAATATGTTGGCGCTTATTAATAAAAATTCTTATTATTATTATTATTTAGTTTTCATATTAATTTTTGATCACTTTGATTACATTTTTTGTGTGTCAGTATGATGAAAAAGTGAAATTTTTTTGTTTTTTTTTTTATTATTTTTTTTTATGTTGTTCACTGCATGAAATAATTAACATGAAAGTTTCATAGATTGGGTTGTTCCAGACGTGGCGATACCAATTATTTTTTATTGTTTGCTTTTGTTTTAAGGCAAATGCTAAGATTTTAGTAGTGAAGTAGTAGTTTTCTTGTTCCTTTGTGCTTTTTTTTTTTTTTTTATACTTTTTCTTTCACGTAGTTCCACTGTGGGATATGAATATTTTTTACTTTGATCTCTGGTCTTATGTACTGCAAACCTGTGTACAGTAGTGCCAGAGGTGAGACCGGTCATGAGTTCACTGACAAGCCTGAGAAACCCTGCTTATAGGATGTAACAGGCCACTATACCCTGAGGTCATCAGATGGCCTCTGGGTACTATAGCAATGATTTGCACCCACGATTCCGCCATAGGATCCTGCCATAGGGGGTCTTTAAACACCTTTTTAACCTCCTAGATGCTGCTGTTGTGATTTACAGCAGTATTTAAGGTCCTGTTTGGTTCCAAAACCAATCAGGGCCGATGCCCATTGGTGTCAGCTGCAAAATTAAAGAAGACAGGGGGCGCAATGTAAAGGATATATTTGCTATTAAAATAGGCCAATAGCCACTCACCTACTGAGGTTGTGCACCTCTGCACAACCTCAGTTTAAGCGTTGGTGGGGGGAGCAAACTGCTGCTGCTTTGGGATGCCGGCTTCACCGCTCCTGGAGGAGATCACGTGACCGGTGCTCACCGGAAGTATGTCACCGCAGGTCATCGAGCGTTCGCTCAGTTGCTGAGCAACACCAGGTCCTCTCTGTTTCTGGGCCTTACCTTCCAGAGGAGCTCCTGCTGCTGGTCCCTCACAGGGAAAAAATGATGGAAAACAGGTTGTAGAAGCCGTCTACGGAGCTAGGATATGGGTGGATAGAAATAAAGATTTTATTCAAGGAGACCTTTATTCATTCTCCATATAGCCACAAGGCGTTTTAATGGAAGGAACCTGTCTTCATCAGGTGGTACCAGGTGGACCGCTTCTACAACCTATTTTCCATTGGTGTCAGCTGTCATATACAGCTGTCACCTGCTGGATTTTCACCCACGGCGGGGCTTTAAAATGGCAGTAAACAATATAGTCCCTTAACAGCCGCCATTTTAATGTGTATTGCCTGTCATTAAGATATAAAAGACATGAAAGTGGACATGTATTGCTGCACACAGAAAATGTACCCCTATTGGAGCCGCTTAATGTTCTCACACACTACAAACCCCTTTGATGGCCTCCATAAAGTATGACACCAACAAAAATGTCTCCCCCACATAGTATGATACCCCCTCAGTGAATTCCACCACAGGACCCAACCACACACAGTATGATGACCACATAATGTCCCTAGCAAAGTATGATGGCCTCATAGTGCCTCCAACACAATATGTTGACCCCTAAAGACAAAGTAGTAGCCCCCACACACTATCATGTCCCCCATGGCCCACTTTAGGTAATGCCTAATAATGTAAAAACTACTCCTCATCTTTGCCAGTTCCCCATACAGTACAGACCAAACGTTTGGACACACCTTCTGATTGAAAGTGTTTTCTTTATTTTCATGACTATGAAAATTGTAGATTCCCACTGAAGGCATCAAAACTATTAATTAACACATGTGGAATTAAATACTTAACAAAAAAGTGTGAAACAACTGAAAATATGTCTTATATTCTAGGTTCTTCAAAGTAGCCACCTTTTGCTTTGATTATTACTTTGCACACTCTTGGGATTCTCTTAATGAGCTTCAAGAGGTAGTCACCGGAAATGGTCTTCCAACAGTCTTGAATGCGTTCCCAGAGATGCTTAGCACTTGTTGGCCCTTTTGCCTTCACTCTGCAGTTCAGCTTACCCCAAACCATCTCGATTGGGTTCAGGTCTGGTGACTGTGGAGGCCAGGTCATCTAGCATAGCACCCCATCACTGTACTTCTTGGTCAAATAGCCCTTACACAGCCTGGAGGTGTGTTTTGGGTCATTGTCCTGTTAAAAAATAAATGATGGCCCAACTAAATGCAAACCAGATGAAATAGTATTCCACTGCAAGATTCTGTGGTAGCCATGCTGGTTCAGTATGCCTTCAATTTTGAATAAATCCCCAACAGTGTCACCAGCAAAGCACCCCCACACCATCACACCTCCTCCTCCATGCTTAACGGTGGGAACCAGGCATGTAGAGTCAATCTGTTCACCTTTTCTGCGTCGCACAAAGACACGGTGTTTGGAATCAAAGATCTCAAATTTGGACTCATCAGACCGAGCACAGATTTCCACTGGTCCAATGTCCATTCTTTGTGTTCTTTACCCAAACAAGTCTCTTCTGCTTGTTGCCTGTCCTTAGCAGTGGTTTCCTAGCAGCTATTTTACCATGAAGGCCTGCTGCACAAAGTCTCCTCTGAACAGTTGTTGCAGAGATGTGTCTGCTGCTTGAACTCTGTGTGGCATTAACCTGGTCTCTGATCTGAGCTGCGGTTAACCTGCGATTTCTGAGGCTGGTGACTCAGATGAACTTATCCTCCACAGCAGAGGTGACTCTTGGTCTTCCTTTCCTGGGGTGGTCCTCATGTGAGCCAGTTTGTTTGTAGCACTTGATGGTTTTTGCAACTGCACTTGAGGACACTTTCAAAGTTTTCCCAATTTTTCGGACTGACTGACCTTCATTTCTTAAAGTAATGATGGCCACTTGTTTTTCTTTACTTAGCTGCTTTTTTCTTGCCGTAATACAAATTCTAACAGCCTATTCAGTAGGACTATCAGCTGTGTATCCACCAGACTTCTGCACAACACCACTGATGGTCCCAACCCCATTTATAAGGCAAGAAATCCCACTTATTAAACCTGACAGGGCACACCTGTGAAGTGAAGACCATTTCCGGTGACTACCTCTAGAAGCTCATCAAGTGAATGCCAAGAGTGTGCAAAGCAGTCATCTAAGCAAAAGGTGATTTTCAGTTGTTTCACACTTTTTTGTTAAGTATATAATTCCAAATGTGTTAGTTCATAGTTTTGATGCCTTCAGTGTGAATCTACAATTTTCATAGACATGAACATAAAGAAAACTCTTTGAATGAGAAGGTGTGTCCAAACGTTTGGTCTGTACTGTGTGTACTGCTCTAGTCTATGAAGCATGTGAATTGAGACTTTCTGATTAACTGCCCTCTAAAATCTCCATATGCTTTAATGAAGTGAATGGACAGGGATTGTCTTCACTCGACCAAAGATGTCACAACTGCTGTATGGCTTCCAAAAATTGACCAAAAACTGAACACGTGAACGTAGCCTAAGGGCCCTTTCACATCAGCGTTTTTTTGAAATCGCGGCAGATGCGGTGAAAAAACCGCATCTGCGCGATTACCGCATACCGGCTGCACTTGCGGCGCGGTTGCGGTTTTTTCCATGCAAAGTATAGGCGGACTTGCGGCAGGTGCGGCAAGTGCGGTATTGCACTTGCGGCAGGTGCGGCCGCGAAAAAAACCGCGGTCAGCCGCGGTTTTTTTCGCGGCCGCACCTGCCGCAAGTGCAAAACCGCACTTGCCGCACCTGCCGCAAGTCCGCCTATACTTTGCATGGAAAAAACCGCAACCGCGCCGCAAGTGCAGCCGGTATGCGGTAATCGCGGCAGATGCGGTTTTTTCACCGCATCTGCCGCGATTTGAAAAAAAACGCTGATGTGAAAGCACCCTAACTTACTGAGACAATAACACCCAAACAAGGTGGTAGAACAATCCAAAAACGCATTGTTAATAATGGAACTATGCCTGTGGATCCTTGGTGCCCTGTCCTCATCTTTTCTCCCTTTTGTACATCTTCAGCCACTGTAACACCCCAAAGTATGCTCTTCTTGGCTTATAGGTGAAAGCATTAGATGAAAGGTGGTTTCTTCTAGTCTTCTTGGCTTATGTAAGATGATCATTTACCCAGTGGTAAAAGTAAATGTCAGACACACACGTGCCTTTCCCACCTTTCCCAAGGGGGTATTCAGAAGTCAAAATCTGCTGTGTAGAACACTCAGGTCTGGCCATGTCACTAGAGCACACTATCATTATTTTTTTTACTGTTAAGTGTAAAAGGTTGATCCTGACGAGAGCTCCGGAGAGAGAAATGCCTCATCCATATTAACTACCAGTGATGGTTGGATTTCAGCTGCAAGGTGTCAACACAGGCATTCAACCTGATGTCAGGCAGACATGTCACGCTCTACACATTCAAGGGAATGCGCTGCAGTTTGCATTCCTTTGAATATGTTACAATGGGCTGACATTTAGTCATTTAATACATTTACATTTAATGAACACCTAAAGACAAAATCCATTATACACAACGGGAAAGGGAACAAAGCAGGAAACTGTTACCTATAGGCACTTTCCTCACATTAAGTTGAATCATACCGCCGGCAGCAACTCTACTGTTCTATGCTTCTTGTCTCATTTGTATGCTTTGTAAATGGCTTTTGACAAGTAGCTGATGACAAAACATTGGTCATTTATAAGGTACAATTTCTCCTGGAGAGGACAGGCAGATGGCGTACTGTATTTATTGTGAATAGGATGGAGTTTTTAGATTGACCAAACCTACCAAATTGTATTAATGTGTGCTAGTTCGGTTGGGCTAAGTCCACACATCCAGTCAGGGCCGGACTGGAGCCAAAAAGCAGTTCTGGCACACAAACCCCACCAGCCCACATACTATATCACCCATCAGTCCCAATAAGAGACTTTTACATTTATGATGTTATGCCCCTCACCACTCTCTTAAGGTACCTTCACATGCGGCAATATTGCTAGGCAATTTCACAGGCAATTTGCTGGTTGCAGTGAAATCATGGACACATTGTTACATTTGTACACAGCAACAAGAATGAACAATGTGTCCATGATTTCACTGCAACCAGCAAATTGCCTGTGAAATTGCCTAGCAATATTGCCGCGTATGAAGGTGCCTTTAAAGGAGTTATCTGAAGAGCCACGTGTTGTTCAGTTGTTGTTGACAGGTTTACACCTATCCACCCTTATCTGCACTACTGGGATTTATAAATGTGGACTCTACATACACACACTATGTGACACAAACACAGTATGTTACACACACATATGTATACATTCCAACCAGGTACAGGCATGGCATGGCATGGTGAGGGGAGGGAGAGTGGAGTAATGACGACGGACACCGTTTCGCTAGACTTGACCGGAAGAAGCGGCATACCACCACGAAGCGGTGCCCGTCGTCACTACTCCACTCTCCCTCCCCTCACCATGCCATGCCATGCCTGTACCTGTTGGAATAACAAAAATGAAGATACCATACGTGAGTGCCGCTTATTTCTTCTCTTTTTGAAAACTATTTGCTGAACTTGCATAAAGAAGCGTGCACCATCTGTCTGGAGTGCCTGCACCTGTCCATACTGGATTGATATATGTGCAGCGATACCAAGTGTCAACCGCAGTGCCCAGTGCATACTGTATTCATAGATACACATACACCGAGCACACCCCCACATATTTATACTTTGAGCCCACACACACACATATGAATACACCAAGAACATACACATATGTATATATTGAGCACACACACAAATGTGTATACACCGACACACACACACAAAGAAACACACATGCATTCCCATCATTTTCTGTCTGTCATACAGTACAAAAGTCGCTCTTTGTAAGCACTTATACTCTGACTAAAGCGGCCGTCACACGCTACGATATCGGTAGCGATATTGTTAGCGATCACGTGCACGCACGATCGCTTACAATATCGCTCACATCGCTGGTGAGATGTCACACAGACAGACTCACCAGCGATGTGGACCAGCGAGATCGCTGGTTACTATGGTACACATCGGGTTACTAGGCGCCGCGCGTCGCTTAGTAACCCAACGTGTACCATAGTTACCATCTCCCAGCATAGGCTCTGCCGCTGGGAGATCGTTCATCGTGGTGTCATACACCACGATGAAGCAGATCGTTAAATCGTTCATCGCAAGATCTGAGTCCGGAGCTCAGATCTCGATTTTGCGATTTTAACATTTCTCGTTGGTCGTATCTTGCCGTCACACGCACAGACATCGTTCAAGCGATGTTTAATCTGCCACGTTCAAGCGATATCTTTCAAGATATCGTAGCGTGTGACAGCCGCTTTAGAGACGGGGATTCTGATTATAGGACTCTGTATATTGATTAAATATTGCCTACAAGTGTTTATATGACTGATATCCTTGAAAAACAGCGCCGCCACTGTCTACAGCTGTATGTGATATCGCAGCTCAGCTCAATTGAAGGGAATGGGCCTATGCTGTAATATCACATTCGACCAGTAGACAGGGGTGGCGTGGTTTTTGAAAGAATGTAGTAACGTTATATTAAACCTGGATATCCCCTTTAATGCCTCGTAAATTCTACCTGTCTGATAATCGTCTACAAATTTAGGAATTAACAAGGTTCCCTAACCCTAATTATAAGAACATGTGAAGTTTGAAGCCTGCAGGGGGCGCTCCTGCTGCTATTACATGGCTATTACAAGAATTTCATACCTTTCACCACTGAGTGATTTTTCGTTTTTGTTTTTCCCACCGCCATAACTTTTTCATTTTTTCTTTCCACACAGACATATCGGGGTTTGTTTTTTGCGGGATGAGTTGTACTATTGAATGACATCATTCATTCTACCACATAATGTACTGAAGAATGAGAAAAAAAATTCCAAGTGCTTTGAAATTGCAAGATTAAAGGGCAATTCCAGAATGCTTTTTTTGAGTTTTTTATTTACCATGGTAACTATATGGTACAAGTGACATCACAAGTTAATTATCCAGAGCAGTATAAGTAAGCAGATATCAAACATGTTTTTTTTAATTATTATTTCATTGATGGAAAAAAACAAATTTGTAAACCAACAAAAAAATAGCATTATTTGCCATTTTCCAAGACCCGTAATGGTTTCATTTTTCAAGATACAGGGTTATGTGACACCTTTCACCCTGAGTTGACATTTTACTGATACTGTTTTGAGGTGAATACGTTTTGATCGCCCTTTATTGTAATGTTTGATGATTGACCAAAAAACTTAATTCTGGCTTTTTGATTTTTCCCATTACGCAACTTACCAATTGGATTAATTTACTTCATATTTTGATAGTTTCAACTCTGATGAATGCAGCAATACCAAATTGTATTTTTTTATTGTTTTAATGCAATTTTCAGTGTAGTTCCTCTTATAGACCATATGGGGCCGGTCCCAAGAGACTTGGGGCCATGGGTAACTGCACAGTCCCCCCCTTAATGTCAGCCCTGCTTCTGAGCTCTGGTTCTCAGAATAATAGGGTTCCCAGCGGTTAAATACACAGTAGACGTAAAGTCATCTTCAATACAAAAGATATGTGATTACTTCCAAACTTGGGGGAACCAGTGTAAACAGGTTTTTCAAGATCTAATTTTTTTTATGTTCAATCTATTTTTATTGAAACAGGGAAGGGTACAAGGGTATCAAAAAGTATAAACAGTACGTATGATACATACATTGGAGACAACATATCTCCTTATAACATCCAGACAGTGTGAGTTACAGTTATCAGGCTAACTCTTCCAATGTCGTTTAAGGTCTATATCAAGAACTTAGTAAATCAAGCCGTAAAAATACAACTTGGGGAGAAGAAAAAAAAAGAAAAAAAAAGGGGGGGGGGGGGGAAACCAATAATCAGAAAGATAATCAATCGAAATAATCAATAGAGAAAGAAGAGAAAAGAAAGAGGAAGAGAAGAAAAGAAAGACAAAAAAAAAAGGGGGGAACATATTTGTATTCTATCTTATATCAGTAAGATATCCAGACTTATTTGGTTTCTTGGGGTGCATTTCACCCTTTTCTGTATGTTAGAAATCATACTGGTGGAGCCAGAATATGTAAAGACATCCCTTATTGGATTATTGATTCCTGCCTATCATGTGGGTAGCCCTCCGTCTGAGAAACTCAATTTTCAGAAGTACAATGAGGGAAAAGAATAATAATGAAAAAACAGGTATAGGAAAATAAGCGAGGTAGAAGTAGAGAAGAAATAGACTAAGAAACCAAGAACTGAAAGATAGTAGCGTCTAAGAAGGTCAAAGGAGAAGCTCCCCTACTCCTACAACCCCACGACTCTCGTCATAACCCGAGGTCTGTTATACGCCAGATAATCTAAGTTATCGCGTTGTTGAGGAACAATTCTCTGAAATTAGGAGTATCCAAGAACATGACCCATGTGCTCCATATTTTTAAGTACCTGTCCCTAGCATCGGTGACCTCCGCCGTCAGCTCCTCCATTCTGTGAATTTTACCCATTTCCTCCAACCACTCTGTCAAAGTTGGTATGTGAGATGTTTTCCAATACCTTGGGATGACCGTCCTGGCTGCTGCCAAAAAGAATCGGAGTAAGTCACCCTTCTGAGATTTGATAGATCCCGGAAGGACAGAGAGCAAGGCCAGCTCTGGGGTCACCACCAAGTCGTGTCCACTCATCGTTTTGTAGAACTTGAAAACAGAATTCCAAAATGGTTTGATCCTGTTGCATTCCCACCATATATGTAGCATTGACCCTCTAGAGGATCCGCACCTCCAGCAACTGTCAGAGATTGAGGGGAAGGCTGCGTGTAAATTCACAGGGCATTGGTACCATCTCGAGAGAATTTTAAAATTCCTCTCTTGTGCCAAACATGCCATTGATAATTTATGGGTATAAAGACACGCCTTAGTCCAGTCCTCTCCCGTCAATTCCTCGTCTAGTTCAGCCTCCCATCTGTCAAAATATTTGGGTTTGTCCTCCGGGTCCTTATGTAGTAACTCTGAGTAAATAAGGGAGATTAAATGTGTAGGGGGGTTTTCCTGAGTGTAGATTTTCTCGAATCGGGACCGCATCGTAGAGAAGTTACCTTCTCGTTTAAATTTATCTATGAATGATTTTAGCTGGGCATGCTCTATCCAAGACCCTCTGTTACCAGGCCCCATCGGGGTCCTATAAGGTTCCAATCTTCCTCCTCCGAATATTTGGAACACTCTAGTCTCGTCCTCTGATTTCCAATTTAAAAATGACGTCTTTTGCAGTGCCGGGGGGAACAGTGGGTTTTTGAAGATAGGCGTCAGGGGCCCGAGTTTTTTGGCTAGTATCCCCCTCCTAATCTCCAGATCCCAAATTTTTAGAGTTGCTATAGTGGAGTGATTTTCGGGATCTATATAGGGTCTATCTGAAGGAAGCAGCCATGGCAGGTACCTAAGAGTGTATCTATATCTCCCTGTTCTAACATGACCCATTGTTTAGTAGAGTGATGGAACTGCCAATCAAACATTCTCACCAGGATAGCCGCCCTGTGATACATTCTAAAATTAGGCAATCCAACTCCTCCCTGGAGTTTATGACGGTATAGGTTTTTAATACCTATCCGTGGTCTACGTCCTCCCCAGACAAACCTAGTAAGAAGGGTTTTTAAACTGTCAAAAAAACTAGATGGGACATCCAACGGGACCGTCTGGAACAAGAACAGAAATCTCGGTAAGATGTCCATCTTTATCGCG
The DNA here is from genome assembly GCA_033576535.1 of Allobates femoralis. Taxonomy (NCBI): domain Eukaryota; kingdom Metazoa; phylum Chordata; class Amphibia; order Anura; family Aromobatidae; genus Allobates; species Allobates femoralis. The sequence goes on from JARQOC010000007.1 coordinate 61,443,525, forward strand.
TTTATGCGACCAAACCATGAAATGTTTCTTTTGTCATATTTCTGTAGGTCATTGGCAGTTTTCCGCAAAAGAGGGAGGTAATTTAAATCAAACCACCTACTTGGGTCTTTAGGAACAAAGATTCCCAAATATTTTAGTGCCTCCGACTTCCATCTGAATGGAAAATATTCCATTAGATGTGTCTTTTCGTTCACCGGGAGGGAAACATCCATGACCTCTGTTTTAGCCATATTCACCTTAAAGTTGCTTAACTTGCCGAATGTATCAAATACTTTCATTATAGAGGGAAAGGAAGTTCTGGGTTGGGTGACAAATAAGAGCAGGTCGTCTGCGAACAACGCCGCCTTGTAAGAGTGAGAATTCCAAGTTAAACCCTTGATGTCGGAGCTTAGTCTAATTGCATTTGCAAGGTGTTCCATTATGATGACATAAAGTAATGGGGATAAGGGACACCCCTGGCGAGTCCCGTTTCCAATAGGGAAGGCCTTAGATAGAGATCCATTAACTCTAACTTTTGCCGTGGGTCCTCTATATAAGGACATGATCTTATTTATGAAGCTGTCCCCCAGTCCAAGCTGTACCAGGGAAGCCCTCATGAATCTCCAGCTGACCCGGTCGAAGGCCTTTTCCGCGTCAACCGAGAGCATACACATCGGGATCTTCAAGGCCCTCGACCGTGCCATCAAGAGCCCCAATTTATTGGTATTATCCCTGGCTTCCCTCCCCTGAATAAATCCCACCTGGTCGTTATGAATAATTTGGGGGAGGAGGGGAGCCAGGCGGTTAGCCAGAATCTTAGAGAACATTTTTACATCAATGTTAATTAATGAGATGGGTCTGTAATTAGCAGCTTCAGTAAGTTCTTTTCCAGGTTTAGGTATAACACTGATGTGAGCCTCTAAGGACTGGGGGGCCCACGGGTCGCCAGGGGAGATTGAATTGAAGACTCTCGTTAGGAAGGGAACAATCAAAGGGCTGAACTGTTTAAAAAAATTTAGTTGTATAGCCATCTGGGCCAGGACTCTTCCCTCCCGGTGAACTCTTAATGACCTCAGTTACCTCTGTCTCGGTGAAGTCTGAGTCTAGTGTGTCAGCGTCGTAAGATTTTAGGGTTGGTAATGCGGTCGCCTCAATGTAATCCCTGATCTTCTCGTCACTCTGAGTCTGGTCCATGTCGTCGTAATGACCTCTAATGTTATATAATTGGCTGTAAAATTCTCCAAATGTTTGTAAAATTTCGTCTGGGTTCTGTGTTAAATCTCCAGTTGGTCTTCTGATTTGAGGAACTCTACCCGGGACACCTCTGGGATGTAGCAGTCTGGCTAGAGGTCTACCACATTTGTCACCGTATTCATATACAAACCTATGCAGTCTCTCCTTACCCCTGAGGTATCTCTGGTCGATCAGACGTCTCAAGTCATCTCTGGCAATCACCAGTTCAGCCAAGGTTTGCTGTGATAGGGACTGTTTGTGGGAACGCTCTAAGACTGCTATTGTATTAGTTAAAGAGTCAATTTTCATTTGCTTCTCTCTCTTAATTCTAGACCCGTGTTTAATTAGAACCCCCCTGACGACACACTTCATGGTCTCCCACTGAATTGGTATAGAAGTGGGATCCCCTGCATGTATGGAGAGAAAGTCTGTAATGACAGTTTTAATCTCTGCATTACATATCTCGTCATTTAGGAGATTGTCATTCAATCTCCACGTCCACTGTTTTTTGTGTCCCCCCCCGGCAGTTGCATCTGACAGAATATGGGAGCATGATCCGACATGCAAATCTGGCCTATGGAGGCCTGGACCTTCCAGGTTAGGGCTACCTGACTTACTAGTATCATATCAATTCTACTGTAACTCTGGTGAGCAGATGAGAAAAAGGTGTAATCCTTATCATTAGGATGAAGGGCTCTCCATATGTCTACCAGGCCTAAATTTTGTATTTCTCTCTTAACCGCTCCCAGCTTTGCACGTGGGAATCTCCCCCCTCCCGAGGAGCTATCGATTGTAGGGTTAAGAGTAAAATTAAAGTCCCCACCTACCAACAAAACCCCCTCAGCAAACGCTGCCAGTTCTCTGAGGAGGGTTAAACATTTGTCCAGAGGGTTACTGTTGGGGAAATACCAATTAGCCACAGTAAAGATGGTTGAATTCACCTTCATTTTCAAAAAGATGTATCGCCCCTCCCGATCAATGACAGAGTCCAGGACGGCATGAGCCAAGGATTTATGAACTGCTATAGAGACTCCCCGAGAGCGTGCCTCCGGGTTGGAGCTATGTAGCCAAACGTTGTAGCGTCTGCCACCGATGCCAGGGACGTGACCCGTCTTGAAATGCGTCTCCTGTAAAAGCAATATCATTACTTTTTGTCTATGCATTTCTTCAAGTATCTTATTACGTTTTTGGGGAGTATTAAATCCTTTAACATTATATGAGCAAATATTCAGCTGATCCATTTTGTACGTCTAAAGTAAAGAAAGGGGAAGATCTACTGATACGTTATCTGTTCGGACTGGGTAAACCCCCAGATACCAACAGGTAATATAGGGGCTGTAGGGGAGCTTGAGGAGAAAATAAAAAGTAAGTTAGGAAAAGTTAAAGTTTAGAAAGAAGAAAGAAAAGTATACAGTTTTAACAATTTAAGATTTAAAACAAGAAAATCGAGGCCTAACAAGGCGGGCCTCTATCAATTTATGGTATGTAGAACAAACTTCTAAGTTGCTGGAATGGTAGGGACAATCTAAACCCTGCACGTAAGTGCTTTGGGAAATCCCTATTGGGGAAGGGCCTTCTATCAAGGAGCCCCCCGTCCCGGGCTATGTATTCGTATTTACATATATTCTCACAACTGGTAGTATTAATGAACACTCTGCGAGTTCAGGTCGCCTTTCATTGATGTGTCAAGGGAAGAAACAGACCATCTATCAGCTTTTATCTTTCACCGTTACAATAAATGAACTACGTGAGATTTGGTGGTATTCAGTCAGACTTTCCGAGGGCAAAATTAAGAGGAGCCCATCAGCAGCCCAAGTGAATAATAATTGGAAACCTCCATCCCCCTCATCTCCCATATGCAGAGCCAAACATTTAACTGATCTCAGGTAGAAGAACATAAGGGGAAAGAGGGGGGGGAAGTCGAGGGGGGAGCGGGAGACGGAAGGGAAGGCACGGGTGGAGAGAAGGGAAGGTAGCATGAGGGTAAGGAAAAATCAGCTAGTATACACAGGACTCTAAAATAGTGAATATAACATTAGAAATCCCTTGTAACCGAGCAGCTATATCTTAAAAGGTTGATATCCGACAGAGTGTCTATTTAACGAGGAGGTCTTCGGTCCTCATATATTCTCTGTCCTCGACGAGGTACTCCCATCTGTCCCTGGAAACCTCCAGCGGCTCTTAGAGGGAACTCCGGCCATCCGTTGATGGGTACCGGCGGCACATCCAAATCAGTGGTGAAAGACTGTAAATCTGCAGGGGATCGGAGAATGCACATTCGGCCTCCCTTTCTCACTTGTAGTTTAAAGGGGAACCCCCAGCTGTAGTTCATATCGTGGTCTTTAATCACTTCAAGCAGAGGGCGCAGTGCCCTCCTTTTCTGGAGAGTCAGGCTCGACAAATCCGGTAGAACCGCCAAAGTTTTATCTCTGAATCTACAGATCTTTCCGTTTCGTATCTTGGCCATAATGGCGTCTTTGATGACATATCGATGTACCCTACAGATCACATCTCGGGCCATTCATGATCCGAAGGTTTGGGGCCCAAAGCTCTGTGTGCTCTATCAAGTTCAATAGTGCTGGTGGGTGGATCTCCCAGGATTTCGTTGAATAGGGTCTGGAGTACCTCTGGTAAGTCTCTGGATTCCACACTTTCGGGTAAACCTCTTACCCGGATATTGTTGCGTCGTCCTCTATTCTCCCCATCGTCTAGGGCATCAACTAAGTGGGAGATCTGAGTGGACTGCGTTTGCAGCATGATCTGCTGGGATCTACATACTTCTTCCAGGGCTGTAATTCTATGGGCATGATCCTGTCCCTGGGAGTCCACCCTATTAACTTCACCTCTCAGGCAGGATAGTTCACTCCGGTACGCCTGCTCCAGGCGTGCAATATATGACTCCATGTCTTCTCTTGTAGGCATGGAGGCCATGCGCGCCCGGAGATCCCCCAGCTCGGTCAGCACACTGATCCTCTGAGGATGATTATCAGGGAAAAACATTGCTCCTGAGCTTTGGAGCATATATTGGGAACTGAGTCCTCCTAGGTTGGGTCCTGTGGGTCCCATCAGGGCCTCCTCTGAGCCCGCCACCTGTTCTGGGGATGTCTGGAGAGTCCCGTTAGCTCCCATCTGAGCCTGACGAGTGTCCTGGGTCCCGGGGCCTCCATCTAGAGACCCGCGGGGAGTCAGTCCCGCTCTTTCGTCTCCCTCCAGAGGCTCAGCGTTAGCTCTCATCCAAGAGGGCTCTCCCTCCTCCTCCCGGTACCTTAGCTGCGGGCTAGCCGCTTCCTCCGTCATCACAGTCTGTCTGCTGGTGGATCCCCTTGTCCGCACTCCCTCCGCCCGACTCCGCTCCTCACCAGGACAACTTTCAGCCCGTTCCTGTTGTGAGGATCCTCGTGCTGTGGCTGCCGCTCTGCTGGGCTCAGCTGCTCCTCCTCCCCTCTGCATCGCGGCCATCTTAGTGTGGGCGCTTCTGGCGGGAAGTCTGTCTTTTTTGTCGAAAAAGTGATGGATAGCTGCTCCTGGGGTCCTCTGTGACGGGAGAGTGGAGCCCGATGTTCTCCCCGACTTCCCCTTGCTCATGGCTGTTTTTAGAACTCCGTTAACTGGGTATAAACAGCAGATATAAGTGCCCGGGAGCGGGAGCTAATTCCACCAGCGTCCTCACTCCTCCATAGCCAGGCCACGCCCCCCTAATTTTTTTTTATGCAAAGGCATATAGAAAATTATATACCAATAATGACAAGAATCCAATACCACCTCTCCAATAACCGAACAGGAGAAGTGGTACTGTGCACTGATACAGAATAATACTGTACAGACACTGAGGATTATACCCAGTATACAGGACAGGAGAAGTGGTACTGTGCAGTGTCTTGAAATTGCCAAACTTTTGAAGCGTGCTCACCGAACAATCAAGCGTTTCATGGCAAACAGCCAACAGGGTCGCAAGAATCGTGTTGGGCAAAAAAGGCACAAAATAACTGCCCATGAATTGAGGAAAATCAAGCGTGAACCTGCCAAGATGCCATTTGCCACTAGTTTTGCCATACTTCAGAGCTGCAATGTTACTGGAGTACCAAAAAGCACAAGGTGTGCTATACTCAGGGGCATGGCCAAGGTAAGGAAGGCTGAAAAGCAACCACCTTTGAACAAGAAACATAAGATAAAACGTCAAGACTGGGCCAAGAAATATCTTAAGACTGATTTTTCAAAGGTTTTAAGGACTGATGAAATGAGAGTGACTCTTGATGGGCCAGATGGATGGGCCAGAGGCTGGATCAGTAAAGGGCAGGGAGCTCCACTCCGACTCAGACGCCAGCAAGGTGGAGGTGGGGTACTGGTATGGGCTGGTATCATCAAAGATGAACTTGTGGGACCTTTTCGGGTTGAGGATGGAGTGAAGCTCAACTCCCAGACCTAGTGCCAGTTTCTGGAAGACAACTTCTTCAAGCAGTGGTACAGGAAGAAGTCGGTATCATTCAAGAAAAACATGATTTTCATGCAGGTCAATGCTCCATTACATGCATCCAACTACTCCACAGCGCGGCTGGCTAGTAAAGGTCTAAAAGAAGAAAAAATAATGACATGGCCCCCTTGTTCACTTGATCTGAACCCCATAGAGAACCTGTGGTCCCTCCTAAAATGTGAGATCTACAGAGAGGGAAAATAGCACACCTCTGGGGACAGTGTCTGGGAGGCTGTGGTGGCTGCTGCACGCAGTGTTGTTCGTAAACAGATCAAGCAACTGACAGAATCTATGGATGGAAGGCTGTTGAGTGTCATCATAAAGAAAGGTGGCTATATTGGTCACTAATTTTTTTGGGTTTTGTTTTTGCATGTCAGAAATGTTTATTTCTAAATTTTGTGCAGTTATATTAGTTTACCTGGTGAAAATAAACAAGTGAGATGGAATATTTTAGGTTTTTATTAAGTTGCCTAATAATTCTGCACAGTAATAATTACCTGCACAAACACATATCCTCCTAAGATAGCCAAATCTAAAAAAAAAAAACACTCCAACTTCCAAAAATATTAAGCTTTGATAATTATGAGTCTTTTGGGTTGATTGAGAGCATAGTTGTTTATCAATAATCAAAATAATCCTCTACAATACAACTTGACTAATAATTCTGCACACAGTGTATATACAGAATAATACAGATACTGAGAATTACACCCTGAATACAGGACAGGCGAAGTGGCACTGTGCACTGTATATATACAACATAACACAGATACTGAGGATTACACCCAGTATACAGGACAGGAGAAGTGGTAATGTGCAGTGTATACATACAGAATAATACAGATACTGAGGATTACACACAGTATACAGGACAGGAGAAGTGGTACTGTGCACTGTATATATACAGCACAATACTGATACTGAGAGTTTCACTCAGTATACAGGACATGAGAAGAGGTGCTGTGCAGTGTATAAAGTATATACAGAATAATACAGATACTGAGAATTACACCCAGAATGCAGGACAGGTGAAGTGGTAGTGTGCAGTGTATATACAGAATAATACAGATACTGAGGATTACACCCAGTATACAGGACAGGAGAAGTGGTAATGTGCAGTGCATATATACAGAATAATACAGATACTGAGAGTTACACCCAGTATACAGGACAGGAGAAGTGGTACTGTGCAGTGTGTGTATATATACAGAATAATACAGATACTGAGGTTTACACACAGTATACAGGACAGGAGAAGTGGTACTGTGCAATGTATATATATACAGAATAATATTGATACTGAGAGTTACACCCAGTATACAGGACAGGAGAAGTGCTACTGTGCAGTGTATATATACAGAATAATACAGATACTGAGGATTACACCCAGAGAACAACAAGATGCCAGCACAGCCGGAAATTGCAACAAAATATATATGTGTATCTACACCTGTTAATGCCATACTGCACAAAAATAGAGACATTTAGCCGGAGATTGCAGCATTGAATCTCCTGAGCTACCCCCCCAGCGTCAAGGAATGTCTCCGTTGGAGTAGTCCTAACTCTACGTATTTTTATAATTCTGATGTGTCCTGTAGACAGCATAATACAGTGTAAAAAGGACCATTTAAAGCAAACACTCACCCATACATGTCAGACATTGCTTCCCATGCTGCCAGGAGGTCCAGTGGATGAAGAGCAACTGAGGCCCAGACACCTGCAGCTTGCACCACAGGTGTCTGGGCTATTTCACAGTTTAACCCCCACCAGCCCATCCCGTCCTTATGGGTAAAGCATGTCAAGTCTGGGTGAATGAAGCTGATATGAAAAAAACTGAAGGCTGGAGGAGGCAGCTGCATGTGAACAGCTACCAAAAATAATGGAGTCAAATGCAGATGGCAACAGACAACTTCTAGCGTGCACGGCGAGTGGTGGTTAGCCACTTAAACCAAACCAGAGAACAGCAAGATGCCAGCACAGCTGGAAATTGCAAAAAAATATATATGTGTATCTACACCTGTTAATGCCATACTGCACACATACTGCTCTTCATCCACCAGACCTCCTGGCAGCATGGGAAGCAATGTCTGACATGTATGGGTGAGTGATTGCTTTAAATGGTTCTCTTTACACTGTATTATGCTGTCTACAGGACACATCAGAAATATAAAAATACGTAGAGTTAGGACTACTCCAACTGAGACATTCCTTGACGCTGGGGGAGTAGCTCAGGAGATTCAATTCTGCAATCTCCTGCAAAATGTCTCTATTTTTGTGCAGTTTGGCATTAACAGGTGTAGATACACATACCGTATATATTTTTTTGCAATTTCCGGCTGTGCTGGCATCTTGTTTTTCTAAGGATTACACCCAGTATACAGGACAGGAGAAGTGGTACTGTGCAGTGTGTATATATACAGACATTCCCTGATGAAGGAGTTGGGAGATAACTCTGAAACGCGTTGGTTAATAAAGAAGAATCATTGATCCAGACATTCTCTTGTACTGGCTTCTTTTGTCCCTTTCTGAAGTGGCAGCGTGGACCTCGAGGTACTGTGTCCTGGGAGCTGATTATACCACAGAGATCTGTGGAAAGTACGGTCCTGCAGCAGCTACTTGTATTTGAGCGATCATCACCAGTTGTGGGTTTTCACAACTGTATCAGGTGAGCAGCCTCTTTTGTATAACCTCTTGTTCTTCTTTAAAGAAGATATCACCCTATGTGCGCATTCTTGAATTTTATAGATATATATACAGAATAATACACATACTGAGAATTACACCCAGTGTATAGGACAGGAGATTATTTGATTACGTGCTGATTTTGTAAGAGCAAGAACTTTTAATGGTTGGTAGGGAATCAAATTCTTATTGCTCTCTTCAAAATGCAAATACATTTAGACAATCTGATTTTTGGGATTTTATTTTTTAATATTATCTCACTGTTAAAATTAACCTTCCCTTAAAATGGTAAACTGTTCATGTCTTTGTCAGTAAGGCCCAGTTACACACACAGATAATTGTGCAGAGATTGGCAGATCTCTGGTTGCAGTGAAATCATGGACACATTGCTCCATTTGTACACGCCCACAAAATGGACCAATGTGTCCATGATTTCACTGAAACCAGAGATCTGCCAACAATCTCTGCACAATTATCTGTGTGTGTAACTGGGCCTGTGGGCAAACTTACAAAATCAGCAAGGGATCGCATAATTATTTCCTTCACTGTAGCTATTTTCTTAGCTACATTTTAAAGCAATAGCCATGGTCTGTAAACAGCTAACAACACAGCAAAAGCATCTCATCAGGGGCGGACTGGTGACAGGGTGGCACTTGCCCCCCAGGCTGTTGGTATTGCCCTAGTTTTGGGCAGCCCCCTTCAATGATATGGGCGCGCGGCGGTGCTTTGCGGCCGCAGCTGCTGCAATGACAGCAGGATGCGGGTAGTAGGCGGCAGGCTGAGGCAAGCAGCGAGGAGGCCGGTGAGTGAAGCGGTACCCTCCCCCCCCAGCTTTTCACCCGGCCAGCTTTGACAGCACATCCCAATACCCCCCTCCCCCCTTGCTTTTCACTCGGCCAGATCTGACAGCACCCCCACAAACCACCCCCCCGGTCCTCAATCGGGCACAGGCTGGAAGTAGTACAGTCATGGGCAAAAATTTTGAGAATGATACAAATATTAATTTTAACAAAGTCTACTGCTTCAGTTTTTCTAATGGCAATTTGCATATACTCCAGTATGTCATAAAGAGTGATCAGCTTAACAGCAATTACTTGCTAAGTCAATATTTGCCTAGAAAATGAACTTTAACCCCCAAAACACATTTCAACATCATTGCAGTCCTGCCTTAAAAGGAGCAGCTAACATCGTTTTAGTGATTGTTCCATTAACACAGGTGTGGGTGTTGATGAGGACAGGACTGGCGAACAATTAGTCATGATTAAGTAAGAATGACACCACTGGACACTTTAAAAGGAGGCTGGTGCTTGGTATCATTGTTTCTCGTCAGTTAACCATGGTTATCTCTAATGGTACCTTTACACGCCGCTACAGAAGGTTAGAAACAACCAGGTGTTTCACGTGCACGAGCACGTACCAACGGTTGCAAAAGGTACCCGATACTGCCTTTACACGCCGCTACAAGGTGCTCTACAAAAGGTTTAATCTATCTCTGGAGGCACCGCCGGGTGCCACAAGTTACCTTCTGTAGAGCACCTTCCCTCATTTACATGCCGCTACAGAAGGTAATATGGGATGACCTGGTGCAGCACAGACAACACATAGGCGTGCCAGAGTTGTGGATTACGAGACGCTCGTACGATGATTGGACAAAGCAATAGCATCATGATTGGCCAGCCAGCGCAGGAAGGCTGGCTAATACATGACGCTAGAGCAAATGTGTAGTGTGACTGTTCAGCTCCTTAAATATGCCGCCCTATGCAGCGACAACCAATCGTAATGCAGGAGCTTCCACCAATGATCGCTGAAGTGGGGCGGTTTCCCGGAGGCTGTGTCACTCCCCAGGGAGTTAACTAGGTGGCGAAAAAACCTTACCGTACCTTATTTAGACGCCGCTACCATCGGGTTGAAATCGACCTGTTTTAGAGCACTGCTCTGAAACAGGTGCCGAAAGTGACGGGTGGCAACAACCTACTTTACACGCCGCTACCTCGGGTTGATTTGACGGTGCTAGATACATTTGTCTCCGAAACCCGGTTGTTTTCAATCTTCTGTAGCGGCGTGTAAAGGTACCTTAAAGAAACACGTGCAGCCATCATTGCACTGCACAAAAATGGCCTAACAGGGAAGAGTATCGCAGCTACAAAGATTGCACCTCAGTCAACAATCTATCGCATCATCAAGAACTTCAAGGAGAGAGCTTCCATTGTTGTCAAAAAGGCTCCAGGGCGCCCAAGAAAGACCAGCAGGCGCCAGGACCGTATCTTAAAACTGTTTCAGCTGCGGGATGGGACTACCAGCAGTGCCGAGCTTGCTCAGGAATGGCAGCAGGCTGGTGTGAGTGCTTCTGCACGCAGTGAGAGGCGGAGACTCTTTGAGCAAGGCCTGGTTTCAAGGAGGGCAGCAAAGAAGCCACTTCTCTCCAGAAAAAACATCAGGAACCAACTGATATTCTGCAAAAGGTACAGGGAGTGGACTGCTGAGGACTGGGGAAAAGGTACAGGGAGTGGACTGCTGAGGGTCCCTGGTCCTATGTTTGGGGTCTTGGTTTCCTGAGCTCTAGGGGGATTAAATCCTCCTGCCTGTCCGGGCTTTCTCTGCTATGACTGGATCAACAGCAGCTTCGGACTTCGGTGTCCGGGTGGGCTAAAGGGCAATTATTTCTGTTCCCCTCTTTCTAGAATTTTCTAACTTCCCACTTGCCTTCGTCCCTTTTTAGGGTAGTAGACAGCTCCGTTGTCAGTCTTTCCTGGTTCTGGGCCTGACTTGGTCCCAGCAACCAGCTCTTCTTCCTTCTAGACTCAACTTTCACTCCTTGACTCCCTCAGTTTGACTGACTGACTAACTAGCTCCTCCCTCAGACCTGGATCTTTATAGGGGATCTTGCCTAAGGCAGCAAGTAGAGCTCCCCCTTCAGGCCTGGGGTGGAAGGTGTTGCGTACTGTGTGTGCCAAGGTGTACATCCTTCCCGGCACCGGTGAGCCCTGTGGCAATCCCCTGCAGGAGTGCCACATTAGTATCCTCATTGACTTTGCTGGTATGAGGATTTGCTTGCAGTTTTGTGACAAAACTGCACTAAAAAACGCAATAAAAACGAATTGTGTGAACAGTGCCAAAAAGACTGAATGCTGTTATATATTCAAAGGGCATGTCAACAAACTATTAGTTTAAAGGTGAGCAGATTTAAGCAATTACATTATTTCATGTATTTTTCTACCCGAAAAATATTTACCATACTTTATTTTTTACATGAATTGTACAGATTATAGGTGATGGTAAAAGGTGAAAAAGTTTGGAAATTATTATTATTTTAAGTGAACAAATCCTAAAGTTTTAACAGGGTGTATAGACCTTTTGTATCCTCTGCACATGTCCAATACTGTATGTTCTTCATGGCATCCAAGCTCTGCATCTCTGCATATATATATTCTCACTGGGCCCTGATTATCTGCAGTTTATTAGGACCGTTGAACTGTTTTGATTAGCAATTCACTTGCAGTCAATAGAATAAGTTGTTCAAGACGTATCCCATAAGGAGCAGTGAGCCAGGGCTGCCGCTCCAGGAAAAGCTGAGGTCACTAAGCGCCATCTGCAGGTAGAAATTCAAACTGGCGTGTATCAGATCCTGCTGCAATGCAGTTATCTTTACAGCTGATGATACAACACTCTCAAAAGATGACTATCCTCAAACTACAGGTGCATCTCAATAAATTATAATATCATCAAAAAGATCATTTATTTCAGTAATTCAATACAAAAAGTGAAAGGCTTAGTCATTACAGAGTGATCTATTTAAAGTGTTTTTTTTTCTATTAAAGTTGATGATTGTGACTTACAGCCAATGAAAACGCAAAGGTCGTTATCTCAGTAAATTTGAATAATTAATTAAAAAAACACCTGCAAAGGCTTCCTAAGGGTTTAAAATGGTCCCTTAGTCTGGTTCAGTAGGCTATAAAATCATGGGGAAGACTGCTGAGTTGCCAGATATCCATGAAGTAGTCCAAGGTGTTGTCTTCAGATGAAAGTAAATGTTGCATTTCATTTGGAAATCGCGGTCCCAGTGTCTGGAGGAAGAGCAGAGAGGCCACAGTCCAAGAGTCTGGAGGGAGAGTGGAGAGGACACAGTCCAAGAGTCTGGAGGAAGAGTGGAGAGGACACAGTCCAAGAGTCTGGAGGAAGAGTGGAGAGGACACAGTCCAAGAGTCTGGAGGATGAGTGGAGAGGACACAGTCCAAGAGTCTGGAGGAAGAGTGGAGAGGACACAGTCCAAGAGTCTGGAGGAAGAGTGGAGAGGACACAGTCCAAGAGTCTGGAGAAAGAGTGGAGAGGACACAGTCCAAGAGTCTGGAGAAAGAGTGGAGAGGACACAGTCCAAGAGTCTGGAGGAAGAGTGGAGAGGCCACAATCCAAGAGTCTGGAGGAAGAGTGGAGAGGACACAGTCCAAGAGTCTGGAGGAAGAGTGGAGACAGTCCAAGAGTCTGGAGGAAGAGCGGAGAGGACACAGTTCAAGAGTCTGGAGGAAGAGCAGAGAGGCCACGGTCCAAGAGTCTGGAGGAAGAGTGGAGAGGACACAGTCCAAGAGTCTGGAGGAAGAGTGGAGAGGACACAGTCCAAGAGTCTGGAGGAAGAGTGGAGAGGACACAGTCCAAGAGTCTGGAGGAAGAGCGGAGAGGACACAGTCCAAGAGTCTGGAGGAAGAGTGGAGAGGCCACAGTCCAAGAGTCTGGAGGAAGAGTGGAGAGGACACAGTCCAAGAGTCTGGAGGAAGAGTGGAGAGGACACAGTCCAAGCTGCTTGAGGTCTAGTGTGACACTTCCACAATCAGTGATGGTTTGGGGAGCCATGTCATCTGCTGGTGTAGGTCCACTGTGTTTTATCTAGTCCAAAGTCAGCGCTGCTGTCTGTCAGGGGATTTTAGAGCACTTCATGCTTCCCTCTGCCAACAAGTTTTCTGGAGGTGGAAATTTCATTGATTTCATTTTCCAGCAGGACTTGACACATGTCCACAATGCCAAATGTACCAATACCTGGTTTACTAACCACAGTATCACTGTGCTTGATTGGCCAGCAAACTCACCTGACCAAAATCCCATAGGGAATCTATGGGGCATTGTCAAGAGGAAGATGAGAGACACCAGACCAAACAATGTAGACGAGCTAAAGGCTGCTATCAAAGCAACCTGGGCTTCCATAACACCTCAGCAGTTCCACAGGCTGATCGTCTCCATGCTACGCTGCATTGATACTGTAATTCATACAAAAGGAGCCCTGACCAAGTATTGAGGGCATTTTCTGTACACACTTTTCATAAGGCCAACAGTTATGAGTTAAGACCAGCTTAAAAAATGATGTTTATCTAATATTCTAATTTTCTGAGCTAATGGCTCTTGGGTTTTCATTGGCTGTAAGTCATAATCATCAACATTTACAAAAATAAACACTTGAAATTGATCACTGTTTGTAATGACTCTATATGATATATGTGTTTCACTTTATGTATTGAATTACTGAATGGTAAAACCATAATTGACTTTATTCATTTTTATTCCAACTTAATACTAGGTATAGTTATGAATTAAGGTTATCAAATTAATAATACATTAATTCAAGTCTGTATACACAATAGCTGATCATGCCCGCCATCAGGGGGTGACGGGTCTGCCTGGAGTCAGGGGCCCGGGCCTCCTTGCAGGGGGCGTGGCCATTTTTATGAGGGAGAGGGGGCCCGGCCATGACTGTAGGGGGCGTGACCAGTGGCGTACCATCAGCGGTCGCCCGGAAGTACAGGGGCCCGGAGCCCGCCGACCCCTGCACCGGCTGTGTGGCGCTCTACCTGGCCGTTCCCCAGGTGGCTGATCTCGGCCTCCGGAGGACTACTGGCACTCACCGCTGATCCTGTTGCCACCCCGCCCTCCTTCTTCCTCTCGCAGTCAGACCGGGGGAGCAGGCTGAGGACTGTAGGAGTGGAGACGTGCAGCAGTACTCCTACCTCTCTGCCGAAGAGGAGCTGGTTAGTCTTCCGGCCTGGCCTGCTCTCCTCACACAGCACCGCTTGAGTCACTGCTTCCTGGGCCTGGCATGAAGACCTTCACGGAGCATGGAGAACACAGGAGAGAAGGTGCAGTGTGTGTGCAATGTATGTATGTGACTGTGTGTGCAATGTATATATGTGACTGTGTGTGCAATGTATGTATGTGACTGTGTGCAATGTATGTAGCTGTGTGTGCAATGTATGTATGTGACTGTGTGCGCAATGTATATATGTGACTGTGTGTGCAAAGTATGTATGTGACTGTGTGTGCAATGTATGTATGTGACTGTGTGGCAATGTATATATGTGACTGTGTGCGCAATGTATATATGTGACTGTGTGTGCAATGTATGTATGTGACTGTGTGTGCAATGTATGTATGTGACTGTGTGTGCAATGTATGTAGCTGTGTGTCAGTGAGCAGGCTGTGTGTGCAGAATCATATTATCTGGAACGGCTGTGAGGCGGCAGTGTATTATCTGAAGCGGCTGTGTGTGCAGAATCATATTATCTGGAGCGGCTGTGAGGCGGCATTGTATTATCTGGAGCGGCTGTGAGGCGGCATTATATTATCTGGAGCAGCTGTGAGGTGGCATTATATTATCTGGAGCGGCTATGAGGCTGCATTATATTATCTGAAGCGGCTGTGAGGCGGCATTATATTAACTGGAGCGGCTGTGAGGCAGCATTATATTATCTGGAGCGGCTGTGAGGCGGCATTATAGTATCTGGAGCGGCTGTGAGGCGGCATTGTATTATCTGGAGGGCTGTGAGGCTGCATTATATTATCTGGAGCGGCTGTGAGGTGGCATTGTATTATCTGGAGCGGCTGTGAGGCGGCATTATATTATCTGGAGCGGCTGTGAGGCGGCATTATATTATCTGGAGCGGCTGTGAGGTGGCATTATATTATCTGTAGCGGCTGTGAGGTGGCATTATACTATCTGGAGCGGCTGTGAGGTGGCATTATACTATCTGGAGCGGCTGTGAGGCGGCATTATATTATCTGGAGTGGCTGTGAGGTGGCATTATATTATCTGGAGCGGCTGTGAGGCGGCATTATATTATCTGGAGTGGCTGTGAGGTGGCATTATATTATCTGGAGCGGCTGTGAGGCGGCATTATATTATCTGGAGTGGCTGTGAGGCGGCATTATATTATCTGGAGCGGCTGTGAGGCGGCATTATATTATCTGGAGTGGCTGTGAGGTGGCATTGCATTATCTGGAGTGGCTGTGAGGCGGCATTGTATTATCTGGAGCGGCTGTGAGGCGGCATTATATTATCTGGAGCGGCTGTGAGGCGGCATTATATTATCTGTAGCGGCTGTGAGGTGTCATTATACTATCTGGAGCGGCTGTGAGGTGGCATTATATTATCTGGAGCGGCTGTGAGGCGGCATTATATTATCTGGAGTGGCTGTGAGGCGGCATTGTATTATCTGGAGCGGCTGTGAGGCAGTATTATATTATCTGGAGCGGCTGTGAGGCGGCATTATATTATCTGGAGCGGCTGTGAGGCGGCATTGTATTATCTGGAGCGGCTGTGAGGCTGCATTATATTATCTGGAGCGGCTGTGAGGTGGCATTGTATTATCTGGAGCGGCTGTGAGGCGGCATTATATTATCTGGAGCGGCTGTGAGGCGGCATTATATTATCTGGAGCGGCTGTGAGGTGGCATTGTATTATCTGGAGCGTGTGTGAGGCGGCATTATATTATCTGGAGCGTGTGTGAGGCGGCATTATATTATCTGGAGCGGCTGTGAGGCGGCATTATATTATCTGGAGCGGCTGTGAGGCGGCATTATATTATCTGGAGCGGCTGTGAGGCGGCATTATATTATCTGGAGCGGCTGTGAGGTGGCATTATATTATCCGGAGCGGCTGTGAGGCGGCATTATATTATCTGGAGCGGCTGTGAGGTGGCATTGTATTATCTGGAGCGGCTGTGAGGCGGCATTATATTATCTGGAGCGGCTGTGAGGCGGCATTATATTATCTGGAGCGGCTGTGAGGCGGCATTATATTATCTGGAGCGGCTGTGAGGTGGCATTATATTATCTGGAGCGGCTGTGAGGTGGCATTGTATTATCTGGAGCGGCTGTGAGGCGGCATTATATTATCTGGAGCGTGTGTGAGGCGGCATTATATTATCTGGAGCGGCTGTGAGGTGGCATTATATTATCTGGAGCGGCTGGGGAGGTGGCATTGTATTATCTGGAGCGGCTGTGAGGTGGCATTATATTATCTGGAGCGTGTGTGAGGCGCATTATATTATCTGGAGCGGCTGTGAGGTGGCATTGTATTATCTGGAGCGGCTGTGAGGGGCATTGATATTATCTGGAGCGTGTGTGAGGCGGCATTATACTATAATGGAGGATCATATATACCTGGATGAGGGACATTAATACATAATGAAGGGGAGAGAGGTCAATTTGTGAGTCTTAATAGGATTTAGAACATTACATCTGACCAACATGGGCACGCGGCGGTAGGGCTCAGGTCCAAATTTCGCATCGGGGCCCTTCGGACTCTAGTTACGCCACTGGTCGTGGTTATTTGGATCATGGAGCAGGGCCTGCTCCCCCCACCCCGGCCAGCAGCTTGTCTCTCTCTGACTGACTCTGTGCAGTGTGTTGCAGCATGTGCACAGAGGGGGCCCAAGAGCCCACCCACCCGCTCTCACTAGTTTCTGTCACTGTGTCAGAATGGTACCTCAGCCTTATCCGGATGTGGGTTCGAAGCTGCCTCCATAGGTGTTTGTGGACTTGGCAGTTCCCGCTCCCTCTTGCTCAGAGTGGCACATTTCCCTGACTCCAGCTCCATAGTCCAGCTTCAGATGTCTATTCAGCAGGATCAGGCTGTAGGTCCGTAGAGCTACATTTGAGCAGCGGATCAGACAGAAGGTAACTGTGTAGTGGGAGCTGGAGCACGACCTGCTCACAGGAGAGGTAGGACAGACTGACAGCTACATATGTCCCTCCTCCATAGAGATGATCAGGGGCGAACTGGCCCGGGTTCCTGGGGGGCAATTGCCCTCCAGGCTGCCGGTTTAGTGACAGTTCAGGGCCGCCCGATACTGCCGGCAGCCGCCCTGAACAGTAAAATGATCATCTGAGAGCGGCCAGCTGTCAGCTCGGTGCGGCCGCAGTGGGACCGCTCCGGGCTTCAAATCGCAGCAAGGGCTGCGTCGTCCTGGCAACCGGCGGGGCGCGGGCGGGGGATTGAGTCACTGACTGAGTCAGTGCTACAGTACTGCTAGCGCCGACTGTCGGCTCAGCATGGCCGCAGCCGCACTCACCTGCTCTGAGCAGAGCTCTCAGCTCTCTCTGCAGGCAGCGGGACTGGTCCTGGCTTCCTGGCAGCAGCGGCCGTTGTCATGGCACCCGGCCGGCCTGCGGGACGCCGGGATTGGATGGCCACTCAGTTTCAGGGCCGCCATTATGGCCAGATCGAGGCTGTGTGTGTCCTCGGGAGTCCCGCCCCCCACCTCAGTCATCCGGCCGCCCGCCCGCCGGCCTGCTACCTTTGCAATGCATCTCCCTTCACACAGGCCTCGGCGGCAGGCAGCTGAAGGCTCACTCGGAGGAGGGAGGAGGAGTGAGGAGGAGTGGAGGAGGAAATTTGAATTTCCCGCCGCCGGCACATCGCTGCGGCCGGCGGCTGGTGCTGGGTGCGGGGCGCTCCCGGGTGCCGGCTGCTGCCTCGTGCCGGCAGCTGGCGGCTCCCAGTTGGTGGCGGTTGCCGGGTGCCGGCAGCTGCCACCTGGTGCCGGATGGAAGCTGCCCCTGCTGTCGGGTGCTGGCAGCTGCCACCTGCTGTCGGGTGCTGGGGCTGCGTGCCGGGTGCTGGCAGGCTGCCACTGGGTGCACGTGCTGGCGGCTGCCAGCTGGTGCTGGCAGCTGCCACTGTGGGTGTGCTGGCAGCTGCTGATGGGTCCTGGCGGCTGGTGCTTGGTGCCTGGTACTGGCGGCTGCCTGCTGGTGTGGTGCTGCCGGGTGATGCGGCTGGCGGCTGCCACCTGGTGCCGAGTGCTGGCGGCTGCCACCTGGTGCGGGTGCTGGCGGCTGCCGCCTGGTGCCGGGTGCTGGCGGCTGCCGCCTGGTGCCGGGTGCTGGCGGCTGCCGCCTGGTGCTGGCTGTTGGATGCTGGCGGCTGGTGTCGGCTACTGGGTGCTAGCTGCTGGTGCCGGATGCTGGCGGCTGCCACTGGCTGCCTGGTGCTGGCGGCTGCCTGCTGGGTGTTGGTGGCTGCCGGGTGCTGACTGATGTGGGATGCCGGCAGCTGCCGCCTGGTGCTGGCGGTTCCGGGTGCCACCGGATGCTGTCTGGTGCAGGGTGTCGGCTGGTGACGGCAAGCGAGAGACCAGGAGCGGCAGAGGAAGAAGCTGTCGGGATCCGGGATCAGGAGTGTGGGTCAAGGTAAGGCGCTATTACAGCCGAAGATAGCAACCTGGGGGGACAATGGGATGGATGGATAGTAGCAGCAGTTTCTATTGTGTATTTTCTATTGTGTGTATAGCCTACAGCCATCCCCATTGTCTATACAGCCAGCAGCCATCTCCATTGTCTATACTGCCAGCAGCCCTCTCCATTGTCTATACGGCCAGCAGCCCTCTCCATTGTCTATATGGCCAGCAGCCCTCTCCATTGTCTATATGGCCAGCAGCCATCTCCATTGTCTATACGGCCAGCAGCCATCTCCATTGTCTATACGGCCCACATCCATCTCTATTGTGTATTCTCTATTATGTATATAGCTATTGTGTATTCAGCCCACAGCAGTCTCAAGTGTGTATGTGTGTAATCCTACTATAAAATTGCCTTATCGTGTCTTTCTTTCTGTAACGGAAATCCTGCATTGCTGATTGGCTGCTCCGCGACCAATCAGCGACGTGTGATTTCCGTTACAGAGAGACAGCGCTTCACTTCAAATAGCGGCCAGGAAGTGGGCGGTGAAGTCGACTTTCCCACCGGCTAGTTGAAGTGTCCGTCCTTTCAGCCCCCTTTGTCAACCCTCGCTGCACTGTGAATTCTCAGCCCCCTTCCCCCTCGTTGTTACCCACTCCCCTACTGTGGTGTCACATCTTCCATGATATCCTGCATCTCTCCCTCTGTGCGATTGAGCATGTCAGGCCATCACTGCATGACACTCCTCCCACAGTGGAAGCGTCCGCTATCATGGAAGATGTGACACCGCCACAGCTGAGGTGGTCAGGTGGCATTGTAGTGTTTGTTATAGGAGTGCAGCTCAATCTACAGCAGCACAGATATCACAATGCACAAACAACACAGCATGAGCTCTGCTACATCTATATATATAGATGGCAACTGTTGGAAGGCTGGGAGCAGTATATAAGTGTAGATGTAGCACAGTTGAGTTTGACATAGCAGAGCTGAAATGGTTTGTGTATCGTTCATAGTTTGTTATTGGATTGCAGGTCAATCTATTGCAGGACATACAGACATCACAATGCACAAAAAATACAGCACCAGCTCTGCTACATCCTACTATATAATTGTCTAATCGCGTCTTTCTGTCTATAATGGAAATCCGCTGTGACAGGAGGAGAGATGGAAGAGCGGTGATATGAGGAGCGATGGACGAGCGGTGACAGGAGAGACAAAGGAGCGGTTACAGGAGAGACGAAGGAGCGGTGACAGGAGGAGCGATGGACGAGCGGTGACAGGAGAGATGAAGGAGCGGTGACAGGAGAGATGAAGGAGCGGTGACAGGAAGATGGAGCGGTGACATGAGGAGCCGTGACAGGAGGAGAGACGGAGGAGGCGGATAGGAGGAGGTGACAGAGAGGAGGACAGTAGTGACAGGAGAGAGCGTGACAGAGACGTGACAGGAGAGAGCGAGGCGTGACAGAGGAGCGGTGACAGGAGGAGAGACAGAGGAGCGTGACAGGAGAGACGAAGACGGAGAGGAGGAGAGCGGTGACAGGAGGAGAGATGAGAGGAGGTAGGGTGACAGGAGGAGAGACGGAGGAGCGGGTGGACGAGAGAGGAGAGGTGACAGGAGGAGAGACGGAGGAGCGGGGACAGGAGGAGCGGTGTAGTTCACTCACGTTGACTGAACAAGTTCTGTCAGTCACAGTATGTAAACTACATATATATTCTAGAATACCCGATGCGTTAGAATCGGGCAACCATCTACTATATAATAGAGTTATGAGTGTAAAAGTAAAAAAAAAGGAAAAACAGCACAAAAATATAGAAAAAGTTGACTTTTTTGCCTAATGGCGTTAGCCACGCATTGGTTCTTGGTTCTCCTCTCTTATCTCTGTAGTAAGCTCGGTTCTGCTCTTTTTTTCCCTGTAGTAAGCTCGGTTCTGTTCCCTTATCTCTGTAGTAAGCTCGGTTCTGTTCCCTTATCTCTGTAGTAAGCTCAGTTCTGCTCTCTTATCTCTGTAGTAAGCTCAGTTCTGCTCCATTATCTCTGTAGTAAGCTCAGTTTTTCTCTCTTATCTCTGTAGTAAGCTCGGTTCTGCTCTCTTATCTCTGTAGTAAGCTCAGTTCTGCTCCTTATCTCTGTAGTAAGCTCGGTTCTGCTCCCTTATCTCTGTAGTAAGCTCGGTTCTGCTCTTTTTTTCCCTGTAGTAAGCTCGGTTCTGTTCCTTATCTCTGTAGTAAGCTCGGTTCTGTTCCCTTATCTCTGTAGTAAGCTCGTTCTGCTCTCTTATCTCTGTAGTAAGCTCAGTTCTGCTCCATTATCTCTGTAGTAAGCTCAGTTTTTCTCTCTTATCTCTGTAGTAAGCTCGGTTCTGCTCTCTTATCTCTGTAGTAAGCTCAGTTCTGCTCCCTTATCTCTGTAGTAAGCTCGGTTCTGCTCCATTATCTCTGTAGTAAGCTCAGTTCTGCTCCTTATCTCTGTAGTAAGCTCAGTTCTGCTCCATTATCTCTGTAGTAAGCTCAGTTCTGCTCCATTATCTCTGTAGTAAGCTCAGTTCTGCTCCCTTATCTCTGTAGTAAGCTCAGTTCTGCTCCATTATCTCTGTAGTAAGCTCAGTTCTGCTCCATTATCTCTGTAGTAAGCTCAGTTCTGCTCCCTTATCTCTGTAGTAAGCTCAGTTCTGCTCCATTATCTCTGTAGTAAGCTCAGTTCTGCTCCCTTATCTCTGTAGTAAGCTCAGTTCTGCTCCATTATCTCTGTAGTAACTCAGTTCTGCTCCTTATCTCTGTAGTAAGCTCAGTTCTGCTCTCTTATCTCTGTAGTAAGCTCGTTCTGCTCTCTTATCTCTGTAGTAAGCTCGGTTCTGCTCCCTTATCCCTGTAGTAAGCTCAGTTCTGTTCCCTTATCTCTGTAGTAAGCTCAGTTCTGCTCCTTATCTCTGTAGTAAGCTCGGTTCTGCTCCTTATCTTCGTAGCAAGCTTGGTTCTGCTCCCTTATCTCTGTAGTAAGCTCGGTTCTGCTCTCTTATCTCTGTAGTAAGCTCGGTTCTGCTCCCTTATCTCTGTAGTAAGCTCGGTTCTGCTCCCCTTATCTCTGTAGTAAGCTCGTTCTGCTCTCTTATCTCTGTAGTAAGCTCAGTTCTGCTGTATTATCTCTGTAGTAAGCTCGGTTCTTCTCTCTTATCTCTGTAGTAAGCTCAGTTCTGTTCCCTTATCTCTGTAGTAAGCTCAGTTCTCTCTCTTATCTCTGTACTAAGCTCGATTCTGCTCCATTATCTCTGTAGTAAGCTCGGTTCTGTTCCCTTATCTCTGTAGTAAGCTCGGTTCTGTTCCCTTATCTCTGTAGTAAGCTCGGTTTCTGTTCCCTTATCTCTGTAGTAAGCTCAGTTCTGCTCCCTTATCTCTGTAGTAAGCTTGGTTCTGCTCCCTTATCTCTGTAGTAAGCTTGGTTCTGCTCCCTTATCTCTGTAGAAAGCTCGGTTCTGCTCCTTATCTCTGTAGTAAGCTTGGTTCTGCTCCCTTATCTCTGTAGTAAGCTCGGTTCTGCTCTCTTATCTCTGTAGTAAGCTCGGTTCTGCTCTCTTATCTCTGTAGTAAGCTCGGTTCTGCTCCTTATCTCTGTAGTAAGCTCGGTTTCTGCTCTCTTATCTCTGTAGTAAGCTCAGTTCTGCCGTATTATCTCTGTAGTAAGCTCGGTTCTGCTCCCTTATCTCTGTAGCAAGCTTGGTTCTGCTCCCTTATCTCTGTAGTAAGCTCGGTTCTGCTCTCTTATCTCTGTAGTAAGCTCGGTTCTGCTCTCTTATCTCTGTAGTAAGCTCAGTTCTGCTGTATTATCTCTGTAGTAAGCTCAGTTCTTCTCTCTTATCTCTGTAGTAAGCTCGGTTCTGTTCCCTTATCTCTGTAGTAAGCTCAGTTCTTCTCTCTTATCTCTGTAGTAAGCTCGATTCTGCTCCATTATCTCTGTAGTAAGCTCGGTTCTGTTCCCTTATCTCTGTAGTAAGCTCGGTTCTGTTCCCTTATCTCTGTAGTAAGCTCGGTTCTGTTCCCTTATCTCTGTAGTAAGCTCAGTTCTGCTCCCTTATCTCTGTAGTAAGCTTGGTTCTGCTCCCTTATCTCTGTAGTAAGCTTGGTTCTGCTCCTTATCTCTGTAGAAAGCTCGGTTCTGCTCCCTTATCTCTGTAGTAAGCTTGGTTCTGCTCCCTTATCTCTGTAGTAAGCTCAGTTCTGCCGTATTATCTCTGTAGTAAGCTCAGTTTTTCTCTCTTATCTCTGTAGTAAGCTCGGTTCTGCTCTCTTATCTCCGTAGTAAGCTCAGTTCTGCTTTCTTATCTCTGTAGTAAGCTCGGTTCTGCTCTCTTATCTCTGTAGTAAGCTCATTTCTGCTCCCTTATCTCTGTAGTAAGCTCGGTTCTGTTCCCTTATCTCTGTAGTAAGCTCGGTTCTGTTCTCTTATCTCTGTAGTAAGCTCGGTTCTGTTCTTATCTCTGTAGTAAGCTCGATTCTGCTCCATTATCTCTGTAGTAAGCTTGGTTCTGCTCTCTTATCTCTGTAGTAAGCTCGTTCTGTTCCATTATCTCTGTAGTAAGCTTGGTTCTGTTCCCATATCTCTGTAGTAAGCTCGGTTCTGCTCTCTTATCTACTATATGTATCAGCCTGTTTTTAAATCCTTTTACCTCTGCTGCTTTAATGTAGCGGCCAGTGATAAACTGGCCAAAGTTGGGCTGCCGCTGCAGCTCGCGGGCCACTACCTTGTGGTTGCCCCCCAGGCTGAAAAGTGCCAGCCAGCCCTGGAGATGATGCTGGCTGGAAGAGGAGGCTGGGGGCTGGAAGAGGAGGAGGATGGGGGGTGCAAGGGGATTATGATGGGGGCTGCAAGGGGATTATGATGGGGGATACTGTATTGTGCACTGCAAGGGGATGATAGGGGCTGCAAGGGAATGTGCCCCCTAGCCCTCTGCAGTGCTGTATATGCTCTGTCTTGTACATTGTATATATAGCAGTCTCCTACGTGATGTATTTGATTTACAAAATGTATTGTCACAGAGTCGACTGCGCTCCAGACCAACACAGACCTGGAAGATCGAATATCACCGAACATCACAGGACACAGAGAAGCAGCTGCAGCCATCAAATTAGGTGAGGTAATTAATTAAATGTGGCCGGGTAATTTTCATGGGGATGTGCCCGCCCCTCAATGATGGTAGAAATTTCCAAATGTCCTCCCGGCAAGAAAAAGGTTCCCCACCCCTGTACAAGGTGATGAATAACACCCCCAGTATTATTCTGCCTCATGTAACATTTATTGTTCACATTCCTCCTCAGCGCTAATAAAAAACAATGTATAGAAAGACGTTAATGTATAATTGGTGAGGACGTGGTGCAGAAGTGGAGTTTTTCCAATAGTGGGCAGTGAAAATATGGAAGATTTGAGGGGTGGGGCGGAGCCTGGGTGGAGGTGGAGCCTGGATGGAGGTGGAGCTTGGTGGAGGCGGAGATGGGGTGGACTTTCAGGGGGGCCCAAAATAATGCTAGTAAGGGGCCCGGAAATTCCTAGTGGCAGCCCTGTAGCTGATACAACTATTTAACATACATATTGCTGATACGACATGTGGTATACATATATTTAGCTTTGGTAAATGACTACATTAGACTGAAGCAGTCCAACAAAACCTCCATATATAGTAATCGAGTGTGCAGCATACAGTATATATAAGTGGAGTATATAATGCACACAATGGGAGGGGTGCATGCTCTGACCCTGACTCCCAGCTGGGGGTCTGTGACAACATGTGGCAGGATGGATACCAGACACCTCAAGCACAGCTCTTTCCCTGCAGAAGCCTGTTCCAAGGGAAAGATGGATGAAACAGACTATAATCACTTTTGAGGAGATTTATATATATACATATATATATATATATACATATATATATATATATATGTATATATATCTATATCCACAAATAGAGGAAGAAATGTGGCACTCACCGGAGTTGATCTTTAAACGTTTATTCACACGTCCATGTACATTTCAGTGCGATAATGAGCGGGAGAGGGGGAGAGGAGACGGCGGACGACGGCCTTCCGTTCTGCGGTAACTACCGCTTCCACGGGTCCTGGTGTGGCATCTGACGTCACCTCCGGTGCATAAATCACCCAGTGTTGTGATGTCATCAGTGTGCTGCCACATCGTGATTAAAAACAGAATTTTACATTTCCTTGAAACCTACAATGAAAACTACAACAATTGCTGTTAGTAATTTGTTATCGCATGCTTATTTTATCCTTTATTAAAACAAATCTCTATCTTGCTGATCTAAGTAGTTTTACAGCTCCTAACTTTCTTACCGTATAACATTTCTAGGGAAAGTTTAGAGAAGTTCCTTCTGTGTATGGTAGAGCGGTACTGGATTTAGGTACGAGCTGACATGTAATATGTGCTCATATTGGTAGTAATGTGGTAAAGTGCGCTTTGTTTGAATGTCATATGGTAAGAAAGTTAGGAGCTATAAAACTACTTAGATCAGCAAGATAGAGATTTGTTTTGAAAAAGGATAAAATAAGTATGCGATAACAAATTACTAACAGCAATTGTTGTAGTTTTCATTGTAGTTTTCAAGGAAATGTATAATTCTATTGTTAATCACGATGTGGCAGCACACTGATGACATCACAACACTGGGTGATTTATGCACCGGAGGTGACGTCAGACGCCACACCAGGAACCGTGGAAGCCGTAGATACGCGAAACGGCAGGTCGTCGTCCGCCGTCTCCTCTCCCCCTCTCCCCATTATCGCACTGAAATGTACATGGACGTGTGAATAAACGTTTAAAGATCAACTCCGGTGAGTGCCGCATTTTTCTTCTATTTGTGGATATTTACGCACTTTATTCAATGTGAGCAACACCGTGTGGAGACTGCACTAAATAGGTCACGAGAAGAGGACTGACCCAATCAGGACCTTATAGTGCCCAGTAATTTTGACTATCAGCATATATATATATAAATTGGAAAGCAAAAAATGCACCTGAATGCCAAGGTTGCTTATGTACCTATAGACAACCATTTGCCTAACATAACTACCTGTTGGAGTGCCTATCCATATCCCTACAGGGTGGTCACTTTGTGAGGAATTGAGGAGATACCCACGCGTATCACCTACTGCATAAACTTCCTCAGGGGTCAGGGTTCCGTGGGGTGGGTGTTAAACCAGGGGTGGGGAACCTTGTTCTGCTTAGGACCATTTGGAAATTTCTACCATCCTTCTGGGCCGGACAAAATTATCAACTTCAAAATTGCCTAGCTATATTTGGTTAAACAATCAACTCACCCCTGCTGTGACGGATTGAGCTGCTTCTCTACAGCATGACTCTGATGTTAGGTGATACTGATCATTTTGCTTCTCAACTGCTTTTCCAGGTTTGCTAGGGCCATAGTCATCACAGGAGAGGCTGGGAGCATATACGTCACTGGGGTAGCTAATGCGGGGGAATAGAGATCGCTGGGCGCTGGACTTAAAAGGACAAAACGCGTCTGCCATCCCAGGCACTGTGGGCCCTAGGAATTTGCCCGGGGGCTGCCGAAAATGTCATCTAGGCCTGGGGCCTGAGGTTTCCCACCACTGTGTTAAAGTCACCAAAAGCTCTGCTCAACAATCACCAGCTTCTAGGCAAAGAAAAATGACAACTTCTAATAGTGGATAGTCTGGTATAATCCTTTTCTTACGCAGCAGCAAATTGCTATGACTTGTAGATGAGGCCCAGAAAGAGCAGGTGCTATAATCAATCGCTCCATCAAGTGGCCTCTCCTCCACCTCAACTGGACACACAGTTCACTTCCCACAGGTCTCACCCCAATCACACTTGTTTCCTCACGTGTCACAAGCTCCGGCCACCCTACTGACTGTGGGTCAACACAGAAGTCCAAGAGCTGTTCACACATACTATAGTCTGGGAATCACAGGTCAGTTTCAAAGCTTCACTGAGTCAAGAGGAAGAAGTGATCTGCACCGATGCACAAAATCTTTGTGAGTCAGATCCAGGGCCTGTGAGAGGGGTCTGAGCATAATGTAGACCCTCATTTACAAAACTTTAACCCCTGTTGTGGAGACAATAAAGTCGATGATGATGACACTCTGATACCTTAGGTGGATTATGGGACTTTGCGGTCAGGGCAGGAAGAGGGTGGCTCTGAGGGTGAGGAGTGTGACAACACAGAGGGTGATCATGAGGTTCTAGATCCCACTTGCTGTCAACCTGGAGGCATGCAGTTGATGAGCCGAACAAAGGAGGTGGAAGAGGAGAATGATGAAGTTGATGAGGTTAGGTTGTGACTTCCTGGACAGAGATGGAGTGCTGCAAGCATATCAAACACTCTGTCATCAGGCAGAACTTTGCCTCTGTGCCTAAGCCGTGATGGCTCTGCAGTTTGCATGGGCACTAAGCATTGCCTAGCCTGGAGCCTGGGCCTTTTTCCAGATTATTATGGATGACACAACTTGTGCTATCTGCTAAATTTGTAAGTGTGGCACCCCAGGGGTTAATGTGCCACAGTAACATCAACACGGGTTCACTCCCCACACAACACTGAACACTGCACTAGCACCTCTAGACCAGAAGGAGGAGCTAAAGCAGCTCCCTTATATATTCTGATGCCAACAGGAAGTAGTTAGTTCAGTTCCTGGGAGAACTGAGGAAGAGAGACTGTAGTGTAAAGGGGCTTGCGTTAGGCTTCTCTACAGTCTGCTCCTCGATTCCAGGCCTAGCCAGGGTCTGAGGTAAGGAGCACAAAAAACAGAGGAGCACATCTGGGAGATTGAGTTACCTCATAACTCACCCCGGAGGAGCGCACAGACCGGATACTGGATCCGAAACTGTGACTGACACACGCAGCACAGTAAACACCAGGATAGTGGAGGTTCTGATCTACACTGTACCTCAGCGAAGCAACACGGCGGGGTCAGAAGCACACGGAAGGACTCAAGTTGCCTAGCAAGGGGGTACCTGTGAGGAGAAACAGGGCCAGCAGCTCAGCTAAAGCAGCAGCAGGGCCACACACACAGCGCAGCAGAGGGAAGCTGAGGACCCGGACAGGGTGGGAGCAACCCGGCCCCGGTACAGACTCCGTGGACAGTGCTCTGCTAAAGAATATCTGCAGTAAAGCCTTGGAAAACTTCAAAACCATGAGTGTGTGTGATCCTTGTATTCAAGCCCTAATTCCCCTCACAAGCAGCCACCGTCTCCACTATCATCCCTAACCTGCAACATCTACAGCATCCATCATAGACTTTAACTATCACTGCCCCGGGGAACCAGGCTCTACCTGCGGAGGGCCGTTCCATCTCCACCTGCCAAACATCATCCCCGGAGATCCTGCAGCAGCTGGTGGTCACCCTGACCACAACCCGTGGGTGGCGTCACGACAAACTCCCCTGTAAATATTCCCCCCATTACTTGCGGAACCCGGGATACGGTCCAGAACAAGCCCACTGTGATATCCCCAGCAGTACCCCGGTCCGGTACAGAGTACCCTGTCCCAGTGGGCTCCACATAAGCAAAAGAAAATCAATAATTTGAGTACTTCATACATGAACCATCACATGGAAATACAGCATCAATTACAGTGGGAAGCTCACCATGCTAAAATGAGGCATAGTGCCACCGAACACCCCATCAAGTGCCCCTGTGGCTTTTTCATCCTCCGTGACTGTGGGGACTGTTGTCGCACAGACTTTCAGCCGCACAATGTCCACCTCTTTACCTGCAACAGCTAGTGTGATTCACAGGCTGTCTGCTGTTTTGGAAGTGGATATGCCTGCTGGTGTTGAGCGCTGTCAGACATCAAGATCACCACCTCTTCATGAAGGCAACATAACCTCTTTGCCTGCACCTCCCTCAAGAGTCCAGCAGTTTGTCTGGTACACCCTACTCCACCCTGTCTCTGCACAGCAGCCAGCCCTCGGTCCGGCAGATGTGGTCAAGCAAAAGACAATTTCCTCCTATCCATGCCAAAGCTAAGAACTTAAATTTCACTATCTCCAAGCTGTTGGCCACGGAAATGCCTTTCCGCCTGGTGAATGTAGAGTGTTTTTGAAAGCTCATGACCGTTGCACCAGTACCAGATGCCCAGTTGCCACTACTTCTCAAAGAAAGCTGTGCCTGCGCTACACCAGCATGTCACAGACAACATCACTGCTTCCTTGAGAAACTCTGTGTGTGACAGGGTGCATTTCACCACAGACACCTGGACGAGTAAGCATGGACAGGGGTGTTACATGTCACTGACTGGGCACTGGGTGACTCTGGTGGCTGCTCTACAAGTCTTGCCATCTTCTTGGTCTGGGAGTAAAACCTCTGTATGTAGCACTTCCTCCACTGCTTCTGGCTCCTCCACCTGTTCTAGGGCCTCCACCTGTGCCAAAAACCTCTCTGATAATGTGCAGAAGAAATCCAGCACACCTCCGTACTACGCTGGCATCAGGACTCAATGCTATCAGGCTGTGTAAACGGTAAAATGCCTGAGAAATGTGAGTCACACAGCTGATGAGCTGTAGTCAGCTTTGAAAACCGAGTTTGATCAATTGTTGTCTTCATTGGACCTTCTGCTAGCATATGTGTTATTCTTCCTTGTGGTCTTTGATGTATCAGAGCTGAGTCTATCCAGGAAGAGAAGAAGAGGATCGGGAGGAAACCACTGAGCCACCGCACACAGTTCAAACCACTGAACCACCATACAGTGCTAAGCATGGAACCACCGCACATTGCTAAACCACTGAGTCAAAATACAATGCTAACCACTGAGCTACTGTAGAGTGCAGACCACTGAACCACCATACAGTGCTAACCACTGAGCCACCATATACAGTGCTAACCACTGAGCCACCATATACAGTGCTAAGCGCTGAGCCATCGCACAGTGCTAACCACTGAGGCACCGCACAGTGCTAAACACTGAGCCAACGAACAGTTCTAACCACTGAACCATCGCACAGTTCTAACCATGGAGCCACCGTACATTGCTAACCACTGAGCCACCGTATACAGTGCTAACCACTGAGCCACCATATACAGTGCTAACCACTGAGCCACCGTATACAGTGCTAACCACTGAGCCACCATATACAGTGCTAAGCACTGAGCCACCATACAATGCTAACCACTGAGCCAGCGCATATTGCTTACCACTGAGCCACCGCGCAGTTCTAACCACGAAGCCACCGTATATTGCTAACCATTAAGCCACCATATACTGTGCTAACCACGGAGCCACCATACAGTGCTAACCACTGAGCCACCTAAACACTGAGCCACTATATACAGTGCCAACCACTGAGCCACCATATACAGTTTTAACCACTGAGCCACCATATACAGTGCTAACCACTGAGCCACCATATACAGTGCTAACTACTGAACCACCATATACAGTGCTAACCACTGAGCCACCATACAGTGCTAACCACTGAGCCACCATACAGTGCTAACCACTGAGCCACCATACAGTTATAACCACTGAGACATCATACAGTGCTAAACACTCAGCCACCGTATACAATGCTAACCACTGAGCCACCATACAGTGCTAGCCACTGACCCACCATAAAGTACTAACCACTGACCCACCATACAGTGCTAACCACCATACAGTGCTAACCACTGGACCACCATATACAAGGCTAACCACTGAGCCACTATATACAGTGCTAACCACTGAGCCACTATATAGAGTGCTAACCACTGAGCCACCATACAGTGCTAACCACTGAGCCACCATACACAGTTCAAACCACTGAGACACCATACAGTGCTAAACACTCCCCCACACTCAGAGCGATGTGATCGGTCAGTCAATCTGACTGATCGATCACATCAAGATAATGCAGGGAAATGCATGATCTCTGCAGGAGCCGGGCTGTCAGCTGTGCCCGACTCCTGCTATCATACCCTGCTTGTGCCCACTGCTGTGCCCGCTCTCCTGCATCACACCCCCTGTCCCCCGCTGTGTCTGCCCCCCCCCGCTCATCCCCCTGTCCCCTGCTGTGTCTGCCCCCCCCCCGCTCATCCCCTGTCCCCCGCTCCCCCCCCCCCTCCCCCCGCTCCCCGCTCATCCCCCTGTGTCTGCCCCCCGGATCATTCGCCTGTCCCCTGCTGTTTCCGGGCCCCCCGACCCAGTGATCACCTCTTCCCGCCGCTTCCTTCAACTCACCTCCTCCTGCCGCCGCCGTCTCCCGCTTGCCTCCTCCTGCTGTCAGCCTCTCCTCACTGCCGCCGCCCGATGTTTGGTAAGACCTCCTGCATGATCCCTGGGGGATCCCCATCCCCCTGCATGGGGATCCCTGATCCCCCATCCCCCTGCAGGGAAAAAGTTAGGGAAAAAGTTTTTGAGTATCTTTTAAAAGAAAGCAAGGGCAAGCTATTCTCACCATGATTCTTACTTAGGCTCATGCCCTTAGTAACAGCGTATTAAAACTTTGACTCAGTTCCGAGCACAACCGCAGATATTGGAAATCTTTTTGTCAATGAGTCAGTGCATTAGGGAAAAAATTTTTGAGTATCTTTTAAACTTTTCTCAGGTGAACATTTCTTCTCTAGTTTTCCACATTTTACCTTTTTTTTTCTCCTTCTTTCATGAGTCAGAACTTTTTGTTTTTCCCTCAGTATAGACATATGGGGGCTTGTTTTTTGCGGGACCAGTTGTACTTGTGAACACATCACTCATTTTACCATATATTGCACTGGAAAACTGGAACTGGTCCCTTACAGTGGGAATATTCATTAAGGAATGAACCATTACTTTTACAATCCACGTGGGCATAGAGTTGATTATTGTTATTTATTTATATAGCACCATTAATTTCCATGGAGCTGTACATGTGAAGGGGTTACATACAAAATACAGATGTACAATACAGTGAACAATTTAACAGTGATAGACTGGTACAGAGGGGAGAGGACCCTGCCCTCATGGGCTAACATTCTACAGGATAACGGGGAGGAGACAGTAGATTGGGGGTTGTGGCAGCAGTGGTAATGAGGCGGGTGCGCAGAGGTGGTGAGGCGGCTGCACGGAGGTGGTATCTCCAATGGTAGTGGTGGTGGAGTGCCAGGTCCGGATTACAGTAGGATCATTGCCAGGGGTGCATCGAGCCCCCCTGCCGCCTGAGCCGTATAGAGAACCGGTGGGGGGGGTGCTAGCAGACCGCAGCCCCACCGCCCCTGTAACGTTAGGTGGTGAGGAGGGGGGGTGCTAGCAGACTGCAGCCCCGCCGCCCCTGTAGCCTTGGGTGAGGAGCGGGGAAGGGGGGGTGCTAGCAGACTGCAGCCCAGCCGCCCCTGTAACGTTAGGTGAGGAGCTGGAGTGAGGGGGGGGCGGTGCTGCTGTTATGGCAATAAATAGTTAATAATTTATATAGGTTTATAGAAGACATTCAGAAATCTTTAAATGTACAGGCTAGATGCCTGTTTGTAGGAAAAAGGCCTTGCTCTTTTCCCTAGTTAGCCCTCTCTGCTTCTTCCCTCCCACCTTCGGGATTCCTCTGGCTCAGATTTTATATAATGTTTTGACTTAAGGTACCGTCACACAGGGAGATATCGCCGGCGATGTTGCCGGCAACTGAGGGGCGTGGCCAGGTTGCGGCGACATCGCCGGAGAGTTGCCTCGTGTGACAGGGCGATAATCAGGAGAAAAATCGCCTGAGTAACATCGCCAGGTTTCCCAACATTGTTGGGAAACCTGGCGATGTTGCTCAGGCGATTATGCCTGATCGCCCTGTGTAACGCAGCAACCTGCAATGTTGCGGGCGATTCCGCCTATCTACAACATTGTGAGTTATCGCTCGCTGGTTGCTGGGCAACCCAGCGAGCGATAGCCGCGGCAACTAGCCGGCGACATCGCCGGTAAGTTGCTCTGTCTGACATCTCCCCGGCGATGTCAGGGATGCGCGCTCCGCGATCCCCGGCAACATCGCCGGCGATATGTCCCTGTGTGACGGTACCTTTAGAGGTAGCCGTATAGAAGTTCTTATCAGCTTGTTCTGAATGTACTGTGCAAATCAAGGCTAGTTTAAACTAACTAACACACAGAATATAATTGAATGTTTTTTTCAGAATAAAATGTATACTCAGCATAATATGATGCAATTACCTAGAAACACCCCTAAGGAATGCCCCTTTAATGATAAGTAATAAAACTGCTAACCGCTCCTAAAATAAAGGTCTTTGTCATTAAGCTCTACATTGACATGGGTGTCAGCGTGGTTCTTTCGGTGGCGTGCATACACTTAGACAAAGCATCCAATTTGGCGGCAGACAATTAAGATGACAGCCCACCCGAGAGGTGTGGAGGGCATCCATTACACTGCTAGCAGCCTTCAGCCTCCCCGACCACCCCTGTAGCCTGCACAAGTAGGGCGCCGCCGCCATCTTACCGGGTGACGCTGCAGCGGCCCCAATCTCGCTGGAAGACAAATTAAATGAAGATAATAATACCAAAAAATTTGTGATTGCAATCATTTTCAGGAAGAAACGACTATTATCTGCCAGAATTGCAGTGGTGTCAATACTTTTGGCCACAAATGTACATATTATTTTCCAAATGTCAATATATTCAGTATTCCACACCTAAAATGCTCAGGTAACATAATATACATCTTATTATGGGATATGTGTTCATTCTCCTATTATCTACAGATATTTCACGTTTATTCCACACCTGAAATGCTCAGGTAACATAATATACACCTGGTTATATGGGATATGTGTTCATTCCTCTATTATCTACAGATATTTCACGTTTATTCCACACCTAAAATGCTCAGGTAACATAATATACACCTGGTTATATGGGATATGTCAGGGGTCTCAAACACGCGGCCCCCAGGCTGCATGCGGCCCGCGAGGCTTCACACTGCGGTCCGTGGCACCATAAAAACAAAAGCCATGCCCCGGTCCATTATGCAGGGGGCCACCGCGGTACCCGCTTTATCATGACTTCCGGGTACCGCCCACACAAGCTCCTTCATGCTTGTACATCACTGCAAGGTGGCGGACCAATTAGAAGCCTCCTGTTGACGTCATACGCTGATGTCAGCTGCAGGATTCTGATTGGTCCACCGGCCGCCGGCTTTCATTGATGTACAAGCTGTGAAGGAGCTTGTGTGGGCGGTACCCGGAAGTCATGATAAAGCGGCTACCGCGGTGGCCCCCTGCATAATGGATCACAGCATCATAAAGGTGTGTGTGATTGAGAGTGTGTGAATATCTGAGTGTGTGTGTATGTGTGAGTATGTGAATATGTCTTGAGCGTGTGTGTATATGTGTGAGTGTGTATATGTGTGGCAGGTGTGATGGTGAGGAGAGGATGGAGGAGGCAGTTGTTATGGTGAGGAGGAGGAGGAGGATGGAGGGGGCAGGTGTGAGGGTGAGAGGACGGAGGAGCAGGTGTGATGGTGAGGAGGACGAGGAGACAGGTGTGATGGTGAGGAGGAGGACAGAGGAGGCAGTTGTTATGGTGAGGAGGAGGAGGACGGAGGGGGCAGGTGTGATAGTGAGGAGGAGGATGGAGGGGCAGTGTGATGGTGAGGAGGAGGACAGAGGAGGCAGGTGTGATGGTGAGGAGGACGACGGAGGAGGCAGTTGTTATGGTGAGGTGGAGGAGGATGGAGGGGCAGGTGTGATGGTGAGGAGGACGGAGGAGGCAGGTGTGATAGTGAGGAGGACGACGGAGGAGGTAGTTGTTATGGTGAGGAGGAGGAGGATGGAGGGGGCAGGTGTGATGGTGAGGAGGACGGAGGGGCAGGTGTGATGGTGAGAAGGAGTAGAAAGGAGGGGGCAGGTGTGATGGTGAGGAAGAGGAGGACGGAGTTGATCTAAAAATATGCAAATAAAGTAAAAGATAAAAAAAAAAGAAAACAGGAGCTTTCATCTTTATTCAAAATCTTCCATCCGTCTGCTGCTGCCGCTATAGTGAGGAATCCTGTACAAAAATAACAGCAACAAGAATCACAAGATGAAGGAAAAGATGAGTGATGACTCGACCATGGAGTTCTCTGATGCCGTACAGCAGGCGTCTCAACCACGCGGCCCGTGAGGCTTCACACTGCGGCCCATGGCACCATAGAAACAAAAGCATGCCCCGGTCCATTGTGCAGGGGGCCGCCATGGTACCCGCTTTATTGTGACTTCCGGGCACCGCTCACACAAGCTTCTTCAGGCTTGTACATCAATGCAAGCCGGTGGACCAATCAGAAGCCTCCTGTTGACGTCATACGCCAATGTCAGCTGCAGGCTTCTGATTGGTCCGTCGGCCGCCGGCTTGCATTGATGTACAAGCGTGAAGGAGCTTTAGTGAGCAATGCCCGGAAGTGACAATAATGCGGGTACCGTGGCGGCCCCCTGTACAATGGATCACAGCATCATAAAGGTTGTGTGTATTGAGAGAGAGAGAGTGTGTGAATGTCTGAGTGTGTGTGTGTATGTGTGAGTGAATATGTGCGAGTGTTTATGTGTGTGTATATGTATGTGTGTGTGTATGTATGTTTGAGCATGTGTGTGTGAATGAGTGTGTGTGTATTTGTGTGAGTATGTGTGTGTATTTGTGAGTGTGTATGTGTGAGTATGTGTGTGAATATGTCTGAGTGTGTGTGTGTAAATGTGTGTATATATATATATGTGAGTGTATATGTGTGTGAGTGTGTGTGACTATGTCTGTGTGTATGTGTGAGTGTGTGTATATGTGTGTGAGTATGTGTAAGTGTGTGTGTGAATATGTCTGAGTGTGTATATGTGTGAGTGTGTGTGAGTGTGTATGTATTTGTGTGAATATGTCTGAGTGTGTGTATATGTGTGTATATGTGAGTGTGTTTGTGTGTGAGTATGTGTGTGAATGAGTATGTGTGTGTATATTTGTGAGTATATGTGAGTGTATATGTGAGTGTGTATATATGTGTGTGAGTATGTGTGTGAATGTCTGAGTATGTGTGTGGGTATGTGTATGTGTGAGTGTGTATGTGTGAGTGTGTATGTGTGTGAGTAAGTGATTATATGTCTGGGAATGTGTGTGAGTGTGTGTGTGTGAATGTGAATGAGTGTGTGTATATGTGAGTGTGTGCATATGTGTGAGTGTGTGTGTGAGTGAGAGAGAACAAAAAGAACAGAGACCAGATTATGGGGATATCACCGTAAAAGCGGATCAGGATGTGGGGACAGCACTACAAAATGGCGTCAGGATGGGGGACATTACTACAAGATGACAAGGGAGGGAACATTACTAAAAAATGGGGACATTACTACAAGATGAGGGCCAGGATTGGGGACATTAATAT
This sequence comes from Allobates femoralis, assembly GCA_033576535.1. Classification (NCBI taxonomy): domain Eukaryota; kingdom Metazoa; phylum Chordata; class Amphibia; order Anura; family Aromobatidae; genus Allobates; species Allobates femoralis. Next base: position 61,479,640 of record JARQOC010000007.1, read on the forward strand.
ATGATGGGGACAAGTATGGGGACATTATTACAAGAAGGGGAACAGGAAGGGGGCATTACTACATGATGAGGACCAGGATGGGGGACATTAACATAGGATGGGGACCAGGATGGTTCATTACTACACATAGAGACCAGGGAGAAACATTACTTCAAGAAGGGAACTAGGATGGGAACATTACTACAAGAAGAGGACCAGGATTGGGACTTTACTACAAGAAGAGGACCAGGATGGGGACTTTACTACAAGAAGAGGACCAGGATGGGGACATTACTACAAGAAGGCAACCAGGATAGGGACATTACAACAAGAAGAGGACCAGGATGGGGACATTACTACAAGAAGAGGACCAGGATGGGGGACATTACTACAAGAAGAGGGCCAGGATGGGGGACATTACTACAAGAAGAGGGCCAGGATGGGGACATTACTACAAGAAGAGGACCAGGATGGGGACAATACAAGAAGAAGAGGACCAGGATGGGGACATTACTACAAGAAGAGGACCAGGATGAGGACATTACTACAAGAAGAGGACCAGGATGAGGACATTACTACAAGAAGAGGACCAGGATGGGGACATTACTACAAGAAGAGGGCCAGGATGGGGGACATTACTACAAGAAGAGGACCAGGATGGGGACATTACAAGAAGAGGGCCAGGATGGGGACATTACTACAAGAAGAGGTCCAGGATGGGGACATTACTACAAGAAGAGGGCCAGGATGGGGGACATTACTACAAGAAGAGGACCAGGATGGGGACATTACAAGAAGAGGGCCAGGATGGGGACATTACTACAAGAAGAGGACCAGGATGGGGACATTACAAGAAGAGGGCCAAGATGGGGATATTCCTACAAGACAGGGATATTCCTACATAAAGGAGATTAGGGTGGGGACATTCCTACAAGATCAGGATTTGTACTTTACTACATTGAGCAAAAAATTCTGGCTTGCTAAAATGTCACTTAGTCCTACAAGGAATGCGGCCCCCCGATATCAATTTTTTTCTATGTGCGGCCCACCAACCCTGCCGAGTTTGAGACCCCTGGGATATGTGTTAATTGTCCTATTATCTACAGATATTTCACATTCATTCCACACCTAAAATGCTCAGGTAACATAATATACACCTGGTAAAATGGGATATGTGTTTATTCTCCTACCGTGTTTCCCCAAATATAAGACAGTGTCTTATATTAATTTTACCCCCAAAAGTCCCACCCTGACTTATTTTCGGGGTATGTCTTATATTTCCCTCCCTAACCCTAACCCTAGCCCTAGCCCTAACCCTAGCCCTAACCCTAACCCTAGCCCTAACCCTAACCCAGGGGCATACACATACAGGGGCACACCACACATACAGGGGCACACTCACACATGCAGGGGCACACTGACAGGGGCACACTGACCTGGGCTTCTCCCACCACCGGGGACCGCAGCACATCCCAGGCATCCACATGCCTGAGGACCGCAGCACATCCCAGGCATCCACATGCCTGAGGACCGCAGCACATCCCGGGCACCTCCGACAGGCCCGGGCACCTCCAACAGGCCCAGGCACCTCTGACAGGCCCGGGCACAGCAGCACGCAGGCTGGACATCGTCGCACAGACAGCCCGGCCTGCACACGTGCCGCTGTCCTGGCCAATCACAGGCCAGACTGACGTCATACAGCGCGACTGGCTTGCAATTGGCCTCTGGGCAGTTCCTGGCCTGTGATTGGCCGGGACAGCGGCGGGGGATTTAAAATACCCGCCCCGTTCACCCAGGCACCGGGAACACAGCGGGGGCACCGGAGACAGCAGCGGCAGCAGCGGTAAGCACGAGATATTCCCCTGGGCCCCTCCCACCCCACCAAATTTTCCCCAAAAATAAGTCACCCTGTCTTATTATCGGGGTATGACTTATATTAAAAAAATTGCCCCCAGCCCTGCCCTGTCTTATAATCGGGGGTAGAAAACCTGAGAACAGAGTTAAATAGCTACAGGACTCAGTATAAAATCACAAAAAAATCCACCAAATTGCCAGTGCACAAATTTATTATGATATTGGTGAATCAATAATTTACTGAGTAAGTATAAAAACCAAGGGAAGTTACAGAGAGGGTGAACAGGTCAGCAGACCCCCATTGCAAGGTTACAATTCATAGGTAGTATACATAGATGTAATCTGACAGAAACATGGTACAATAAATATATAATAAAGTGCAGTAAACCACATTCCAGCTTGTTGCAGCTTCACCCCTGAAGAAGACTTGCTGGAAACACGTGTCGGGGTAGCTCCTGGGCACGTGTCACAACCCCCTTGCATGGGTGAGTTCTAGGGCTCTGCAACAAGCTGGAATGTGGTTTACTGCACTTTATTATATATTTATCATGTACGATGTTTCTGTGATTACATCTATGTTACTAGCCTGATATTGGACCTGGGACAACGGGGGGGTCTGCTGACCGTTCACCCTAGCCGTAACATTCCCTGGTTTATACACTTACTCAGGTAAAATATTTGACTCACCAATATTTTCAAAAATTTGTCACTGGCATTTGGTGGATTTTATTTGTGATTTTATACTGAGTCCTGTAGCTATTTAACTCTGTTCTCAGGTTTTCTAATGTTTCGATGTTGCTTAACCATGTAAGTCATGAGTTTCACTATTCCTTGTTTATATCGGGCGTGTTATTTTCGAGAACACGGTATTATCTCATGTATTTCATGTTCTTCCCACCTCTAATGCTCAGGGAACATAATGTACACCTGGTTATATGGGATCATGTGTCATTTCCTATTATCTGCAATATTCATCTTCATTCCACCTATAATGCTCAGGTAACATAATATACACCTGGTTATATGGGATATGTGTCCATTCTCCTATTATCTACAGATATTTCATCTTCATTCCCACCTAAAATGCTCGGTAACATAATATACACCTGGTTATATGGGACATGTGTTCATTCTCCTATTATCTACAGATATTTCATTTCATTCCACACCTAAAATGCTCAGGTAACATAATATACACCTGGATATATGGGATATGTGTTATTCTCTATTATCTACAGATATTTCATCTTCATTCCACACCTATAATGCTTAGGTAACATAATATACACCTGGTTATATGGGATATGTGTTCATTCTCCTATTATCTACAGATATTTCATGTTCATTCCATGTGTAAGATACCCAAGAAACCTTTTATACATCTACATAATGTTTCTGTAATAAGTTATTATCTTCATTCTTTTTATTTATTCCTTTTCTTCATTCTTTTTAGTATTTCCCCAATATAGAACACATTGTATTGCACAGTATATATTGCACAGTGTATGTAATACAGTAAATAGTACAGAATATATAGCATAGTGTATGTAGCACAGTATATACAGCACAGTGTATATACTATAGGATATATATAGCACAGCGTATATAGTATAGGATATATATCACAGTATATACAGCACAGTGTATATAGTACAGTATATAGCAGTGTATATAGCACAGTGTATATAGTACAGTATATAGCACGCTAAGCACAGTGTATATAGTACAGTATATAGCAGTGTATATAGCACAATGTATATAGTACAGTATATAGCAGTGTATATAGCACAGTGTATATAGTACAGTATATAGCACGCTAAGCACAGTGTATATAGTACAGTATATAGCAGTGTATATAGCACAATGTATATATTACAGTATATAGCAGTGTATATAGCACAGTGTATATAGTACAGTATATAGCAGTGTATATAGCACAGTGTATTACGGTAGGAGAATAAACACATATCCCATTTTACCAGGTGTATATTATGTTACCTGAGCATTTTAGGTGTGGAATGAATGTGAAATATCTGTAGATAATAGGACAATTAACACATATCCCAGGGGTCTCAAACTCGCTGGGTTGGTGGGCCGCACATAGAAAAAAATTGATATCGGGGGGCCGCATTCCTTGTAGGACTAAGTGACATTTTAGCAAGCCAGAATTTTTTGCTCAATGTAGTAAAGTACAAATCCTGATCTTCTTGTAGGAATGTCCCCACCCTAATCTCCTTTATGTAGGAATATCCCTGTCTTGTAGGAATATCCCCATCTTGGTCCTCTTCTTGTAATGTCCCCATCCTGGTCCTCTTCTTGTAGTAATGTCCCCATCCTGGCCCTCTTCTTGTAATGTCCCCATCCTGGTCCTCTTCTTGTAGTAATGTCCCCATCCTGGCCTCTTCTTGTAGTAATGTCCCCCATCCTGGTCCTCTTCTTGTAGTAATGTCCTCATCCTGGTCCTCTTCTTGTAATGTCCCCATCCTGGTCCTTTTCTTGTAGTAATGTCCCCATCCTGGTCCTCTTCTTGTAGTAATGTCCCATCCTGGCCTCTTCTTGTAGTAATGTCCCCATCCTGGTCCTCTTCTTGTAGTAATGTCCCCATCCTGGTCCTCTTCTTGTAGTAAGTCCCCATCCTGGTCCTCTTCTTGTAGTAATGTCCCCATCCTGGTCCTCTTCTTGTAGTAATGTCCCCATCCTGGCCTCTTCTTGTAGTAATGTCCCCATCCTGGACCTCTTCTTGTAGTAATGTCCCCATCCTGGCCTCTTCTTGTAATATCCCCATCCTGGTCCTCTTCTTGTAGTAATGTCCCCATCCTGGCCCTCTTCTTGTAGTAATGTCCCCATCCTGGTCCTCTTCTTGTAGTAATGTCCTCATCCTGGTCCTCTTCTTTGTAATGTCCCCATCCTGGTCCTCTTCTTGTAGTAATGTCCCCATCCTGGCCTCTTCTTGTAGTAATGTCCCCATCCTGGCCTCTTCTTGTAGTAATGTCCCCCATCCTGGTCCTCTTCTTGTAGTAATGTCCCCATCCTGGTCCTCTTCTTGTGTAAGTCCCCATCCTGGTCCTCTTCTTGTAGTAATGTCCCCATCCTGGCCCTCTTCTTGTAATTCCCCATCCTGGTCCTCTTCTTGTAGTAATGTCCCCATCCTGGCCCTCTTCTTGTAGTAATGTCCCCATCCTGGTCCTCTTCTTGTAGTAATGTCCTCATCCTGGTCCTCTTCTTGTAATGTCCCCATCCTGGTCCTCTTCTTGTAGTAATGTCCCATCCTGGCCTTTCTTGTAGTAATGTCCCCATCCTGGCCCTCTTCTTGTAGTAATTCCCCATCCTGGTCCCTTCTTGTAGTAATGTCCCCATCTGGTCCTCTCATTGTAGTAAGTCCCATCCTGGTCCCTCTCTTGTAGTAATGTCCCCATCCTGGTCCTCTTCTTGTAGTAATGCCCCTTCCTGTTCCCCTTCTTGTAATAATGTCCCCATACTTGTCCCCATCATATATTAATGTCCCCTATCCTGGACTCATCTTGTAGTAATGTCCCATTTTTTAGTAATGTTCCCTCCTTGTCATCTTGTAGTAATGTCCCCCATCCTGAGCCATTTTGTAGTGCTGTCCCCACATCCTGATCCGCTTTTACGGTGATATCCCCATAATCTGGTCTCTGTTCTTTTTGTTCTCTCTCACTCACACACACACTCACACATACGCACACACTCACATATACACACACTCATTGTAATACTATTGTATAGGGTTTGAGGAGTCTGATCGCTTAAGGGCAATGAAGACCAGAGACGGGTTCTTAGGTGCAAGGTATTTATATATACACAGCAAAACAATGTGAATGCAGTACACAGCCAAAGCACACAACATAACACGACCCCAATATATATATATGTATCGTAGTGCACAGTCCTTTAAGGAAACAGTCCGAAAAACCAATAGTCCGAAGCAAGCAAATCCGGATGCATATAGTCCGTAGCACGGGTCCTGGTACTGGAACGACCGGAAGAGATAGTCCGTGGTAAAAGGTCCCCACACCCGGATGACCGGGTAACAAGGTCAAACAAAGTTCCAAAGAGATAAAGAAACACAAGTTCCAAAAAGCACACAGTACATAGGGTAATGACCGGGTAGTTGCTTACACACTTGAACGTCTGAGCCCGAAGGTAGAAGCAGCGGCACCAGAAGCACAATGCAGGAAGCTGTAATGGTGGGTTTACACACACCAATCATTGTATCCAATCTCTGAACCAATCTCTGGTTGCAGTGAAATCATGGACACATAGTTCCATTTTGTGGCTGTGTACAACATGGAGCAATCTGTCCATGATTTCACTGCAACCAGAGATTGGTTCAGAGATTGGATACAATGATTGGTGTGTGTAAACCCACCATAAGGTGAACCGAGATCTCACAGAGCTCCAAGGAAGTGAGTGAATCCAGGAGAACAGCTGAGCAAGAGCAAACCAGGAACCAGTATACTCAAGCAATGAATGCTCACCTGAGCCAGGTCTTTATGTAAACGAGACAGGAAGAAGGGCAAAACAAAACATTGATCTCCATGCTGACTGAGGGCAAAATGGTCACACGGCAAGCCGGAAAACCTGGAATACTGACACTCATTCACATTCACACACATACACTCACACACATTCCCAGACATATAATCACTTACTCACACACATACACACTCACACATACACACTCACACATACACATACTCAGACATTCACACACATACTCACACACATATACACACACTCACATATACACTCACATATACTCACAAATATACACACACATACTCATTCACACACATACTCACACACAAACACACTCACATATACACACATATACACACACTCAGACATATTCACACAAATACATACACACTCACACACACTCACACATATACACACTCAGACATATTCACACACACACTTACACATACTCACACACATATACACACACTCACACATACACACAGACATAGTCACACACACTCACACACATATACACTCACATATATATATACACACATTTACACACACACACTCAGACATATTCACACACATACTCACACATACACACTCACAAATACACACACATACTCACACAAATACACACACACACACTCATTCACACACACATGCTCAAACATACATACACACACACATACATATACACACACATAAACACTCGCACATATTCACTCACACATACACACACACACTCAGACATTCACACACTCTCTCTCTCTCAATCACACACACCTTTATGATGCTGTGATCCATTGTACAGGGGGCCGCCACGGTACCCGCATTATTGTCACTTCCGGGCATTGCTCACTAAAGCTCCTTCACGCTTGTACATCAATGCAAGCCGGCGGCCGACGGACCAATCAGAAGCCTGCAGCTGACATTGGCGTATGACGTCAACAGGAGGCTTCTGATTGGTCCACCGGCTTGCATTGATGTACAAGCCTGAAGAAGCTTGTGTGAGCGGTGCCCGGAAGTCACAATAAAGCGGGTACCATGGCGGCCCCCTGCACAATGGACCGAGGCATGCTTTTGTTTCTATGGTGCCATGGGCCGCAGTGTGAAGCCTCACGGGCCGCGTGGTTGAGACGCCTGCTGTACGGCATCAGAGAACTCCATGGTCGAGTCATCACTCATCTTTTCCTTCATCTTGTGATTCTTGTTGCTGTTATTTTTGTACAAGATTCCTCACTATAGCGGCAGCAGCAGACGGATGGAAGATTGTGAATAAAGATGAAAGCTCCTGTTTTCTTTTTTTTTTATCTTTTACTTTATTTGCATATTTTTAGATCAACTCCGTCCTCCTCTTCCTCACCATCACACCTGCCCCCTCCTTTCTACTCCTTCTCACCATCACACCTGCACCTCCGTCCTCCTCACCATCACACCTGCCCCCTCCATCCTCCTCCTCCTCACCATAACAACTACCTCCTCCGTCGTCCTCCTCACTATCACACCTGCCTCCTCCGTCCTCCTCACCATCACACCTGCCCCCTCCATCCTCCTCCTCACTATCACACCTGCCCCCTCCGTCGTCCTCCTCCTCACCATAACAACTGCCTCCTCTGTCCTCCTCCTCACCATCACACCTGTCTCCTCCGTCCTCCTCACCATCACACCTGCTCCCTCCGTCCTCCTCACCATCACACCTGCCCCCTCCATCCTCCTCCTCCTCACCATAACAACTGCCTCCTCCGTCCTCCTCCTCACCATCACACCTGCCACACATATACACACTCACACATATACACACACGCTCAAGACATATTCACATACTCACACATACACACACACTCAGATATTCACACACTCTCAATCACACACACCTTTATGATGCTGTGATCCATTATGCAGGGGGCCACCGCGGTAGCCGCTTTATCATGACTTCCGGGTACCGCCCACACAAGCTCCTTCACAGCTTGTACATCAATGAAAGCCGGCGGCCGGTGGACCAATCAGAATCCTGCAGCTGACATCAGCGTATGACGTCAACAGGAGGCTTCTAATTGGTCCGCCACCTTGCAGTGATGTACAAGCATGAAGGAGCTTGTGTGGGCGGTACCCGGAAGTCATGATAAAGCGGGTACCGCGGTGGCCCCCTGCATAATGGACCGGGGCATGGCTTTTGTTTTCATGGTGCCACGGACCGCAGTGTGAAGCCTCGCGGGCCGCATGCAGCCTGGGGGCCGCGTGTTTGAGACCCCTGACATATCCTAACCAGTTAAATATTTACGAGCATTTAGTGGAAAAACGTAAATCTGTAGTAATGAGAATAACATATCCATAAAACAGTGTATATTAGTTACCTGAGCATTATAGGTGTGGAATGAACATGATATATCTGTAGATAATAGAGGAATGAACACATATCCATATAACCAGGTGTATATTATGTTACCTGAGCATTTCAGGTGTGGAATAAACGTGAAATATCTGTAGATAATAGGAGAATGAACACATATCCCATAATAAGATGTATATTATGTTACCTGAGCATTTTAGGTGTGGAATGAACATGAAATATATGTACATTTGTGGCCAAAAGTATTGACACCACTGCAATTCTGGCAGATAATAGTCAGTTTCTTTGAAAATGATTGCAATCACAAATTTTTTGGTATTATTATCTTCATTTAATTTGTCTTCCAGCGAGATTGGGGCCGCTGCAGCGTCACCCGGTAAGATGGCGGCGGCGCCCTACTTGCCACTTGTGCAGGCTACAGGGGTGGTCGGGGAGGCTGAAGGCTGCTAGCAGTGTAATGGATGCCCTCCACACCTCTCGGGTGGGCTGTCATCTTAATTGTCTGCCGCCAAATTGGATGCTTTGTCTAAGTGTATGCACGCCACCGAAAGAACCACGCTGACACCCATGTCAATGTAGAGCTTAATGACAAAGACCTTTATTTTAGGAGCGGTTAGCAGTTTTATTACTTATCATTAAAGGGGCATTCCTTAGGGGTGTTTCTAGGTAATTGCATCATATTATGCTGAGTATACATTTTATTCTGAAAAAAACATTCAATTATATTCTGTGTGTTAGTTAGTTTAAACTAGCCTTGATTTGCACAGTACATTCAGAACAAGCTGATAAGAACTTCTATACGGCTACCTCTAAAGGTACCGTCACACAGGGACATATCGCCGGCGATGTTGCCGGGGATCGCGGGAGCGCGCATCCCTGACATCGCCGGGGAGATGTCAGACGGAGCAACTTACCGGCGATGTCGCCGGCTAGTTGCCGCGACTATCGCTCGCTGGGTTGCCCAGCAACCCAGCGAGCGATAACTCGCAATGTTGTAGATAGGCGGAATCGCCCGCAGCATTGCAGGTTGCCGCGTTACACAGCGTGATCAGGCATAATCGCCTGAGCAACATCGCCAGGTTTCCCAACAATGTTGGGAAACCTGGCGATGTTACTCAGGCGATTTTTCTCCTGATTATCGCCCTGTCACACGAGGCAACTCTCGGCGATGTCGCCGCAACCTGGCCACGCCCCTCAGTTGCCGGCAACATCGCCGGCGATATCTCCCTGTGTGACGGCACCTTAAGTCAAAACATTATATAAAATCTGAGCCAGAGGAATCCCGAAGGTGGGAGGGAAGAAGCAGAGAGGGCTAACTAGGGAAAAGAGCAAGGCCTTTTTCCTACAAACAGGCATCTAGCCTGTACATTTAAAGATTTCTGAATGTCTTCTATAAACCTATATAAATAATTAACTATTTATTGCCATAACAGCAGCACCGCCCCCCCTCACTCCAGCTCCTCACCTAACGTTACAGGGCGGCGGGCTCAGCTGCTAGCACCCCTTCCCGCTCTCCAGGCTCAGGGCGGGCTGCGTCTGCTAGCACCCCCTCCACCACCTACTTACAGGCGTGGTCTGCGGTCTGCTACACCCCCCCCCCCGTTTCTATACGGCTCAGGCGGCAGGGGGGCTCGATGCACCCCTGGCAATGATCCTACTGTAATCCGGACCTGGCACTCCACCACCACTACCATTGGAGATACCACCTCCGTGCAGCCGCCTCACCACCTCTGCGCACCCGCCTCATTACCACTGCTGCCACAACCCCCAATCTACTGTCTCCTCCCCGTTATCCTGTAGAATGTTAGCCCATGAGGGCAGGGTCCTCTCCCCTCTGTACCAGTCTATCACTGTTAAATTGTTCACTGTATTGTACATCTGTATTTTGTATGTAACCCCTTCACATGTACAGCTCCATGGAAATTAATGGTGCTATATAAATAAATAACAATAATCAACTCTATGCCCACGTGGATTGTAAAAGTAATGGTTCATTCCTTAATGAATATTCCCACTGTAAGGTACCAGTTCCAGTTTTCCAGTGCAATATATGGTAAAATGAGTGATGTGTTCACAAGTACAACTGGTCCCGCAAAAAACAAGCCCCGATATGTCTATACTGAGGGAAAAACAAAAAGTTCTGACTCATGAAAGAAGGAGAAAAAAAAAGGTAAAATGTGGAAAACTAGAGAAGAAATGTTCACCTGAGAAAAGTTTAAAAGATACTCAAAAATTTTTTCCCTAATGCACTGACTCATTGACAAAAAGATTTCCAATATCTGCGGTTGTGCTCGGAACTGAGTCAAAGTTTTAATACGCTGTTACTAATGGCATGAGCCTAAGTAAGAATCATGGTGAGAATAGCTTGCCCTTGCTTTCTTTTAAAAGATACTCAAAAACTTTTTCCCTAACTTTTTCCCTGCAGTGGGATGGGGATCCCCCAGGGATCATTGCAGGAGGTCTTACCAAACGTCGGGCAGCGGCAGTGAGGAGAGGCTGACAGCAGGAGGAGGCAAGCGGGAGACGGCGGCGGCAGGAGGAGGTGAGTTGAAGGAAGCGGCGGGAAGAGGTGATCACTGGGTCGGGGGGCCCGGAAACAGCAGGGGACAGGCGAATGAGCCGGGGGGCAGACACAGGGGGATGAGTGGGGGAGGGTGGGCAGACACAGCAGGGGACAGGGGGATGAGCGGGGGGGGGGATGGGGGCAGACACAGCGGGGGACAGGGGGTGTGATGCAGGAGAGCGGGCACAGCAGTGGGGCACAAGCAGGGGATGATAGCAGGAGCCAGGCACAGCTGACAGCCCGACTCCTACAGAGATCATGCATTTCCCTGCGTTATCTTGATGTGATCGGTCGGTCAGATTGACTGAGTGATCACATCGCTCTGAGTGTGGGGACCAATAGAAAGTGTCCGCACACCTCTGTCCCTGACCCTCAGCTGTCACTGACAGCTGTTAGATTTGAGCTGTCACTGTTTGTTTACAAGCAGTGACAGTTCATGACGAGTTTGGCCGTCATCTTTTCATGACGGCTTAAGTCGTCATTAGTCATTATGGGGTTAAAAAAAATCCTGCTGCACATCACACCATGGGCTCTGTGTGTTCTTCACCTGATCCTTGCGCAGGGGATCCATGCTCGACCCATGTTATGCAGTGGTGATGTGCTAACAGGGACTGGTAACTGGGGGTGAGCTGCACTCATCCAGCCTCAGCTGCCAATACACAAACACCAGCTGTGTGAGGACACCCCTGTACACTGATTCATTGTAACTTGTGGAGAGTTGATTCTTCTTTCAGATTCTGAAAGCTTAGTCCATATTGTGTCCTGTAGTGGTGAGGTGCTGAAAAAAAACCAACGCTAAATGAGGCTATTAATAGACATTGTCTCACAAATGGTATGCAAATGAGTTCCGCCACACCGCAGAGGATGCTGGGAGGACGTGAGCAGCCCGGCAGCCATTACTGTTCTAGACCGCAGCTGATGTGTAACACATACAGGAGAGCGGGAAGGAGGGAGGAGTCAGATGGGAGAACATGAGGTGGAGGGGATTGTGTGCCCAGGTATGAGGGGCCGCATTCTCCTGCGTTATGTGCACTGTCTGCAGCACAGGGAGTGCGGGGCTCCGGAGATGGAAGAGTTAACGCTGCTGTGGTTACAGCGCCCTCTAGGAGTATGGCTGAGCTCCGCGCCGGAAGCTGTGTCCTCCTCCAGTGTCTTCCTGCCTCCTCCATGAGTACATCGTCCTGCAGCTGTACAGAGAGCAAGTCCAGCTCTCTCACTCTCTGACTGTCTCTCTCACTCTCTCTCACTCTCTGACTGACTTTCTCTCTCTGTCTCTCACTCTCTGTCTCTCTCACTCTATGTGTCTCTCTCTGATTGTCTGTCTCTCACTCTCTGACTGTCTCTTTCACTCTGTCTCTCACTCTCTGTCTCTCTCACTCTCTTGACTGTCTCTGTCTGACTTTCTCTCTGATTGTCTGTCTCTCTCACTCTGACTGTCTTTCACTCTGTCTCTCACTCTGTCTCTCACTCTCTGACTGTCTCTCTCACTCTCTGACTGTCTCTCTCACTCTCTGACTGTTTGTCTCTCTCTCTGACTGTGTGTTCTTCTGTTTGTCTCTTTAAAGATACATGTGTGGAGCCCACTGGAACGGGGTACTCGGTACCGGACCGGGTTGCTGCTGGGGGATGTCACGGAGGTCCTGGTCCGGACCGTGTCCCGGGTTCACCAGTTGCGTAACGATGGCGGTCGTAGGGGTCGTGGTTGCGACGGGGCCCGGACCCACAAGGGGCCCGGGCCGCCCGAGATCCCTGCGACTGCTGATCCCAGCGCCATTCCCCCGCTTCACATGGATGTGCCACATCCATGTAACTGCGTGGCCAGCGTGTCAGAGGGGAGGCGGCGGTGCCGGTCTGCGTTCATGCAGGCTGGTGTCAGCAGTGTGTATGGCCGCTCCGGCACTTTGGCTTTCACTCTGTGAGGTAGCGGCAACGGCTGCTTGTTGTCTACGGCTGGGAGCCCAAGCATGGCCGTGTCCGCACCTCCTCCGGTAATGTCCCTCAGCCACCATCAAGGTCATCATCATGGCACAGGCCAGAGATCACACCATACCAAACGTACAGAACCCAGGAGCCCTATCCTGTCTGCAGAATACAGGGATGGAGAGGGATTAGATGATGAAGATGAGAGATGGAGCAGGACATCACACCCAGTGAAACCCTCCCCCAGGGACATGTAGTCCCCCGTCCTGAGCCTCCTGCACTCCCCTTCACAGAGGCCCAGCAGCAGGCAGCGTTAGTGCAGAGCTCTGGACTTGCTCTCTGTACAGCTGCAGGACGATGTAATCATGGAGGAGGCAGGAAGACACTGGAGGAGGACACAGCTTCCGGCGCGGAGCTCAGCCATACTCCTAGAGGGCGCTGTAACCACAGCAGCGTTAACTCTTCCATCTCCGGAGCCCCGCACTCCCTGTGCTGCAGACAGTGCACATAACGCAGGAGAATGCGGCCCCTCATACCTGGGCACACAATCCCCTCCACCTCATGTTCTCCCATCTGACTCCTCCCTCCTTCCCGCTCTCCTGTATGTGTTCGGGTGCTTTCACATCAGCGTTTTTCGTAATTCGCGGCAGATGCAGTGAAAAAACCGCATCTGCCGCGTTTGCCGCATAACCGTTCCACTTGCGGCGCGGTTGCGGTTTTTCCCATACAAAGTATAGGGGGACTTGCGGCAGATGCGGCAAGTGCGGTTTTGCACCTGCCGCAAGTGCAAAACCGCACTTGCCGCATCTGCCGCAAGTCCCCCTATACTTTGTATGGGAAAAACCGCAACCGCGCCGCAAGTTGAACGATTATGCGGCAAACGCGGCAGATGCGGTTTTTTCACCGCATCTGCCGCGAATTACGAAAAACGCTGATGTGAAAGGGCCATTACACATCAGCTGCGGTCTAGAACAGTAATGGCTGCCGGGCTCCTCACGTCCTCCCAGCATCCTCTGCGGTGTGGAGGAACTCATTTGCATACCATTTGTGAAACAATCTCTATTAATTGCCTCATTTAGGGTTGGTTTTTTTTCAGCACCTCACCACTACAGGACACAATATGGACGAAGCTTTCAGAATCTTAAGGGTAAGTGCACATTACCCGGCGGTTCGGTCGGCGGCTGCTGGCGGGACCCGCCAGGAAGCTCCGGCGCCGTCCACCGGCTTCCTGGCGGGTATGAGCTGCGGGAGCCGGGCGGTATCCGGCGGCTGCCCAGCGGGTTCTCGGCGGCGATTCTGCAGCGGCTGGAAGCAGCACATGATTCTGCTTGCAGCCGCTGCAGAACCGCCGGTTTTTAGAACATGGTCATTCTTTGCTAACCCGCTGGGAAACCTGCGGGTTAGCAACGGATGACGCTGGGTAACCGCCGGTATGTGCACAGCCTTGGGCGGGTTACATTAGTTTTAATGTTAATCCAAACGCCGGTTTGGATTAACATAAATTTAAATAAAACTAATGTATGCAAAACGGCGGTTTACACAGGTAAACCGCCGAAAACCCGCCCAGTGCGCACATACCCTAAAAGGTAACCTCAGAGACAGGAGGTTGTATACTGACTGCGGTCAGTGACGGGACAGTGTAATACCTCCACTACGTTATTGCAACAGCGGATGTATCTGTGTACCATGCGGGTGTACCCCGCTATTGAGCTGAACTTTATTGTTTAATGCCAAAGGTCGTTGCGTGTATAATTTTGCACCATGCGGTTTATGCTGTTTTAAATAAACCAGCTGGACTTATTAACTAGAAGAGACTATTTTGTATGTGGTTTGGTGCTGCCAAGCGTGTCCCCCAGGGTGCGCTACCTAACACTTTAGATATTTCATGTTCATTCCACACCTATAATGCTCAGAGAACATAATATATACCTGGCTATATGGGATATGTGTTAATTCTTCTATTATCTACAGATATTTCATGTTCATTCCATGTCTAAGTTGCCCAGGAAACCTTTTATACATCTACATAATATATACCTAATAAGTTATTATCTTCATTCTTTTTATTTATTCCTTTTATTCATTCTTTTTAGTATTTCCCCAATATATACTCATTTATTTATAACATTTATTTATAAGCAGGAAAACACATACTATAAACTTCATACACTATATATCTCCCGACGATAGCTGCCGCCGAACGCATGTATCCTGGCGATAGGGACGCCGTCGCCAGGTTTCAGCTTGGCGCGAGTTTTGAATGTGCGCGGCTGTTCTGCATACTATTCGCTCATTGGTTGCCGCAGCTGGCGATGACCATTGAGTGCTGGCACACAATTTTCTGGACAGACACACATGATTAGGCAATTATATAGTAGACACCTACAGCAGTGTCTGTGTGCGGCGGTGTCTGTGTTCAGTTGCCAGGCGAGACTAATCAGTGGGGGCAGAATGGAACGGGACAGGATGGAGTGAGCAAAGCAGAATGGAGTCAGTGGGGCAGGATTGAGCCAGCAGTGCCGGTGTGAGGCGGAGTCTGCGGTGTGTGGAGGTGTCAGTGTTGCGCGGCAGTGTTCAGTCGCTGGGCGAGACTAATCAGCAGGGGCAGGATGGAGCCAGCGGGGCAGGATGGAGCCATCACGGTGTGAAGCGGTGTCAGTGTGAAGTGGTGTCTGCGGTGTGCAGTGGTGTGCGCGGCTCTTTTGCATACGCTTCGCTCATTGGTTGCCGCAGCTGGCGGCGACCAGTGAGCGCTGACGCGTGATTTTCTGGACAGACCGACATGATTAGGCAATTATATAGTAGATACCTACAGCAGTGTCAGTGTACAGCAGTGTCAGTGTACAGCAGTGTCGGTGTGCAGCGCTATCAGTGTTGTGCAGCGGTGTTGGTGTACAGCAGTGTTAGTGTACAGCAGTATCAGTGTTGTGCTGTGGTGTCGGTGTGCGGCGGTGTCTTTGTTCAGTCGCTGGGCGAGACTAATCAGCGGGGGCAGAATGGAGCGGAGCAGGATGGAGCGAGCGGGGAAAGATGGAGCCGGGGGGGCTGGATGGAGCCGGGGGGAGCAGGATGGAGCCGGGGGGGCTGGATGGAGCCGGGGGGAGCAGGATGGAGCGAGCGGGGAAGGATGGAGGCGGGGGGAGCAGGATGGAGGTGGGGGGAGCAGGATGGAGGCGTGGGGAGCAGGATGGAGGCGGGGGGAGCAGGATGGAGGCGAGGGGAGCAGGATGGAGGTGAAGGGGGGGCAGGATGGAGGTGAAGGGGGGGCATCATGGAGGTGAAGGGGGGGCAGGATGGAGGTGAAGGGGGGCAGGATGGAGGCAGAGGGTAGGATGGAGCGAGCGGGGCAGAATAAAGCCGGGGGGCAAGATGGAGCCGTAGAGGGGCATGATGGGCCCGGGGGGGGGCAGAATAGTGCCGGCAAGGCATGGAGCCGGGGGGTGCAGGATGAAGCCAGGGGGTGGGGATGGTGGCGGGGGGGCAGGATGGAGCGAGCGGGGCAGAATGTAGTCGGGGTGCAGGATGGAGCCGGCAGGGCATGGAGCCAGGGGAGCAAGATGGTGGCGAGGGAGCAGGATGGAGGCAGGGGGGGGCAGGATGGAGGCGGGGGGAGGGGCAGGATGGAGCCGACAGGGGCAAGATGGTGGCAGAGGGGGAAGGATGGAGCCGTGGGGGGGCAGGATGGAGCGAGTTGGGCAGAATGGAGCTGTGGAGGGGCAGGATGGAGTTGGGGGCAGGATGGAGCCGGCAGGGCATGGAGCCAGGGGTGCAGAATGGAGCCGGGGGTGAGGATGGAGACGGGGGGCAGGGTGGAGCCGTGGGGGGGCAGGGGCAGGATGGAGCCGTGGGGGGGCAGGATGGAGCCGGCAGGGCATGGAGCCAGGATGGAGGCGGGGGGGCAGGATTGAGGCGGGGGGGCTAGATGGAGGCGGGGGGGGGGGGCAGGATGAAGGCAGGGGGACAGGATGGAGCCGGCAGGGCAGGATGGAGCCGGCGGAGGCAAGATGGTGGCAGGGGGGGCAGGATGGAGCCGGGGGGAGACAGGGGAGAGAACCCTGCCCTTACGGGCTTACATTCTATGGGGTAATAGGGAGGAGACAGAATGATTGGGGTGCGGCAGCTCTGGGGGGGGGGTGGGGCTGCAACTCTGTTGGTGGTGAGGCGGCAGAATTTTCATTTCGGGCTGTAAGCTTTCCTGAAGAGTTGGGTTTTCAGGTTCTGTCTGAAGGAACCAGGTGTGGTGGATAATCGGATGTGTTGAAGCGCAGAATTCCAGAGGATGGGGAATATTCAGGAAAAATCTTGCAGGCGGTTGTGTGAGCAACGAATAAGTGTGGAGGAGAGGAGGAGGTCTTGGGAGGATTGAATTTTTCGTGAGGGAAGATATTGGGAGATTAGTTCGGATATATAGGGAGGAGACAGCTTATAGACGGCTTTGTAGGTCAGTGTTAGTAGTTTGAACTGGATTTGTTATGGAATTGGGAGCCAGTGAAGAGATTTTCAGAAGGGAGAAAAGCGGGAGTAGCGAGGAGAGAGGAGGATTAGTCGGGCAACAGAGTTGAGGACAGAGTGGAGAGGTGCAAGAGAGTTAGCGTGTAGGCCACAGAGGAGGAGGTTGCAGTAATCAAGGTGGGAGATGATGAGGGCATGTACAAGAGTTTTAGTAGATTGTGGGCTGAGGAAAGGATGGATTCTGGAAATATTTTTGAGCTGGAGGAGGTGGAGAGAGTTTGAATGTGCGATTTGAAGGACAGGGCAAAGTTGAAAGTTACTCCAAGGCAGCGGATTTCAGGTGCGGGAGAGAGCGTTATGCCGTTTACATAATAGATAGATCGGGTAGGGAAGATACATGAGATGGAGGAAGGATGATGAGTTCGGTTTTGTCTACATTGAATTTTAGCAAGCGAGAGGTGAGGAAGGAGGATATGGCTGACAGACAATCTTGGATCCGGGATATATCAATCTATTAATACAACACTAGGGTTTATACATAATCTCTAGACAAGCACCAATGATATTAAGGACAAAAAGGTCCAAATAAAGTGCTAAATGCTAAATATAAGGTTCCCAATATAAATGTATCCCTAGGTGGAGATATAAAGCTAAACCTGTGCCTAGTTCAGATGGAATGCACAAAAGGCATACAGAGCAGCAAAAACACAATAATCAACAGGGCACATTATGTGGATATACAAACCTGATCCCATGCGTATCGCTGGGGTCGCTTCATCAGGTGAAGGTTTATTTATGGGCTTAGTGCTCCTTGTATAGGTGCCTTCTTTTTTCTTTCATTTCTTCTTTCTTTCATCTAGCCAAATTGGTACTGGAGGCACCCCTTCTATTTGATTTTTGGTGCTGTGTGTCCCTACCCATGTATTAGACATCTCATCTATTTCTATCTTTTGGTCATGGACAATGCAGTCATCGCCTTGTACCATCAGTTGCTGTTGATGTACTTTATGACCTTTTGTTCTTGTTCGGAATTTACTAGATTTCTAGTAGTGTTGCTCTTTTCGTCCATTCCTTATGTCACAATCCCTCTGCACACTGCGTCTAGGAATCTATAAAGATTATGCTGTGACTGGTACCTAGGTGTGATGGGCTATCAGTAAGCTAATTGACAGCATAGTCCTCCATTCTGGTTCTGGAAGGTGCTGGGTTGCTCAGATGTTCCATCTTTCCAGTGATTTTTCAGATACTTTACTGAGCAGCCTGTCCCAGAACTTTGCCAGTCGTACATTCTATGTGAGTGGTGCTGTTGGCCTGCATACCTGTGTCTACTTATTTCCGATATTTGTTTGCTGACCTGGACTGTTGCCTGACTTTCACTCTGCTTGCTCCCTGTACTAATAAAAGATTATTCTGCTGCACACTAGAACACTAAGAATTATAATCTTTTATAGTTATGTGATTTTTTTTTTTATGCTAGCACCTTGTTCACACACATTAGGTGTAGTAATTTTTTATCTGTGCACCCCCGCCTGTTAGCTGTAGTAGATTCACCTTCCTTTATAGCCAGGAACCTACCTTCCCATACAAGCTGATGTTAATTGCGCATAGAAGCACTTCAGGTTTGCGTCCCGATACATGACATGCACCTTGTTGCGTTTATCGGGCTCATTATCATTGGTCAATACATTTGCTAAGCGTCTCCCTTAATTCTTAGTGTTCTAGTGTGGAGTGGAATAACCTTTTATATGTGTTTTTTTTTCTGCTAGCACCGTGTTCACACACATTAGGTGTGTTGGTCAGTCTTTTTGTAATTGTGCTCTTTGTACTTGAAGTGATCTCCTGGAATTTTGACCTGGGACCATTACCTGACTACGTCTCAGTTGACTCCCTTTATTCACTACATGCCTTCCTGGAAACCAGGAAGGTGATTATGTGGGAGTTGTTTTCCAATTCAGAGCTTTGCTATAGGACCCCATGATCAGTTTATAAAAACGTCTTGGGCCGCGTTCACACCATGGCATGATCAGATTTACACCGGACAGCCCCGGACCCGATTTTGACATAATACAACCCTATGGGGCCGAATGGAACCGGATGGCAGCTATCTGCCATCCGGTTTCCATCTGTCCGGGAGGATCCGGGTGAATTTGGATTTTTCTCCCGGACACAAAAACGTTGCTTGCAACATTTTTGTGTCCGGGGCGAAAATCTGTCCAAATCGGATCTTCCCGGTTACTCCCGGACAAAAACATTGGATCTGGGAACCGGACACCAGCGGCTGAAGTTTAGCAGCGAGCGCTGCTAAACTTCAGCACCACCAGCTGTCCCCTGCTGTGATTGCTGCGGCTGCGATCTGAGGCATCCGGCTGCAAATCGGACTGGAGGGCATATTTGCCCTCCTTTTCTGCTTGCAAATCTGGTCCGGGGCTGCCTGATTCACATCAGACAGCCCCGGAATGGAACACACCGTGGTGTGAAGCCATCCTTAGAGAAAGTGACCTTATGATATTATTAGGCAGCTTTCACACCACGGTGTGATAAGGTCCGGGGCTGTCCGGTGTGAACCTGACAGCCCCGGACCCGATTTTGCACTAATGCATCCCTATGGTGCCGAACAGGGCCGGATAGCAGCTATTTGCCATCCGGTTTTGTCCTGGACACAAAATCGGAGCTTGCAGCATTTTTGTGTCCGGGGCAAAACGTTTAGCAGAACTGGATCCTTCAGGATCCTCCCAGATCCGGCACCCCTTAACATGGGAGTCTAAGGGGCGCTGGATAATGCCGGACCCGACAGAGAATCTGTTAGGTTCCCGGACGGCAGGTGCTGAAGCTCCATACCGGCTGCGCTGAACTTCGGCACCTGGAGTTGTCCCCTGCAGAGATTTCAGGACCACGGCTAGCTCCCGCAAGCCACGATCCTGACATGGACAGCTCCTGAACCCCGAGATCTGCTGATTCTGGTAGAAAACAGGACCGGAGGTTCTGTTCCATCCGGGCCCATCAGGTTCTGTTTAGTGTTTCCTGTAAAACACCAGACAGAACCTGATACACCACAAGCGGGGTGTGAAGCCGGCCTTAGTGATCTGGTGTTTTCCCAAGATGTTAGCTCCTACCTTACGTTTTAAGGCACAGATTTCTGAGTTGATCCCGCAGAGTAACCCAAATAGAATGCTAAATAGAAGGACAATCATCCCTTTTTCTAAAATATAGATGTGTTATGGATGTCAAAAACAGATATGCCGACCACATGTGGAACATCAAACAGATGACAGCTGCCATCTCCTGTCTCAGTCTTCACTGAATACAGATTTACTTCAGAATTGAGGATTTTGATAATGACGGATCATTTCTGGTAGAGAAAGAAGCAGATTTCTCTGATAAGATATATTACAGAGTTACTTATTTTCATGAGTATTATTCATTCCTAAAGTAAAAATTAAAATGACGGTTACACTTTAAGACTGATGATGAGTAATCATGATGATGTTCTGGAGATTGTGATGCTAAGGCCGGCTTCAGACTGCGTTTGAGATCCGATCCGTAGCTGTCCGCTTGAAGCAGACAGCCGCGGCCCGGATCAGCACACAGGACTGGGGGGCTATTATGCCCTCCGATCCTGTGTGCAGCGCACGCAGCTGCAGCCGCTGACAGGTCAGGACCGCGGCGCCCGCGGTCCTCACCTATCAGCAGCAGGAACTGCGTGCGCTGCACACAGGATCGGAGGGCATAATAGCCCCCCAGTCCTGTGTGCTGATCCGGTCCGCGGCTGTCTGCTTCAAGCGGACAGCTACGGATCGGATCTCAAACGCAGTCTGAAGCCGGCCTAAGTGAAGATTAATAATGCTTGATAAATGATTGATTGTTGATTGACAATGATTGGTGATTGAACATTATTGATTGATGACACTTGATAAGATTTATCATGTATAATCATGAATTTAATTATGATTATTGATACTGATGGATGAATGATAACATTTATAATGATTGATACTGCTGATGGGGAAGTTAATCGATGAATTGATAAGATAGATTATGATTAATAACTATGATTGGTAATAACTGATAATAATTGATGAGAATGATTGATAAGCCATGATGATTGATAATGATTAATTGGATTGATAAGATTGATAATGATGATGGGAATGATAATTAATAATTGATAAGATGGAGAATGATTGCTGATAATTAATTGATTATTTAATGATTGATAATTATTTATGATAAACTCCTGCTGATAATGGAAATAATGATTGATGATAATTAATAAGATAGATAATGATTGATTGATGATAATTATTAATGAATATTTTTCTGCTGATGAATGATGATATCCTGATGATGGATGATGCAGATGGATATGATGATTGATTATAATAAGATGGATAATGTATAATTATGAACTTGATTATGATTGATTATTGAAGATGACTGATAACGTTTACAATAATTGATAATGTTGATGGGGAAGATAATAGATGAATTATAAATGGATAATGATTAATAACTATGATGATAATTGATAATAACTGACAAAGATAAGATTGATAACCCATGATGATAGATAAGGATTAATTTGATTATGATTGTTGATTGATAAGATTAATTGATTATGATGATGGGAATGATGATTGATAATTGATAAGGGCGGCTTCAGACTGCGGCAGCGTCCGGTCCGGGGCTGTCAGAAGTGACAGCCTGGACCGGAGTTTTTCTGCATAGAATATCATCGGGCTGCACGGAGCTGGATCCCGGCGGGTGGTAATTAGCTGCTATCCGGCTGCTGTGTCGCCGGATGAATCGTGCACAAGTGGGGATTTTCTGCCGATTCCAAAACCGGTGCATGCAACGTTTTTGGAATCGGCAGAAAATCCCCACTTGTGCACGATTCATCCGGCGACACAGCAGCCGGATAGCAGCTAATTAACACCCGCCAGGATCCAGCTCCGTGCAGCCCGACAGGATTCTATGGAGGAAAACTCCGGTCCAGGCTGTCACTTCTGACAGCCCCACACCGGACGCTGCCGCAGTCTGAAGGCAGCCTTAGATTGATAATAATGCTGGGAATGATTATTGATAATTAATTATAGGCAATCATTATCTTATCAATTGATTAATAGTTGGTAATTATTTATGATGGTATCCTCCTGCTGATAATAGAAATGATGATTGATGATAATTGATAAAATAGATAATGATTGATATTTAATGAATGATGATAATGACTAATGGTACCTTTACACGCCGCGACGGCAGGCTGGATACATCCCGCTACTTCACGTGCACGAGCACGCTCAAACGGTTACAAACGGTCAACGCACCCTCTTTACACGCCGCCACAAGGTGCGCTACGCCACGCTACATCTATAGCTAGCTACATCGCCGGGTGTCTCAAGTAGCCAGCTGTAGCTCATTTACACACCGCTATAACCAGCTACTATGGGTGGACCTGGTGCAGCAGGGCCAGCACATAGGCGTGCCACAATTGTGGATTACGAGCCGTCCGTACGCTGATAGGACGAAGCAATCACATCCTGATTGGGCAGGCATCGCAGGAGGCTGAGTAATACAGCACGCTCGAGCGATTGTGTAGTGTGACTCGTCAGCTCCTTAAATATGCCTCCCTATGCAGCGACTACCAATCGTCATGCAGCAGCTTCCACCAATGATCGCACATGGGGCGCGGTAACACGGAGCCAGGGTCACGCCTTAGCTACATTGCAGCTACATCGCAGGCTGTCCCAAGTTCCCTTCCGTTGCTTCTTTACACGCCGATACAGCTCGCTACCATCGGCGTTGTAGCCATCAGTTTTCGAGCAGAGCCCATAAACAGATGTATCTGTCGCCGGCTGTAGCGTCGCGTCTTCAGACGCCGCTACGACGGGCTACATTGACGCTACAAGCTACATTTGTAGCCTGTAGCGGGCTGTATCCAGCCTGCCGTCGCGGCGTGTAAAGGTACCATCACTGATAAAAATTATTGGTGATGATTATATTCTTCTGACGATGATGATGATAGATGATGCTGATGGAAAGGATGATTGATGATAATTGATAAGATAGATTATCATTATTGTGAATTATCAACAATCATTATTGATAATTAATGATGATTTATGACTTTAATAACTGATGATGATGATGATGATGTTATCCTGTCATTGTGCAATGTTGGAGATCTGCTTTCCCTGTCACTCCCGGTCTCGGCCACCAGAGGGCGCAGTTCCATCTTCCCGTTATCCGGCTCTTCCCGGCTCTCAGTCACTTCCAGGGAGATCCAGCGACAACATCCGACCTGCATCGTCCAGCGGCTCGTCCGATCCGGTGCATGGTGCAGCCACAATCATGGGGACCCGATCTGAGGAGATGGAGCTGAACGGCGGCCCCGGGGAGCACCGAGATGAGGAGGAGGTAGGAGAGGAGGAGGGGAGGGAGAGACAGATCAGCAGATGTCAGTGCCCCATACACAGTGCTGTGCCCCCCATACACAGTGCTGTGCCCCCCATACACAGGTCTGTGCCCCCCATACACAGGTCTGTGTGCTCCCCCATACACAGGTCTGTGTGCTCCCCCATACACAGGTCTGTGTGCTCCCCCATACACAGGTCTGTGTGCTCCCCCATACACAGGTCTGTGTGCTCCCCCATACACAGGTCTGTGTGCCCCCCCCCATACACAGGTCTGTGTGCCCCCCCCCATACACAGGTCTGTGTGCCCCCCCCCATACACAGGTCTGTGTGCCCCCCCCCATACGCAGGTCTGTGTGCTCCCCCATACACAGGTCTGTGTGCTCCCCCATACACAGGTCTGTGTGCCCCCCCCCATACACAGGTCTGTGTGCCCCCCCCCATACACAGGTCTGTGTGCCCCCCCCCATACGCAGGTCTGTGTGCTCCCCCATACGCAGGTCTGTGTGCCCCCCATACGCAGGTCTGTGTGCCCCCCATACGCAGTGCTGTACCCCATACATGGTGCTGTGTGCCCCCCATACTCGGTGCTGTCCCTGTACTGACCACTGACTATCATCCCTATTATATCAACAGCTGCTGCACACAACTTTCTTCCATTGTGACAGTTCTGATCCACTTGTCGCCTGTTCACCCTGAGCAGCTCCATAGCGCCACCAGCAGGTTATTGATAATGTGACAGCAGCATTAACTCCAGTACCCGCACACTGCGCCCCACTAATGTGACTGCCACAGGGGCGTTGGCCCCAGTAAAAAAAAATATTGTCAAAAGGTTTATTTCTATGGCTAGAATGTGATGAGCGATCTGCGTCAGGTGTTGTTGTGTTGCCCCGGTGCCAGCAGTACCAGCTCGGTGTTGGGGCTCAACCATTCTACCACCTGTGGTTTCTTCCTTTTACTTTCTTCCTCTGCCATATTATCGCTATTTTTGCATTGTCCGGATATCCACTTTTATATCTTTTGCCACAAGATTAGGAAAGAATCAATGAGTTTTGTGTCCTCCAAAATGATGTGATTGAAAAATGCAGCTAATCCTACAAAGATATTAGATGTCATCTCCGCTGGGGATAGTGATGAGAGCCGCACACGGGGACTCCTACCCCGGCTCCGAGGAGCGCTGTCAGTGTGCTCCGCTTAGTGTGGACTCTGTAAACTGATCACAGTCTTCCTACAGTCTGGATTTACTGCTGTCCGGTGGGGGATTGGAATTATCTGCAGATCATAATGGGATTATATGTTTTTAGCTGAAGTTCTAAGGAGGCCCAATACCATGATCTAAGGGGGCCCCATACCATGATCTAAGGGCCCTTTCACATCAGCGTTTTTTTTTAAATTGCGGCAGATGCGGTGAAAAAACCGCATCTGCCGCGATTACCGCATACCGGCTGCACTTGCGGCGCGGTTGCGGTTATTGCCATGCAAAGTATAGGCGGACTTGCGGCAGGTGCGGCAAGTGCGGTTTTGCACTTGCGGCAGGTGCGGCCGCGAAAAAAACCGCGGCTGACAGCATTCCATACCATGATCTAAGGGGGCCCCATACCAAGATCTAAGGGGGCCCCATACCAGCTGCAAGCCTCTTAGGCGGCCGTCACACTCTGCAATATCTTGAACAATATTGTTAGCGATCACATGCACGCGCGATCGCTAACAATATCGTTCACATCGTTGGTGAGCTGTCACACAGACAGACTCACCAGCGATGTGGAGTAGCGAGATCGCTGGTAACTATGGTACACATCGGGTTACTAGGCGCCGCACGGCACTTAAGGCCACGTCACACGCATCAATCTTATGAGCGATATTGTTAGCGATCACGTGCACGCGCGATCGCTAACAATATCGCTCACATCGCTGGTGAGCTGTCACACAGGCAGACTCACCAGCGATGTGGACCAGCGATATCGCTGGTAACTATGGTAAACGTCGGGTTACTAGGCGCCGCGCGGCAGATCGCTTAAGCGATATCGCTCATAAGATTGATGCGTGTGACGTGGCCTTTAGTAACCCGACGTTTACCATAGATACCATCTCCCAGCATAGGCTCTGCCGCTGGGAGATCGTTCATCGTGGTGTCATACACCACGATGAAGCAGATTGTTAAATCGTTCATCGCTAGATATGAGCTCCGGCTCTCATATCTGCGATCTAGCGATCAAGCGATTTTACATTGTAAAATCCCTTGATCGCACGTAACGATGCACAAACGATATCGCTTAAGCGATCAAAAAGCAGATCACTTAAACGATATCGTTCAAGATATTGAAGCGTCTGATGGTGCTGTCACACCTGGCGACGTTGCTAGCGACATCGCCGAAAAAGTGACATATCAGCGAATTCGCAAGCGACGTCGCGCTGTGTAAACGAGCGGCGCTGGTCGTAGGTTGTCAGGTTTACGGGAAGAACCGTAAACCTGTCAACCGGCGACCTGCGATAAGGCTGGATCGCGCCGTGTGACATCGCCAGAGCAATGTCAGCGGCGATCCGGCCTATACCGCAG
Organism: Allobates femoralis; assembly: GCA_033576535.1. Classification (NCBI taxonomy): domain Eukaryota; kingdom Metazoa; phylum Chordata; class Amphibia; order Anura; family Aromobatidae; genus Allobates; species Allobates femoralis. The sequence continues at coordinate 61,506,213 of JARQOC010000007.1, forward strand.
CGTTGCTGCGGATCGCTCGCTGGGCTGAGCCCAGCCCAGCGAGCGATGTCACCGCCCGCATCGCTGCGACATCGCCGGCCGCAGCGATGCTGTGTGACAGCTGGCCTGCGATGTCGGGAGCGAGCGGGCACCCGCGCATCGCTTCCGACATCGCTGGCCAGATCATGCTGTGTGACAGCACCATGACTGACACATAGGGTGGTGCCTTATGATGACCTATTTTACTGCAGCAGGCCCATATACTGTCCTTGCACAGAGGCCTTATCTGTCTGTGTCTGTCCCTGGCTGAACTGTTACAGTGTCCAAGTGCAATAATATTGAAATATTCTAATCATTTATATACAATCCTAATGGAACTTTTCTAGACTGAATCAGGGGCATGACACAGACAGAAGAGGCCCAGGTGTAAGAACAATATATGGGCCCTTTGCACTCCTAGCATTAATGCACAATCCCACTTGTTTTGCAGGTACCATTTGAAAAAAGATCATGCAGGAAGATAATGCCTTTGATGTATATAATAAATTTTATTGGTATCAAAAAAGACAGGCAAAACAACATATATGCTAAAAACATTTAAAAGCAAGTAGGTCCCAGCACACCGGCTGCATAGTCAAGCCAAAGTGCAATAACAATTGCAACATGAGGAATGAAATGGGTTGGAAGGTTTATGGTGGGTTTACACGCCGCGATATCGGCGTCCAACTCCGACCCAACTCCGACAAAAAGTCACGTGGGTTGCGAGTTGGAGCCGATATCGGGTGCGCATTGTATTGTTTTAGCATCCAACGCGATGCTGGAACGATGCCAAAACGATATCGGAGTTGAATAGCAAAGCTATTCAACTCGCCGATATCGCAAGGCCGTTGTACCAGCATCGCTGCGTGTGACAGCCCAACTCCGATGTCTACGCTCACGTCACCCATTCACTCCCATGTTAACTGGTCGTTCCTGGGTTGGTGGGCGTACACATCGGAGGGACGTTCCATCCCGATATCGCGGCGTGTAAACTGGCGATGCGATGCAGGGAGAAACGTGCACTAAATGCGCGCTCCCGCGTCGTTGCCTCCGATATCGCCGCGATATCGGGACGTGTAACCCCACCATTACTGCAGTATATATATGTATATATATCAACTGATGGCTCAGACAATACAATAGATTAGTTATTAGCATTAATCATCTGACTACCGCTGATAATGTGGTTAATTTTCACTTTGGACTCTATACAGATCAGAGCACATTCACACTGGTCAGCAGCAGTTAATATGATGGTTCTGTGCACAGAGTATCATGTGATTAAGGGTGGAAACACACTGCCGAGTGCAAAAACGCTCCGATTGACGGATCCGAGAGTCGGATGGAAATGAGTTCCTAATGGTCACAAATTCCAGTGTAAATACCCCCATTCACATGTCCCTGTGTTCCCCGTTTATTTTCTTGGACAGCACATTGACTCAAAGTTTCATTAATCCATGCAAATATTAGTTAAAAAAAACATAAAACACTAATGCAATTAGGATGATACCTGAGAAATAAAATCTATCGGTTTCTCTCGGACAGTAACACGCTTATGTGTGAATGGCACATTTGACCCTATGTTTGCGAATCTGTCAGGAGCTTCCACCTGAAGTCCCAAGAAACAGGTCTGAGGTGGAACCTGGCAGATTCATTTACTATGAGTGACGGAGTCGTGTTGTCCACCATCAAGCAACCAGTCCGGCAATGTCGATTTCGTAGGCAGACATATAAGCGAAGTAGACGTTGTAGACACTGCTGGAACGGATGCCGGATGGGGTACAGAATAACTATCTGCCTCGTTATGGTGAATCATCAGGGGTTCTCTTCAAGTCTTGTTTTTTGGGTTTTCAGCAGGAAGCGAATGATGGAGTCTCAAATGTGGGGACAAATGTGATGTGAATCCAGCTTTAGACTAAATAATACAGACCCAACCATTTGAGTCCAATATATGGTGGTCCAGCAAGAGAAGGATCGGGTAGTTTGACTTTATATGCCTGATCCTATTGTTCTCCGGGGAGATGAGCCGCACCATCAGATGCTGTGATACAAACACATGATGGACATTCATGTACCTGGGGGAATGGGAAAGCAGGCTGTCAACAAGAGAGTGCCCCGATAACAGCTGTATCATGTGTGGGCACCTTTAGGCATTGTGCACGAGGGCTTATTACGGTACTATATGTGGAGGTTGAGCGTCCACTTGTGCCTGATTTCATATAGAGGCACACAAAGGTTTTGTTCCATAGAAATCTATAGAAAGTTCTAGCATGCCTACCATGCACAGGCACTTATGTATGTGAAGGAGGCAGGAGCTGCAGTGCTGGACTGGGGGCAGGGCCCACCTGAGGACTCTCCGGTGTCCCGTTGTCCTGTCCGACCCTGAATGGAGGTATTATCCGTCAATGTGAGATCTGGCCCTAGTTCTGCGGTTCAGTAACACAGTGGCTCCTTGTACTGCTGAAAAGGCTCACTGGTCACTGCCTTATCATGTGCATTATGCTAACAACCAGGGATTAATGTGAAAATTGCAACTTTTCATAGGGTCATGGTCACACTTGTCATCAACAGTGCATATTTCTTCCCGCTGCACTATTGTTTCTTTTGTGCAGAACATTTATTATGTTGAACATTTCAATTGGATAAGAATTCATGAATACTCCTGCCCAAAGCTGCCGTTGAACTGTACTGTTTGTGGCTAGTGCCCCCCACCCCAGTCTGAAAAATGCATGTAAGAAACACATTTGCATTTATAATGCAGAATTCCTGTGTGTTCAATAAAAAAAGGGGGAATTAATGGTAAGTCTGCAAAAACTAGGCAACACATAATGCATTAATCAGAGCAGACTGGAACTGCATGTTTCGGTGTGGACACGTGAAAACTCCACTATTTTTTCCTGCTGTGTTTTTTTTATTTTTTTTTTTTTACTTGATTAGACACACAAACCTACAGCGTGACGAAAAATGTGTCTCTATGTCTCCAAGCCATCAGTAATGCTCCTCTTACAAAGTATGTTATGTCTTCCGGAAAATAGAGGATGTAATTAACTGAGTGCTACATACGTCATAGTTAATGCTGATTAATACTAATTATTACACTTTGGTCTGGGGGCACTGGGGCTGCAGCTGCAGAGGGTGTGCGCAGGATTTCTTTTCATACCTATTACTCATTACACACAGATGTGAAATGAATATGTAGATCCCTATGGAAAAATCCATGATCCGCCCCTGATTAAGTAACGGAGCAGCTGTACCGCGTGCGGGAAGTGTCATCTGTGTCCACATATGACACCGGACTTGTGACCATCATACATTGTCCTGCTGACAGTATCTACAAGAAATGATAAAAAGTGTGCCGTAAAGTGAGAAACCTTTTCAGCAACAATAGTTTGCTTTCTTGTGCGGGTTGGAAATGCCCCATCTAGTACTAGGAGATCAGAAACGTACCATACATGTACACAGTTAGCATCGCAGCCATCTTGGCTGAGCCTTCATTACCAGCATTTAGGGATCTTCTTTACCGCAGTGGAAATAGTAGTCCGTAGATGTTATTTGACCTGTTTGGAGAGTATTTTCTAGGTGTTCTCGGTTATCTGTGCAGAGGTGTCACACAACCTTTGGCTCATAGCTCGCCGGGTGTCATGGCGGTGGTCTGGCGCTGTTCACACTACAGACTCTGACTCTCTACATTGTGGTTCCTCTCTCAGACTGGGGTGTTGGCCAGCAATGTTCTCATTAATGATCCGGCCAGCAGGAGTTAATCTCTGCTAGCAGGCTTCTGGGATCACGTGTTTTGGGAAACCTATCAGAGGTGTTCCCCACCTTTTTAAGATGGTGGCACCTTCTTCACATGCCGACTATAGCTTTTGCAATACCGGTCTATGTGCTGTGGTGATCCAGTTGCTATTGATCTATTGAAGTGCTGTGAAAATTCCTTTGTCATCTGGCTTTCCTCCCCGCTCTTTATTTCCTCCTGTGCACGTGTTGTTTTATACCTTTTTTGTGTATTACTGTGAGTATGTTTGGATTACCCATTTTTCTGTTTTATGTCGAATTTTACCACTACTGCCCTGGTTCCTCTGGGTGGGGCAGAGGGGATATTAGACCAGGACTGGCCAGGAGCAAGGTAAGCGTGGCGGCACAGACTTCCTCACCATCAGATGTAACTCTGGCATAAGGGTCAGCTAGGGCCCCCCCTAGCCTGATGGTCAGTTTAGGAGACCCAGTTCTCCTGTTGTTCCTTACAACCCCATGACAAAAGATCTTTGTGCAGGGAGAGGAATTGAACTGTGACTATCAACTATTGTGAACGGTGGATTCTGCCTTATCTCTGCCTGTGATGATAATGAAACTACTGAAAAGTGCTTTATACAAAACATGACTTTTCAGTTTATTAATGCTTAGGGGCTAGTGCTGGACCAACATTTGAGGGTTTTTCTTTTTGTTCCTTTTTTATGGTATGACAAACCGCAATTGCCATTAAACAGTCTTCACAAATAAAACATATTTATTATAAAAACCTGATATGCAAAAGGTAATTTTCTGATGACACGTTATGCTTAACATGCCATGAGCTGTCATACCAGACACATCCTCTGGACAAGGGATTGTCCTCTACTGCGGGCAGTGCTCATTGAAAGTGAGGAAGAAACTGTCGGGGGACATGTGCTTCAGAGTGGGGGTCTGTAGAGTACACATCTGGGTTTATTTAGTTTTGTTTTTTAAGATGTTTGTGGGCTTATTAAACCTGTTTGTTTTCCCATCTACAATGTAGTTTGGGACTGTTGGCTTGTTGACTTTTCTTGCAGAATTTCTGATGTCCCTAGTTTTTGTGTGAGAAGGGATTGCTGTAATCGGTGGTCCATCGGTCACATTCCTACATTCCTTCTTGTTGAATTCCTCAAAATCAGACTTTCCTGATAAGTGAAGAGCTTGTACTTGGCATAGAAATGAATGATGATAAATCGTTGTAGCAAATGCTAGAAGGCTACCGTGGTCTTGTTAGTAGACCGTGTTCACATTACCTTTTGTAATGTGCGTTTAGTTCATGATCTGGAATCCTCCTGATGTGCACCCCAAAAATAAGCTGCAAGGCTAAGGCCGGTTTAACATTTGCGTTTGTGACGCAGCGTTCAAACGCAGCCAACGCATGCGCAATGCATTCCTATGTTAACATGGAATGCATGGTACCTGTTGTTAGCTGCTTGTTTTATCAGCAAGCGACCACAAGCGCACAAAAAATACATGGAAGTCAATGGATCCCAGTGTCCTCCACATGACAGCGCAAAAGAACTGCGGATCACTTGAAATCTCTCCCGGTGGCCTCCGCTGATCTCCAGGAGATCAGCGGAGGCCACGGGAGATCAGCTGGAGCAGCCGGAGATCCCCTCTCGGCTGACGCTAATCTCCCAGCGGTGTCGGTGCGGGAGATTTGAAGCAGCGATCAGCTGTTTAGATCTCCTGCGCCGACATCACCTTTTCGGTGTCGGCGCGGGAGTTTTAATAGCTGTCAGATCAGCTGTTTCTTCAAATCTCCCGCACCGACACAGTCGGTAGATTAGCGTCATCCGGGAGGAGGAGATCTCCGCCACTGATCTCCACCTCCCAGCCGCCGCCGAGATCGCTGATTGGCTGTCCGGGCACCATACTGATATGAACACATGCAGAGAATCTCCCCTGCGTTCACATCAGTATGGCAGTGTTTGCGTCTGAATGCCATCCGCATGCAGACACAAACGCAAATGTGAAGGCAGCCTTACCGTATCTTTTTGTTTTCCATGTGGCCAGTAGACTGTTTATAAATTCACCCCATTTTGACTAATCCTTTTAGAGAACTATTTCCAAAAGACCATTTTTCTGTCCATCTCCTGTTTGAACTGCAGATACATTAGTCCCAATTGCCTGTGGTCCTTTCACCTTGCACCCGGCCAAGGTCCTAACACTGATGTGAACGTACAAAGAAACCCTTTCACTGCAGCGTCCGGGCGTTCTCCGACCTGTGATCAATGCCGCCTGTGTACCCGCCACTGCCTCTTGTCTAATGTGGTGATGACTTTGTTCTTTCGATAAATAATTCTTACATTTCGGAGATCTACGAGCACGGAATGGAGTGATTGCTTTTGACGGTTCCTTCAGCTCGACCTGACATCACCCCTCGGCTTGAAATCTCCCTTTTCCTGTGGATTTTGCACATACGGTAGTTGCCAATACATAATCGGAGTTTCCAGCAGCAATTTGCTACTGGGACGTTCCCTGCCTGGAAAGTTTCCTACATTATGTAAGGAATACATCATCGGGCCCTGCCATGATAACGAGGGCGCTAATCCAAGAAAAACCAATGCAGACTGTTTGGGCTAGCTAAAAAGACTTTTTTTTATATGTATATTTTTAAGCTATTCCATCATTGGGGGCTCCAAGTGAAAATGGGAATCACGTCGTCATGGGATTTTTTTTGTAGACTTAGGCTCCATTCACACTGTGCGTTTTTGCTCTGTTTTTGCTCTGTTTTTGCTCTGTTTTGCTGCCAAAACCAGGAGTGGGTGATAAATACAGAAGTGGTGACGTGTTTCTATTATACTTTTCCTCTGATTGTTCCACTCCTGGTTTTGGCTACAAAAACTGATGAGAAAGAACAGACCAAAAACGCACAGTGTGAATGGAGCCATAACTTGCAATGGCTGGAAAAACAAAATAAATATCCCCTCCTAAAAGGTGCCTGCCACCAGAGAACGGCGACGCTTTTCAATCCTCTCGGAGATTTAGGCTGTTTTTTATCCATAGACAGCAATGAAAAAGTGCAAAAAAACAAAAACGTGTTTTTCAAGCATAAAACTAATTTTATTAAACATGTACTGCAGCCAATGACACGAACAATCAGCATAAAAAAAGAAGACAAAAAGCCACTTATTTACTGCAGAGTGATACAAAAATGCATGTTTGTGTAAACATAACCTTAAAGATTGAGTGCTGCCCCTAAAGGCCATATCTAGTATTGCAACATTTAAATAAATACGGCTATAGTCCTAGATACAGTCCACATATCGCTACTTTCTAACTTTCCTTACATCTTTTTATATTCTATTGCACCTTTGTTCTTGTGAACATTCAGAAATACTTGAGTTCAGGAAAGGTTTGGCCTCATTTGTGCTCCGGAGTGACGGTGATAGTTTAGTTTTGCCCTTGAGTAACAATGTCGGTATTGTTCGGCTTCACTGATCCTCGTTCTCAGGTTTCATTGGTGACAATGTTCTATAGCATGTATTGTATCTAAGGTAATAAATGGGTCGCACATCGCTGATCCCAGGATGGCTGGTTTGGGGGCTTCTGTTCTTGATTTCTATATTACATTGGCTGAGAGGTCACTTGTAGCTTTATAGAAGGAGCAGCTCATTAGGGCAGCACATGTTCCCATTATGTTTCTGTTAGATTATCACTCTTCTCAGGCCACCATTTATTTTAAGAAAATAAATAGCGCTGAATTAATTACCAGATTGGTTTGGACGATTTATGATCTGATTTACAAGATGAACGGTTGCGCAGTTTCACAACTTGTTTTGCCACAAGCAACATTCATTAGTTAATCCTGGAATGATACATGGTGGAGGGGGTCACTGCTCCAACACCACTGCTCATATACTCCAATGCCAGTGCTCATATGCTCCTCCACTGCTGCTCGTATGCTCCACCACCGCCGCTCGTATGCTCCACCACCGCCGCTCGTATGCTCCACCGCCGCCGCTCGTATGCTCCACCGCCGCCGCTCGTATGCTCCACCGCCGCCGCTCGTATGCTCCACCGCCGCCGCTCGTATGCTCCACCGCCGCCGCTCGTATGCTCCACCGCCGCTGCTTGTGTGCTCCCCCACCACTGCTCCTATGCTCTAATGCTGCTCATATGCTTCACCCCCACTTGTATGCTCCACCGCCGCTCGTATGCTCCGATGCTCCAACATTGCTTGTATGCTTCACCACTGCTTGTATGTACCAACGCCTCTTGTATGCTCTGCCACTGGTCATATGCTCCAATGCCGCTAATATGCTCTGCCACTAGTATGCTCCCTATGCTGCTCGTATGCTTCGCCACTGGTCATATGCTCCACCACTGTTCGTATGCACCAATGCCGCTCGTGTGCTGCACCACTGCCGCTTGTATTCTCCAATGCCGCCTGTGTGGTCCACCACTGTTCGTATTCTCCAGCACTGCTTGTATACTCCATCATGACTTGTATGCTCCGCCACTGGCCATATGCTCCAACGCCACTCATATGCTTCACTACTGTTCGTATGCTCCAGTGCCGTTCTTATGCTCCACCATCGCCGCTCATATTCTCCACCACTGCTTGTATTTTCCAGCATCGTTCGGATGCTCCATCATCACTTGTATGCTCCAATGCCGCTCGTACGCTCCAACAATGCTTATATGCTCTACCGCTGCTCGCATGCTCTAACACCACTTGTATGCTTCACCGCTGCTCGCTCTCTCATTGTGGACTTACAGTAAAAAAGAGGGACATGAGACCCCTGCATGAGAGCTCATTGGGGCTGTTTTACTGTTTTAATCTCTTTGCTATCTAATAATAGTTAATTGCACTCGCTGACTATTTTCAGCAAGGAGTGTGTTGAATATTGTTCCTGTTTTAGGGACTTGCACAATTGTATTGCACAGGATGACTTCCTATTGTGGCAGGGTTTATGTTTAAAATCTGTCCAAATTTGTATTTTCTTTTTAACTTTGAAAACTATTTCCACATAACCTAACATATGAGTTTAATATTTGTTATTTTTCTCTATTTCCCTTTTATTTTTTGTCAGTATTTTTAATGTAATCTCTGTACGGAGGGGCTTCGAATTTACAGTATTGGTGGGTCAGCACAAAACCTATTTCTTTACTAATAGCATATGATTTCTCATTTTGGGGCTGGACCAAAGACACGGATAGAAGTCCAGTATGTGTAGCACCACTGCAGAAAGCATTGCTATAAGATGAGTGACTTGTTTTCCTTTTTAGGGTGCTTTCACACTACGATTTTTGCATTTCCGATGCTGTTCGAAAAAAATTGGACAGCATCGGACCGATTTTCGGATCCCATGCATCCCTATGGGGATCGGACTGAATCGGACGTGCACTAAATGCCATCCGATTTGGTCCGATCCGATTCTGTCCGATTTTATTATCGGTGCAGAAATCGGAGCCTGCACCGATTTTTGCACCGATAATAAAATCTGACAGACTCGGATCGGACCAAATCGGATGGCATTTAGTGCACATCCGATCCGACCCGATCCCTATAACATGGGGCCCTATGGAGAAGGGTCTGAGGAAACATCTGATGTCTCCTCGGACCCTATTTTAGTGTACTGAGCATGCTCAGTACACTAAAATAGCTCCTAAAAGTGAAACAAAGGGTTAAAAAAATAAAAAAAATCTATACTCACCTGTCCACGAGGCCCCCCGGCGTGTCCGGTGTCTCCAGGTGTCTTCCAGTATCTTGTTGTTCTGTATTCTGTGCTGCCAGGACCTGCCGTGATGTCACAATCACATGACTGCCTGCTATTGGTTACTGGCAGTCATGTGATTGTGACATCACGAGAGGTCCTAGCAGCACAGAATACAGAACAGCAAGATACCGGGAGACGCGCGGGACCGTGCAGGAGTCGTGGACAGGTGAGAAAAGATTGGAGAGGGGGAGGACACATGGGGGGACCCGGAGGACACATGGGGGAACCGGGGGCCAAGAGGGGAGGACCGGGGGTGCAGAGAGGAGGACCGGGGGTGCAGAGAGGAGGACCGGGGGTGCAGAGAGAAGGACCGGGGGTGCAGAGAGAAGGACCGGGGGTGCAGAGAGGAGGACCGGGGGCCAAGAGGGGAGGACCGGGGGCCAAGAGGGGAGGACCGGGGGCCAAGAGGGGAGGACCGGGGGTGCAGAGAGGAGGACCGGGGGCCAAGAGAGGAGGACCGGGGGCCAAGAGAGGAGGACCGGGGGCCAAGAGGAGAGGACCGGGGGAGAGACAGTGACAGCTAGGGAGCGATCTGACAGGAGGGCGGGCATCCTATTTTCTGTCGGAATCGGATGCCTATTTGGCATCCGATTCCAGGCATCATAGGAATCCGATGCTGTCCGATTTATATCGGACAGCATCGGATTTTAAAAAATCGTAATGTGAAAGTAGCCTTAGTCTCAGTTTTCTGTACATAGGGAGGCCGTCTTATCTGAGCCTCTGTATAGATGTGAATTGCAGCAGTAGATAGGAGCTGCCTCATTGTCCTGTAACCACGGCTGTGGAGTTGGTAAGCCAAACATCAGACCCCGAATACTCAATTTACCTAAATCCATCTACACCATAATGGACACCGACTCTTACTCTATGGCTGGAATCACACTGTCAGTGTCATATGTGCCAAGTCGGAATTGTCACGGATGATTAACTTGGTATGGCCTCCCCCTCTCTGGATGGGAGCGTCAGCTGCTTGTGTTTCTAATCAGCTCCACACTTCTGTCCAGACAGGGGGAGGCCATTCCAAGTTAATCATCCGTGACACTTCCGACTTGGCGCATATCACACGGACAGTGTGATTCCAGCCTTTGACTTCAATTCCACAATCATGGCTGTGAAGTCAGTAAGCCAAACATCTGACTTGCTTGTAAGTCCAAAAATAGAGAGCTTGATGTAAATGGAGACTTGAAGGGAACCTGATGTGTCATTTTTCTTTGTTAAACTGCCCCAATGTCTTGTTAGTGATAACATGTGCATAACTAACATGGTGTTCTCAAATAAAACTTTGCCGTATTTATCTATATAAAACACTTTTTAGGTGTAGGTGAGGGCATCACATACCTTCTGTTTCAGTCATCGGGGTTGGGCTCCGTAATGTTCCAGTCACGGTCAGCCAGGCTCCATCTTCAAATTCTGCACGCCCATAGCAGTCTGATTGCCTTAACTGGCCCAACGTCACGGTAGTCTCCATAGTAAATCACACGCTTGTGTACTGCTCTCCGGCCATGTGCTCTGAATGTGGGTGTACGTCCCCATATGTGTGCATGCTCAGTGGTGGTCAGGATACACCCAGAGGACTCTTGTGCCTTTCTTTGCACATTTTGCGACTCTGCGGTTGATAGATATTTTAAGGTGACAAACGATGGTGGTTTATAAGGGTACGTTCTGCTGACACATTGCCTTTAAGACCTCTATTACATCTATTTCATGTCAATTTTAGTTCTATACTTGAAAGGACCTAATATTCGTCCCTGTATGTGAAATGCAGCATGTTGTGGCTTTGTGGTTGTGTTTTACTTGTAGTTATCAATTATGCAGCCTCCTGTGTTCAAGGACACTGTGGAAATTGCACATATGTTTGTGGTTTAAAGAATTGAAGAAACAATGTTATTATATATTATTTTTGGTCCACTGCATCTAAAATAAAGAATGAAGCAACATTACAAATATGTTTTCAGTATTCAGGTCATATAGAGATTTATTTGGATCCATAGTTACAGATTTCAAACTAAGGGCCCCATTACACATAGCGATGTTCCAGCGATCCCAACAACGATCCGACGTGGCCGGGATCGCTGTGTGGTCTCTGGGGAGTTGTCAAACAGGCAGATCTCACCAGCGACCCGTGTAACGGCCTCGACATGGTGGAAAAGAATATAAACTATTCTTTTCCACGATGTTTAGGTCCCGCTACTGTTTTCTGATAGACTGGGGTAAGCGGGAGAACGCTGGTAACCAGGGTACACATCAGGTTACTAAGCAAAGCGTGGGGTGCTTGGTAACCCAAAGTGTACCCTGGTTACTAGCGCGCTGTGCTTAGTAACCCGATGTGTACCCTGGTTACCAGCGAGTTGTGCTTAGTAACCCGATGTGTACCCTGGTTACCAGCGAGTTGTGCTTAGTAACCCGATGTGTACCCTGGTTACCAGCGTGCTGTGCTTAGTAACCCAATGTGTACCCTGGTTACCAGCGAGTTGTGCTTAGTAACCCGATGTGTACCCTGGCTACCAGGGAACACATCGGATTTGAGGGGCGTCACATACGCCGATGTATGCTGCCCAACGGGAGATCGACGACCAAAAAATGGTCTTGGCCATTCCGCAGTGATCAGCTAGCTCATCGCTGGTCGCTGCAACATGTCACATGCAGCGAGGTCGGTGCAACGTCACAAAACCTGTGACGTTGCAACGATATCATTAGCGATATTGCTACGTGTAACAGGGCCTTAACTCTTTCGTCTGTTCCACTTGATCGGCTACCTTTTGGCTAATGGAAAAGTGCAGATAAAAAGAAGCAACCCTTGGCGGAAGAATCGGACTACAAGCCAGATTCATATGTAATCTATGATTGCGGACACACACAGGTCTTTGTAAGACCTTTGTACTGAAAACTAGAAGGACGGGTACTTATATCTTTTTTTCTTTTTCATATTCTTTGGAGGAGCACACAGTGATTACAGCACAGAACAAGTCCTTTGAATTTCATCTCGATCTTGTAGAATTATATATTTATATTTATATATTTCTTCTAGGTCATACGTCTTCACGAATTTGCAAATTCAATGATAGAAAATTTACCTACTGTTGTTAATGCAAAAATAAAAACAAATTATTGCTATCTCTGCTTATCTGCAATCTTTTACACCCAACTCTGTTTCACGGTCCATATTCTGACCTTGATTTACAGACCGACCGCGGGTCTCCTGACCTGACATCAATGGGCTCCAAGTCATATACAGTGAAAGAAATAATTATATGATCCCTTGCTGATTTTGTAAGTTTGCCCACTGACAAAGACATAAACAGTCTTAAATTTTAATTTTAACAGTGAGGAGATAGAATATCAAAAATAAAATTCATAAAATCACATTGTCTAAATTATATACTGTGTGCAGAATTATTAGGCAAGTTGTATTTTCATCTGGGGAACGCACTCCTGCAGCTTGAGTGAGGGTCTCGCTGACCTGTCACTCAAGCTGCAAGTACATGGGGACTTGCAGCACAACCCAGGGGGGTCGCTTTGCCCCCCCCAGGCTACAGCCGCGGTAATTGGCGGTTGAAAATAAAACCGCAATTACCGCGGCTGTACTGACTGCAGTCTCCCCCTGTCTCGCTCCTCCTGCTCCCTCGCTCATTTCCCCCCTGTCTTCTCCTGTAAACCCCCCCTGCTCATCTGCCCTGTCCCCCGATCACCGGAGCAGTGATCACCGCTCCGGGGATCAGCTCCCGCCCACCGCCGGAGCGGTAACCGCTCCAGGCCGGGATCAGCTCCCCCTGTCGCCTCCTGCCCACCGCGCGCAGCGGAACCGCTTCGGGGATCAGCTCCCGCCCGCCGCCGGAGCGGTGATCACCTCCTCCTGGTGATCACCGCTCCGGGGATCACATCCCCCTGTCCCCCACCGCCTGCTGGAGCGGTGATCCCGGGGATCACCTGCTGCTGCCTGTTGCCACCGCCTCCGGCCTCCTCTGGTCGTCTTCTGGTCCTGGGTCCTCCTGGCAACGTCTGGTGAGTCCCCCTGCCTGTGGAATGCCTTTACTGCAGCCTGATCGGCCTGCAGGGGGAATCGACTGCAGTCAAGGGATCTCACAGTGATCCACATAGTGGATCACTGCGACGAGGCTGCGAGATCGCTGCTCTACAGTCCGATCCCCCTGCATGGGATCGAGCTGCAGAAAGCGATCTCGCAGCCCCGACACTGCACCCAGGCTGCCAGATCGCTGCTCTGCAGTCCGATCCTCCTGCATGGGGATCGAGCTGCAAAAAGCGACCTCGCAGCCCTAGCGCTGCACCCGGGGCTGCCAGATCGCTGCTCTGCAGTCTGATTTGCCTGCATGGGGATCGAGCTGCAGAAAGCGATCTCGCAGCCCCGGCGCTGCACCCGGGCTGCCAGATCGCTGCTCTGCAGTCCGATCCTCCTGCTGGAGAAGCCCCACGTCATTTTTTTTTTCTAGAATTAGTTCTAGAAATAAAAAAAAAAAAAAAGGGATTTGCTGTATTTTTGGTAGCTAGCCAGGTACAACTTGGCAGCTGGCTGACTGGAATCCTCAGTGTAGAGAGACCCAAATGTTGTGGGCCCCCCACACTGCAAATTGCAACCCAAGAAAATAGCGCATTCATTAGAGGCTCCATTTTCTGGTGCTGTACCCCAACTCTTCCAGTTGCCCTTGTGCTGGTGGCACATGGGTTCTCCATATGCGACATGGTGTCCGCTAACAATTTCAATGGAAAATTAGCTCCAGTTATTACCGGAAACCATGTCGGGTATGGAGAGCCCCTCCCTGTGTGCCTGAACATTGGAGCTCCCCACAAGTGACCCCATTTTGGAAACTAGACTCCCCCTTTCCCCCCCCCCCAAGGAACTTATCTAAATACATAGTGAGCACTTTGAACACACGTGCTTCACAAATTAGTCCGTAAAAGGGAAAAAGAAGACTTTTTGTGAAAAAAAAGTAATTTTTCATTTTTACGGATCAATTTGTGAAGCACCTAGGGAATCGAAGTGCTCACTATGCATCTAGATAAGTTCCCTGGGGGTATCTTGTTTCCAAAATGAGGTCACTTGTGGGGGAGCTCCAATGTTTAGGCACACAGGGGCTCTTTATATGGGACATGGTGTCGACTAATAATTCCAATTGTTAGCGGACACCATGTTGGAAACTAGACCCCCCAAGGAACATATCTAGATGCATAGTGAGCACTTTGAACCCCCAGGTGCTTCACAAATTGATCTGTAATAAGGAATAAGTACTTTTGTTTTGTTTTTTTTCACAAAAATGTTCTTTTTTCATTTTTGGGGATCAATTTGTGAAGCACCTGTGGCTTCAAAGTGCTCACTATGCATCTAGATACGTTCCTTGGGGGGGTCTAGTTTCCAAAATGGGGTCACTTGTGGGGGAGCTCCAATATTTAGGCACACAGGGGCTCTCCAAATGCGACATGGTGTCAGCTAACAATTTGATTGCAAAATCAGCTCAAATTGTTAGCGGACACCATGTAGCGTTTGGAGAGCCCCTGTGTGCCTAAACATTGGAGCTCCCCCACAAGTGACCCCATTTTGGAAACTAGAGCCCCCACGGAATTTATCTAGATGAGTGGTGAGCATTTTGATCCCCCAGGTGCTTCACAAATTCATCCGTAAAAATGAAAAAGTACTTATTTTTTCACAAACATTTTCTTTTAGCCTAAATTTTTTCAATTTCACATGGGGAACAGGATAAAATGGATCCTAAAAATAGTTGGGCAATTTCTCATGAGTACACTGATACCTCATATGTGGTCATAAACCACTGTTTGGGCACACGGCAGAGCTCAGAAGGGAAGGAGCGCCATTTGACTTTTTGAATCAAAAATTAGCTCCAAAAGTCAATTTGCGCTCCTTCCCTTCATTGCCAATGAATGGTGATTCTGAGAGTGATTGGGAAAAGGTGCTGTGGTCAGATGAGACAAAAATTGAGCTCTTTGGCATTAACTTAACTCGCTGTGTTTGGAGGAAGAGAAGTGCTTCCTATGACCCAAAGAACATCATTCCCTCAGTCAAGCATGTCGGTGGAAACATTATGTTTTGGGGGTGTTTCTCTACAAAGGGCACAAGGACTACTTCACCGCATCAATGGGACAATGGATGGAGCCATGTACCGTAAAATCCTGAGTGACAACCTCCTTCTTTCCACCAGGACATTAAAGCTGGATCGTGGCTTGGTCTTTCAGCACGACAATGACCCAAAACATACAGCCAAGGCAACAAAACAGTGGCTCAAAAAGAAGCACATTAAGGTCATGGAGTGGCCTAGTCAGTCTCCAGATCTTAATCCCATAGAAAACTTATGAAGGTAACTGAAGCTCTGATTTGCCAAGCAACAGCCTCAAAATCTTATTCATTTCGAGATGATCTGCAAAGAGGAATGAACCAAAATTCCTCCTGACATGTGCGAAAACCTCATCATCAACTACAAAACAACGTCTGACTGCTGTGCTTGCCAACACAGGTTTTGCCACCAAGTACTAAGTCTTGTTTGCCAGAGGGATCAAATACTTATTTCTCTCTTCAAAATGCAAATGCATTTATATATAATTTAGACAATGTGATTTTCTGGATTTTATTTTTGATATTCTATCTCTCACTGTTAAAATTAACCTACCCTTAAAATTATAGACTGTTCATGTCGTCAGTGGGCAAAGTTACAAAATCAGTGAGGGATCAAATAATTATTTCCTTCACTGTATGAGGATGTTAAAGGGATCAGCCACTACTTTTTTTTTTTTTTTTGTTGATGGCCTATGTACATCTTTAGGATAGACCGTCAATGTGTATTCGTTGTGGTGCAGCACCTGTGGATCTGTTGTATCTGGCTGTCACCATTATAGTTTTGACAGAGCTGTCTTGTTCCGACAGCAACTGAGATCTTCCGTCTGCCAATAAAAAAGTAGTGGTCAAGTTCTAGTGACTCACGGTCAGTCATCGCGATGTGTGACTTCTGACAGACCATTCTTTTGTTCTTGGTTGGATAAGCAGCCGTCTGAGGACTCTGGTAGCAGCTCTCATGGTAAACACAGGACCACAAGGGACAGATAGTTTTCAGCTATATGATTAGACACACATCTATTGGTTATAGGGAGCTTTACACTTGACCTTATTTATAATACAGTGTGTACGCTCCAATAACTAACCTTGAGATGGCCGCTGCCGGGGAGCAGGGGATGTTTTTAGCTCCTCGTCCATGGGAAATGCTTGACAAAGCCCCGGAGGCAGGATGCCTAGAGATAAACAGATTCCTGTAACTTTGGCTTAGATCGAGAACTCAAACATTTGTGACCAGACAAGAAAAACTGTCTTTAAAAAAAAAAAATGTAAATGGCTGTACACTGCTAATAAACGTCTCCTGGTCTTGTCTTCATGGTTCCTGTGGTTTTTCTGACCATTCCATAGAAAATGTCTTTAGAGTTTCTGCGGCTCCAATACTTAAATGCTTGAAGTCTTCATTCATTTGGTATCTTGATGTACATGCTGATTGTTCTCCCGATGTACAAAGGAGGATCAGTAATGGATAATTCCATGCACACACAGACCCAGGGTCTCAAACTCTGCAGGGTTGGTGGGCCGCACATAGAAAAAAATTGATATCGGGGGGCCGCATTCCTTGTAGGACTAAGTGACATTTTAGCAATACCAGAATTTTTTGCTCAATCTAGTAAAGTACAAATCCTGATCTTCTTGTAGGAATGTCCCCACCCTAATATCCTTTATGTAGTAATGTCCCCATCCTGGTCGCCTTCTTGTAGTGATGTCCCCGTCCTGGACCTCTTCTTGTAGTAATGTCCCCATCCTAGTCACCTTCTTGTAGTGATGTCCCTGTCCTGGACCTCTTCTTGTAGTAATGTCCCCATCCTAGTCACCTTCTTGTAGTGATGTCCCTGTCTTGGACCTCTTCTTGTAATGTCCCCGTCCAGGACCTCTTCTTGTAATGTCCCCGTCCAGGACCTCTTCTTGTAATGTCCCCGTCCTGGACCTCTTCTTGTAATGTCCCCATCCAGGACCTCTTCTTGTAATGTCCCCGTCCTGGACCTCTTCTTGTAATGTCCCGTCCTATACCTCTTCTTGTAATGTCCCCGTCCTGGACCTCTTCTTGTAATGTCCCCGTCCTGGACCTCTTCTTGTAATGTCCCCGTCCTGGACCTCTTCTTGTAATGTCCCCGTCCAGGACCTCTTCTTGTAATGTCCCCGTCCAGGACCTCTTCTTGTAGTAATGTCGCCGTCCTGGACCTCTTCTTGTAATATCCCCATCCTGGATCTCTTCTTGTAGTAATGTCCCCATCCTGGTCCCCTTCTTGTAGAAATGTCCTCATCCTCTTCTTGTAGTAATGTCCCCATCCAGGACCTCTTCTTGTAATGTCCCCGTCCTGGACCTCTTCTTGTAATGTCCCCATCCAGGACCTCTTCTTGTAGTAATGTCGCCGTCCTGGACCTCTTCTTGTAATATCCCCATCCTGGTCCCCTTCTTGTAGAAATGTCCTCATCCTCTTCTTGTAGTAATGTCCCCATACTGGTCCCCTTCTTGTAGTAATGTTCCTCCCTGGTCCATATGTGTAGTAATGCCCCATCCTGGTCCCCATCCTATATTAATGTCCCCCATCCTGGTCCTCATCTTATAGTAATGTTCCTTCCCTTGTAATTTTGTTCTAATACCCCCATCCCGACGCCATTTTGTAGTGATGTCCCCACAACCTGGTCTCTGTTCTTTTTGTTCTCTCGCTCACACACACTCTCACACATACACACTCACACATCAATACTCAGGCATTCACACACATACTTACATACAAACTCCGACATTCTCTCACACACACACACACACACACAACAACACACATATATATACACACTTACTTATACACTCACACATACACATATACACACTCACAATCACACTACCACATGCACACACGCACAATCACACATACTCAGCATTCACACACACACATACAGATATATTCTCACACACACTCACACACATACACACACTTACACACTCATATACACATGCACACATATACACATCCACACATACTCAGGCATTCACTCACATATACACACACTCAAACATATTCTCACTCAAACACTCACTTATACACTCACATACACACACACACAGTCACAATATGCACACACACTCAGGCATTCTCACACACACACACACACACACACACATATGCACATGCACACTATACACATGCAAACTCACACATACTCAGGCATTCACACACATACTCACGTATACAAACTGAGACATATTCTCACACACACATATACAACACACGCACACACACTCAGGCATTCACACACACACACTCACTTATACACTCACACAAACGCATACACACAGGGCCATATTTGAAGTTCCTGCCGCCCTAGGCACTTTCAGCGGTCGCACCTCTCCCTCCCCCCAATTATTCTGTATCCCCCCCAGCCCACTGCTATCTTCGGCTGTAATGGCGCCTTACCTGACTCCACGCTCCTGATCCCGGCAGCTTCTTCCTCTGCGGCTCCCAGTCTCCTGCTCGCCGGCACCAGCCAGCGCCTTGCACCCGCCAGCACCCAGCATTAGGCGGTAGCCGCCAGCACCCAGCAGCCGCCAGCACCCGGGAGGCAGCACCAGGCGACAGCCGCCAGCACCTGGTACCAGCACCCGGCAACTGCCTGCACCCGGCACCAGGCGGCCCTTGGCAGCACCTGGCGACTGCCAGCAGCTGGCATCACCAGGCGGCAGCCGCAAACACCTCGCACCAGCCGCCTGCACCTGGCACCCGGCGACCAGCAGCACTGGCAGCACCAGTGACCGCCGGCTCCAGGTGGCCCCCAGCAGCACCCGGCGACTGCCAGCACCTGGCACCAGGCGGCCCCAGGCAGCACCTGGACCAGTCGGCCCCCAGCACCAGCAGCACCTGGCAGTACCGGGAGCACCAGGTGGCTCCCGGCAGAATCTGGCACCAGCAGGCGACCCCAGCAATGGCAACAGGCGGCCCCCGCCAGCACCTCGCGCCAGGCGACCGCCAGCACACAGCGGTCCCTGGTGGCGCGGGAAATTTGAATGTCCTCCTCACTCCTCGGCATCTCGCCCCCTCAGCGTGTGGCTATTGTACATGGAGCCGCAGCAGTACCCCTTTATTGTGACTTCTGGGTATCGCTCACACAAGCTCCTTCACTCCTGTACAGTAATGCAAGCAGGCGGCCGTCGGACCAATCAGAAGCCTGCAGCCGACGTCAGCGTATGACATCATCAGGAGGCTTCTGATTGGTTCGCCGGCCGCCTGCTTGCATTACTGTACAGGAGTGAAGGAGCTTGTGTGAGCGATACCCGGAAGTCACAATAAAGCGGGTACTGCTGCGGCTCCCTGTACAATGGCCCGGGGCATGTTATTTCTTCATGGTGCCCTGGGCCGCAGTGGGAAGCCTGGCGGGCTGCGTGTTTGAGACCCCTGAAATAGACTGTCATAGCTCTCGTCAGCACATTATCCATTTACACAGGATGAAGTGTTGCCCAGAACGATTATTTTTACACAAACCAAAAACCGTTTAGTTCTAGCAAACGAGTATTCTGCTCTTTTGTCAGGTGATTGTCAGCCCATTTACACTGCACATTAACCTATATAGATGTTATTTTTTTTTTCTTCTTTTTTAGATTCCCAGAGTACCCCTTTAATTTGGTACCCCCCATGGCTTTAGTGACTTGTACAAAATTAATGTAACATTAGAATGACTTAACCCCCCTCCCAGAATGATTACTCTGTGTTCTGTTTCAGGGAAGCTAACGGACAAGGGTGTAGGAAGGGAGTACGTTTTTTTTAATATCCTTGTCGAACTACACCCAGAAAAAGTGTTTATTTCTAGTTGGCGTTAACCTTTTTGGTTACTGTTGTGATGTAATATGTGAATGATGTCAGTGAGAACAAGTTCCCTTTTGTGTTTTTAGTTCACGTTTCCTCCAACAACGACCTCATTTTAAAGTGTTTCCCTTTAGCTAAATAATTAGCAATTTTGTATCTGGCAGCTCGCTATCTCTGAATGGGGCTTTTTCTACGCTTTTTTTTTTTTCTGTATGAGTGATACCGTGTTTTTCACTTTGTAAGACGCCCCTGATTATAAGACGCACCCCCCAAATTTGGTGAAAGAAAAGAGAAAAAAAAAAATACATTTTTAATGTTAAATGGGGTCCATCTTATAATGCCAGTGTCCGTCTTACAATCAGTATATGTCACCCATCCTGGTGTATGAACCCCCCCATACTGGTATATATGTCCCCCATGCTGGCACACTGCCCCCCATGCATATACACTGTCCCCCATGCTGGCACACTGTCCCCCCGCCATGCTGGCACACTGTCCGTGTCCCTCCCCCCCCGCATGCTGGCACACAAAACCCCCACCCTGGCGCACACTTTAAACAACAAACAGTATCATAATCACCCCTCTTAATCGTTCCCTGCACTGCAGCCATCCATCCCTCTGTCTGCTTATACCAGCATCCAGTCATGTGAGCAGCGTGCGGTGATGACGTCACTATGCAACGACGCTCGAGGGGCGGATGTCAGCACAGCACAGACAGCGGGGATAGCACCGGATGCAGGTAGTGATACCGTGTTTCCCCGATAGTAAGGCCCCCCGATTGTAAGGCCGCCTGGGGGTAAAGGGGGGGCCTGCCAATGTAAGGCCTCCCCCGATTATAAGGCCTTACAATCGGGGGGGCCAATATAAGGCCGCTAGCGGAGGGGGGGGGGAGCGGGAGCGGGTCGCACGTCACGTGCGCCCGCTCATTACATATGCACTGCATCCCCCTGTCAATCAGCGACAGGGGGAGCAGTGCATTATACAGTATATATGGGCCCCCTATTGCTGGCACACTCCCCCCTGTTATGAGGCCCCCACCGCTGCTGCTGCTGAAGAGATCTTACCCTCCAGGGTCTTCTTGCAGCAGCCAGCGGCGCGTCCATCCGTCCTCTGTACTCGCTCGGCGGTCTCCCGGATCATGTGACCCGTCGCAGCGCATGACGTCATCGCGACTGCGACGGGCCGGTCACATGATCCGGGAGACCGCCGAGCGAGTACAGAGGACGGATGGACGCGCCGCTGGCTGCTGCAAGAAGACCCTGGAGGGTAAGATCTCTTCAGCAGCAGCAGCGGTGGGGGCCTCATAACAGGGGGGAGTGTGCCAGCAATAGGGGGCCCATATATACAGTATAATGCACTGCTCCCCCTGTCGCTGATTGACAGGGGGATGCAGTGCATATGTAATGAGCGGGCGCACGTGACGTGCGACCCGCTCCCGCAGTGTCCCAGCAGGAGGGGGCCTGTAGGCCACACTGCTGGAGCACCCAATGTAAGGCCCCCCCCGAAAGTAAGGCCGGGGGCCACTTTTGGCCCCCAAAAGAATGTAAGACAGGGCCTTACTTTCGGGGAAACACGGTAGAGAGAGGTGAGTATGATATTGCTGGGATAGTCAGTGCTTTTCATGCAATGAAATCGTGGAAAGCACTGACTATTCACACAGGATAACAGCCGCTGGGCTGAAGACCTGCTCACTACGCTGCTGTGATATGCGCAGCTCTCCCGCCAGTGATTGACAGCGGGATGCAGTGCATATTACATGACCACAAGGCTGAAGCTGCAACCTGTTCCAGCCCCCGGACACCGCTCTAGAGTGAGCCCCCTGATTTCAAGATTTCCTTAGTACTGCACAAGTGATAATTCAATATAGGTGATTCCAACCCATGTCCAATACTAAGGAAATCCTGAAACTATGCACTGTTGTTGGGTCCTGAGAACTGGAGTTTGGGAACACTGCCCTGATTGACCTCCAAATCAATAGACGAACGGCTTCACTACAAAAAGTTTGCAGTTTTGGTGTGGCCCAGCCCAAGCCCAGAGCTCAATCCAATTGAAAATCTGTGCAATTTGAAGATGATTGTACACAGGGGATGCCCCCACAATCTGACCAATGTGGAGGAGCTGGTAAGTTCACCAATTGATAGCCTCTGACCCTAAGGCCATGTGCACACACTGAGTATTTGATGAGTTTTTTTACCTCAGGATTTGTAGACAAAACCAGGAGTGGAGCAATCAGAGGAAAAGTCTAATAGAAACACCTGCTCCACTTCTGTGTTTATCACCCACTCTTGGGTTTGACTACAAATCCTGAGGTAAAAAACTCATCAAATACTGAACGTGTGCACGTGGCCTAAAGATTGAATGCTGTCGTTAGAGCAAAGAGTATTTCAACAGAGGGTGTGCAGATTAGTGCAACCACACTGATTTTATTTATTTTTCTTTTGCCACCCAAAATTATTTCAGGTATTGTTTTCTATTCAATGGATTTGTACAGATTATAGTTGACATTAAAGGTGTAAAAAGTTCTGACATGATTCTTCTTGGACTGATTTTCTTTTTTTTACATGAAGACCTGCCATTATAACTGGGGCGTGTAGACTTTTTTTTTTTCTGTCCACTGTAAATGGAGTTTCTTAGAATAGACGAGAGCAAGCGGAGATTTTTAAGAAGAAAGTAAGTTAGTAATCAGAGTTCAGAACTGCATTATGCTAACTCTTCACAAAGGCTGGAAGTGCCAGTGACCACGATGCTGCTTATAGCCGTTTCCTGTAATGTGCGCACACTGTCTGCATGATTCATACACCAGCTTACAGCAGATTGGATCAGAGTCCATTCTGCCTTCTCTTATTTAGAGAGTAAAAGTTCAGATTGAAAGTTTTCAGGAAAACCCCCACCAACCTAACAGATAAACTGCAGTCATAAAATCCCCCTGTGAGCAGGACATTGTTCCTTAGCTACATGTAAAGGCAAGCCAAAAAAAACACATTGTCTACGTTAGCTCTTTGTGTTAAATTCACAGTTTTGAGACTAAGGGCCCCTTTACACGCTGAGACTTTCCAGCGATCCGACCTGGCCGGGATCGCTGGAAAGTCTCTCTGCAGTCGCTGGTGAGCTGTCAAACAGGCAGACTCACCAGCCAGCAGCGACATCACTGGTAACCAGGGTAAACACCAGGTAACTATGCAGCATGCTCTGCTTAGTTACCTGGTGTTTACCCTGGTTACCAGCATCCTCCCGCTTACAGGCTTGCTTAAGCGGGAGGACGCTGGTAACCAGGGTAAACAGCGGGTAACTAAGCAGAGCGTGCTGCTTCGCTACCCAATATTTACTCTGGTTACCAGTGCCCAGCATCCAATGTGCAATGCTGGGCATTGGCTGGGAGGTTGCTGATTGTTGGTCTCTCGCTGTCACACACGCCGATGCGTGCTGACCAGCGGGAGGCCAAGGACCAAAAAATGGTCCTGAACGATTTGTAGTGATCAGCGATCTCACAGCAGGGGCCAGGTCACTGATGCGTGTCACACACTGCAACATCGCTGGAGAGGTCGCTGTTACGTCACAAAACCTGTGATGTTTCAGCGATATCGCTAGCGATGTTGCAGTGTGTGAAGTACCTTTAACACAAATTTCGGTTTTCACAAAGGTTGCTGCTTTTTTAAAATGGCAATTTGCATTAAAGGGGTGAAATAGTTTTTTGTGCTTAATAGGAACCAATCACCAGGATTTAACCACCTGTAACTCAGTGCAGCAGGTTATTGACGTGTGCAGCATGACATCACTATTTGGAGTTTTTTTTTTTCATTCTCCCCTGTGGGCTTGTCTTTCTGCTGTAAACTGAAAGAATGAGTCTGGATGAGAGGGAGGGGGAGAGGATTCAGCTTACAGCAGAAAGACAAGCCCACAGGGGGGAATAAAAAATAAAACCTGGAGAGTGATCTCATGCTGAACACGTCAATCACCTGCTGCACTGATTTACAAGTGCTTAAATCCTCGTGGTTGGTTCCCTTTAAGTCAAATTTCATGGTTTCATGGCTAAACACAACTTTGCAATTTTTTTCAATTCTTCAGATCTCTCTTTATAGTTAAAGGTGATCTGAAGGCCAAAGTAATTTTCTTCTAAATCCCTATACAGTGTGGTGATCTAAACTATTTTCTAATATTCATTAAAAATTCCCTCTCCTACCCTTGCTAGGCTATCTAACTGCTATTGTATTTTTTGGTACTTTTCTTTTTGATGAGGCTTTGTTTGAGAATCCCAGTGCATGCTGGGGTATTCAAACGAAGCGTCATCAAGAGTCAGAGTTTGTGGTCAATGTGGATCTCATAGGGTCTTATCTGTGTAAGTGGAAAAGGTCAGTATATAGTGGGGGTTTACCTGGGCAGGTTGTGCCAGCCACATCCACTATAAGCACATCTGATCCCAGCTGCAGCAGCCTTCACGAGGTAGAAGTAACAGAAAAAGTCAAAGAAGAGGTGCAATGCCACACTGCCAAGAGGAGACACATGGCGAGGATATTGTAGACAGTGATTTATTTTTCTACACGTTTCGGAGCACCAAATTGCTCCTTCAGCAAAAAATCACATCCAAATCACAGCACAGATGAGCACAAACCCTGAAGTTAGCTGATGACGCTTTATTTCAGGAAGGGGGCAGAGGCTGCAGTAGTGACCGCAGTCTCTGTCCCCTGATGGCCCTTAATTTGAGAATCCCAGCATGCACTGGAATTCTAAAATGAAGCGTAATTGGAGAGAAAATACAATATCATTGAATCTCAGTCTGATCTCAGCTCGCAATGCACACACTGGTCGCGGGTTGTGACCGTGGAGTGTGACATCGTCTCATATATTTCTATGAGGCTGTCATGCTCTTGTCAGGAGACCCGCAGCCAGTCTGCGCATTGTTATCTGAGGTCCCACGCCTGAGGTCCCATGCCTATGAAAACGTCGGTCAGGTGTACATGACATAAGAATGTCATAGAATTGACTGACCCTTCAGCTACGTTCCTATGATGAGCTGTTGGTGAGTTTTTGATGTTGCAGGATATCTGCACCTATTATGTAAGTTCATTTATTTGCAGTTTTTTTCAGTGGTTTTTGAAGTGTTTTTGACTCGCGGTGGAAACTCACTAAATACGCATGTCTGTTTTTTCACTATGTTTTTTCTGCATCTAATACAAGTCTACAGGGTAAATCTGCACAGAAAACTTGGTGTACCTTCAGGAGAACTTGACATCTTTGGTGATGAGAAACTTGCACCGCAGGTCACCTTACGCTGAGTAAAAAGAAGCCCAGTGGCCGGAGATTTCTGTAACTCTGTCCACTCTGCTGGGACTGTAAGACGCTGCGTTTTTGACACACTGTAAAACTCACTAAAAACTCAGTGGGCACACGGCCTTAGGGTTCTGTGCCTAGCCACATGCACATGGTCAGTATTTGGTGAGCTTTTACCTCAGTATGTGTAAGGCCACATACACATGGTCAGTATTTGGTGAGCTTTTACCTCAGTATTTGTAAGGCCACATGCACATGGTCAGTATTTGGTGAGTTTTTACCTCAGTATTTGTAAGGCCACATGCACATGGTCAGTATTTGGTGAGCTTTTACCTCAGTATTTGTAAGGCCACATGCACATGGTCAGTATTTGGTGAGCTTTTACCTCAGTATTTGTAAGGCCACATGCACACGTTCAGTATTTGAGTTTTTACCTCAGTATTTGTAAGGTCACGTGTACACGTTCAGTATTTGGTGAGTTTTTACCTCAGTATTTGTAAGGCCACATGCACATGTTCAGTATTTGGTGAGTTTTTACCTCAGTTTTTGTAGCCACAACTAGGAGTGGAACAATCAGAAGGAAAGTATAATAAAAACATGTCACCATTTCTGTATCTATCACCCACTCCTGGTTTTGGATTACAAATACTGAGGTAAAAAAACTCTCCAAATATTCAACATGTGAATGTGTCCTTAGGCATAGTACCTGAGGCTATGTTCTCACAGGAGACTTTACTGTGAGTCTTGGCTCATTTGCACCCATACAAGTGTATGGGTGCGAGTGAAACATCACATTGCACTCGGCAGACATCAGAGTGTAGTGCGATATACACTGAGACTGGCAATGAAGGAGATGGAGAAATTAATCTCTCCCACTCCTCCACAGCTGTGATCCAATCACAAAATCGCATCACAGTATGACGACACTTGGTCACGCTCGCTGAAGAGCCTGAGCCGAGTGTCCTCATCATATCACATCCAGTGCTCTCCTATCGGATGCCTTATGCTAGTGTAACTCCGACCTAAGGGTCAGGCAAAGGCACTAGTCGTGTTTTAGGTAAGGTATTATAGATTTCCTCGTAATTCTCCTCTGAATGCATTTCTTATTGTAGTAACTCATGGGGGCATTATGCCGTGACAAGTAGAGTTGGTGAGGATAGATTCTCGGGACCCACTTTATGATTCTATGACTCCATGAAGCGGCCAGGTCGGGATCCCTGAGAACCGCCTCCTACCTCCCGCCATTCCTGACTCTTCTCTTAAAGGGATCCTGTCACCTCCAAAACGCCTCCTAAGCTAGCAAAATATGTCCCTGCAGCATATTATCACTAATCTCACACTCCTTTTGTCTCCTAAAAGCATCCTGTGAAAGTGCATAAAAACGTTTTAATACTTACTCATTAGTGATTATAATTAGCAGTGACTATATTCTTTAGTCACCAGGGCATGTTGTTTTGCAGCTCCAGGATCCACCCTCTCTCTGTCTGTGCTGCTGTGATGTGGAGCTGAAGGCAGGACTGATGATTTGCATTCTGTGAGTGATAGAGAGGGGGCAGGGCAATGCCTGCACAAGCTGAGCACACAGACAGAGAGAGGGTGGATCCTGGAGCTGCAAAACAGCCCACCCTGGTGACTAAAGAATATAGCCCCTGCTAATTATAATCCTTAATGAGTGAGTATTAAAACGTTTTTATGCACTTTCACAGGATGCTTTTAGGAGACAAAAGGAGTGTGAGATTAGTGATAATATGCTGCAGGGACATGTTTTGCTAGCTTAGGAAGCATTCTGGAGGTGACCGGATCCCTTTAAATAGTCAACTAGTTGCGTCACACCACAACGATGACATAATACCTTTCCAGCTGTTATAGAAAAGCTGCGGGTGCTGGGACATAGGAGTTGTGTCTTAGGGCTCTATCCGACAGGCTACGATAACTGACATGGCTGCTAGATCAGATCCTGCAAGCTGATTTGCCCCAATTCTAGTGACTTGCTAATCATAACGAAAGTCAATATCTATATGATAGAGGAATTCTCATGTAAGATCCCCTTATACAATCCAGGGCCAAGACCCAGTTCAGACATATGTGTATTATGGTCACGAGGCTGGGACGGGTCTTCAAACCGACCATTGACATTGTGGCTGACTAGTTTGGATAGGGAGACCCACGACCAGGCGGTACTCGAAGCAGAATACACGGATGTCTGCTGAATAATGATCTGCTACATGTAATGTGTGATGGAAGGAAGTGACTGTGCTATTCTATATCACCTATATATGGCTACAGGAAATACTGGCACACATTATTTGCTTCTTTAGTTTAATTTTTAGTGCATAGTCTTACAGGTCAAGATAAGATGCGTTTCAGCTATTAGTTTAGCCTTTTTCAAATGTTATATTTGAAGAAGGCTGAGCTGAAATGCGTCTTATCTTGACCTGTAAGACTATGCACTAAAAATTAAACTAAAATAGCAAATAGCTCAACGTGTGCCAGTATTTCCTATATTGAATGCTGGGTCTGCTATCCCATTACTGAGCACCGTCATCAAGGAGTGTGCCAACAAGATTTTCCTTATCTTATTTAAGGCTGTGTGTCGACGGCGAGTTTGTGCTGCACCTTCTGTCAGAAATATGCACCCAAAACATCCTTGTGCCAATGGTGCGTGCATTTTGCTTTTTTTCATGCAGATTTTGCTGGGTTTTTTTTGTAACAATTGTTCACTGTTGTGACTAAATAAAGCAAGGTTAAAAGATGGGAAATAGAAAAGGTTTCAAGATATCATATTGTGATAAGGAGCTCTGCTGTATTTTTGGTCACCAGAACAGGTACAGCAGGCAGGTATGGGCTGCAACTCACAACCATCTGCCTAAATTCTCTAGAACGGATTACCAAGAACAATTCAATTACTAATTCCAAATATCCATAGCTTTAAGCGAGCGTTAAAAATATATCTCTTTAGACTAGCCTACCACCTCACCTCTTCTATGTAGTTATTCCCATTCTGTCCTTCTCCAAATCTGGCCTCTTGTGTCATCGTTCTAAACCCCATGCATTTTCTAGCACTTTTCTGTACTGTACAGATCCTGGCTGGTAATCAGTTCATGCAGCATTATGTGAATCCCCTATGTATTATATTGATAGCTGGACCATATATGATGGCATTGGTTACTCTTACCTTTGTGTCTCCCTTATTTCCTCATAGATTGTAAGCTTGCGAACAGGTACCTCACTCCTCATGGGCTCAGTGATGTATTTATTATTTTGTCTCATATGGTCTCTATTGTATTATATTTGTATTCTCATATTGTGTTGTATTTTATCTTATTATAGTATTGTATTTTATTATACCGTATATTATTGTATTGTATGGTATCGTATACCCTCTGAATTGTAAGGAGCTGCGGAATATGTTGGCGCTATATAAATAAAATATTATTATCTTGCAGTGAACGGGGTGACATCAATGCCTGGGTCACCTGATTTCAGCTTAGCTCTGACTTCCTGAACTTTCCCATGTCACAGCGGGACCCGAAACTATTGGGTTTTGGATCCCACTGTAACGCGGGAAAGTCACCTCGGGTCAGAGAGCCGTGTCACCTTAGCCAAACTCTAGCGATCCAGACCATGATGTCACCACGTTCACTGCGAGAGACGAAACTCAATCAGTTTTGGGTCCTGCGTGAACGGTTGTCGCACAGGATCATGAAGGGTTAATGTGGGAGTAATAAAGATGGAACTGAGTATTGTTTGTGTTTTTTGTTCAAATAAAATATTTTTGTCTGTGTGGTGTATTATTTACTATTTACTAGAGATTCATGAAGGCCAGGTCTAACATTGGCCCAACATTATGAATCTTGGGCTTAGTGCCAACTAGCAATATTCAGCTGGCATTAACCCCTTTATCCCAGTCTGTCAGGGCATCTGGAAGAGTCGGGTACAGCTCCAGAAAATGGCGCTTTGATGAATGTGCCATTTTCTAGGGCAGCTACGTGTTGCAATTCACAAAAAAGGGCTCCCCTGTATATGATTACCAGATGGGGATGGGTGTTAGCCCATACCTGCTTGCTTGTACAGCAAAACCCCATGTCATCAGCGCAAAATACACACTAAATACACATCAAATACTTAATGTTAGCTCCTAAATATGCAGCAAATACGAAGCAGTGTTCACACTTTGAGGTCTATGGTGTGAAAATTGCAACAAAATACAGTGCAAGAATTCATATGCTGCAGATTTTCCCACAATAAAACACGTGGCATTTCTGCCTGGGAAACCCACAGCATGGGCACAGGTGTTAAGTGTCTAACCATTGGAGAAAAAAGGATTTCCAGCTCTTCCTCCCATAAAATTGATCCTTGTATTAAAATTATTTAAACAGATGAGGATCCGTCATGCAGATTAAAACTAAGGCTTTGAAAACCTGGCCTGACATTAAAGCCTCGGTATCGAGTCGTCTAGACAGGTTTTACTAGTAAATGATGCATAAGGCTCTGGAATATAAAGGGCCGTGCAGAAACAGTCACATGTCCGTCTCCCTCCTTCCACTGCCGGACACCTCTAATGCCGTGTAGTGAGCCGGACAGGACACTCACATTTCCCAGGCCGGGCTTATTTACTCCAGGCCTGGTGTGAGGAGAATCTGTCTGTGATCCTCGGGTGCTGGTCACTGAGTAAATGAAGAAGTGGAAAAAATGATGTAAAGAATAAGGGCTGTCACTGTGTACGGGGCCGCACTACGTCATCTATGGAAACCGCCTGTCCACAGAGGAAGAGCGCACCGTCTGTGGTGCCACCTGCTAGAGGCCGCAGTCTTAGAAGTCAATATCGACCCTAACCCTTTCATTAACTTTTTTTTTTTTTTTATTGGTTGGGAAGGGGGGTCACAAGTTTTTTTTTTTTTTTTTTTTTCCCCTGTGATATTATTGCAGTATTTATTATAAGCATACGTAAGTGATCGATATAGTCAAGTTCTTTGCGAGACTAAAAAATAATAAAAACAGATGCAAACTTTTTAACCCCTTAATAACACTGTTAATTTTTATTTTTGCACAATTTTTTTTAAAGCCATAACTATTTTTGTCAGCCATGGAAATAGGCATATAGCATACAGAAATGTATACCAGTATATAGTTTTATTGTTATTTTTGAATGAATAATTATTATAGTATTTTTGAACTGTGAATAGGGGGTTAGTTCAAGCCTTGCAAATTCTCTCTATATATAAAAGTCTTCAGTAAATTAGACAATGTAGCTATTCCTTGGAAAACGTTTTTAGGGTTTTTGTACTTCTCATATTTCCGACTACTTGTAATATGAGCGTGGTTTTCTGTTGCATGTGTCTTGTTCTTGCAGATCCGGCCTTCAGCAGGGGCCCCCGTGCCTAAACAATGTGTGAGTGCTGATAGGAGAGCACAGACGCGGCCTCCACTTCTATAAATACTCACATGTGCCGAGATCCAGTGACCATGTTAATATTTCACTAGCCGTGTCCCTGACGTGTGTACGGTTACATTATGTCTGCCTATACAGTATATGTACCTGAATCAGACAGAATATAGTTTATATAGGACAGTGCCCTAAATTTCCAGTTGTCCTGTTTCCAGAAGATAAGCCCCAGCCAACTATCTATTGTCTATGGAGGCTTCTCAACTGAAATATATAGGGGTTGTCCGGCCTTTTGATTAAAGTCTGCAGTCACTCTGTGTATCCCCCCATCTACAAGGGATGGGGGAGGATACAGTAGGAGAGGAGAGAGGACCTGCCCGCAAGGGCTCAAACCTACAAGGGATGGGTTGAGGATACAGTAGTGAGGAGAGAGGACCCTGACCACGAGGTTCACAGTCTACAAGAGGTGGTGGGAGTGAGGACCTGCCTGCAAGGGCTCAGTCTACAAGGATTAGGTTGAGGATACAGTAGGTGAGGAGAGGACCCTGACAGCGAAGGTTCAAGTCTTCAAGAGGTGGGTGACGAGAGAGGACCTGCCTGCGAGGGCTCACAGGCTATAAGAGATGGGTTAGGATACAGGTGAGGAGAGAGGACCCTGCCATGAGGGTCACAGTCTACAGGGATGGGTGAGGATGCACTAGGAGAAGGGAGAGGATCCTGCCCACAAGGGCTCAAAGCTACAAGGATGGGTTGAGGATACAGTAGGTGAGGAGAGAGGACCCTGACCGCGAGGGTTCAAGTCTACAAGAGGTGGGTGAGGAGTGAGGACCCTGCCTGCAAGGGCTCAGTCTACAAGGATTAGGTTGAGGATACAGTAGGTGAGGAGAGAGGACCCTGACAGCGAAGGTTCACAGTCTTCAAGAGGTGGGTGACGAGAGAGGACCCTGCCTGCGAGGGCTCACAGGCTATAAGAGATGGGTTAGGATACAGTAGGTGAGGAGAGAGGACCCTGCCCATTGAGGGCTCACAGTCTACATGGGATGGGTGAGGATGCACTAGGAGAAGGGAGAGGATCCTGCCCACAAGGGCTCACAGTCTACAGAGTATGGGTGAGGATACAGTAAGTGAGGAGATAAGACCCTGCCCGTGAGGGCTCACAGTCTACAAGGGATGTGTGAGGATACTGTAGGTAAGGAGAGAAGACCCTGCCCGCGAGGGCTCAGTCTATAAGGGATGTGTGAGGATACAGTAGGTGAGGGTACTGTGGCAAGAAAAAGCTGTTCATTTTTGCTTTGTTTTTTTGCCTCCTGTGTGCGGAATAGAGCAAAAAGTTGAATGTTCTGCTACAAAGTTGCAAAATATGCTCAGAAATGTTAGGTATATATTTATTTGTCTTAGTGATGGAGACGTTTATTCAAGCAATCAGACAACAGCCTGGGGTCGAGGGGATGAGGATCAACGGATTGGAGTTGAGGACGGTCGCATTCGCGGATGACCTCTTGCTTCTCCTATCTAACCCAAAATTGGCTATACCAAAAATCCTGGAGCTCTTCTCTTTATTCGGAGAACTCTCCAATTTCAAAATTAACCTGAATAAATCAGAAGCGCTGAATATATCGGCACCCACAGAAGATGTACAGATCTTGAGGAGCCTTGCTCCCTTCAAATGGCAACCCCATAAAATCAAATATCTTGGGATATATTTAACTGACGACCCTAACACGCTTTTCCAACACAATTTCTCCCCACTGATAGGACAAATAGAAACTCTTCTACGTTCATATGATACCCCGCTCCTTTCATGGCTAGGTAGGGTTAACGTGTTTAAGTCCTATGTCTTTCCCAAGGCATTTTATGTGATGAATATGATCCCAATCCGGCTTCCAACCTCTTTTATACTTTCTCTTAAGTTAATTAGTAAATTTGTTTGGAAATACAAAAAGGCCAGATTACCTCTGAATCTATTAATGCGCCCAAAATGTGAGGGAGGCGCAGGCCTGCCTAACCTATCTCTTTATCACCAAGCCATCCTTTTGGCAAACTGGCTGAAATTAACAAGATGGCTGGAGAAGGAACGTGTTTCACACATTGAAATGCAAATTTTGGGAAAAAATGCAGCGAAATACATATGGACGGACTGCCCTCTCCCAAAAGAAGGATTGGGAGATATTCTCTTCGCCACCTTACAGGCTAGACGCACACTGATCCCACTCCACTCTCCGACATGCAACTTCCTAGATAAAATCCCGATTGGACTAATCCCCTATCTTTTTGCCCCAGATTTCACAGATCCCTATGACCTGTGGTCCTCCCTGCCACATGAACCTATTTCACACTTGTTACAAGGTAAAATCCCATGTGCTAACGGCTGGCCGCTGGCGGCGAGGAAACAAACCCTTAATCATATACAAAGCCTTCATGTAGCTCATTATCTGAAACTGATCTCCAATTTGCCGCAGCCCCATACCAAGTGGTTTTGGTTGGAGATTCTAACCAAGGTCACCCACCCCATTCCAAGAATTGTATCTAAACTCTACTCCAATCTCACGAATACTACAGACAATACCGCACCATTATTCTTACACTCATGGGAGACTGAATTGAGTATCACTCTTTTCTGATCATCATAATGGGAGACCCAGACAATGGGGTTTAGGGCGCTGCCCTCCGGAGGTCACACTAGGTACTACAAGTTTGTAGCACCGCCTCCTCCGCTTATAAACCCCCACCGTAGGAGACATCCTCAGTTTTAAACTTAGTGTGCTCGGAGGATCACGCTTTGCTTGCACTTCACTGCATTCTCACAACTTACGTGATGGCGTATGAAGACAAGGTAAAATGGTCCCATTCGGGACCCTCGACAGCCTCCCCGCTCACCCTTGTGGAACACGCTGGTGGAGGTACCGGAGGGTTTTTAGCCTGGACACTTTAGTGTTCTCCCCGGTACGCTGTCGCGCTCCTTTCCTTTCCATCCCTCCATGGAGGCTCTGGATAGGGGGAGCCTGGAGCCTTGCACAGCTCCGCTCCGTCCGAGGCCTCCCTAAATGGTGCTTACAGACCGGACGGAGCCAGCCCAGTCCGAGGCCTCCCTAAATGGTGCTTACACTCCGGACTGGTGCTGTACCCCCGTCCGAGGCCTCCCTAAAGGTGCTTACAGACCGGACCGGCACTGAGGCACCTGGTGTGTCTCCTGTGTGCCTGGGGGTAGTGTCTGTCACTGTGGTGTCATGACACTCAGACCGCGCGGTTACCCTCGGGTCCGCGGTTCTGGCGGTGACCCTGTGCTGGGGTCTCCCTGGCTGACCGCCCTGTGTTTCACAGGGGCTGAGGCTGTAGACTGCGGGTGTTTTTATGTGTACATGCAGTCTGAGAGTGTGTGTGGTGATATTCACTCTCGTTTCCCGCGCTGCGGGCTCCGGCACCTCCATTGCTGAGGCAGCCTGGAGGAGGAGGAGGCAGCCCTTATGGTGACATCACCGCTGGGCGTGTTGTGTGTTCTTCCCGCGTGTTCCTGGCTCCGCCCACATCTTCACTGTCGGCGGCCATCTTCTCCCTCACTTCCCGGCTGGGATCTGAACTGCAGCGCGTGTCTGCACTTGCAAGGGAGACCGGAACTCGCGGAGGTCACACACACACACCGCTTCCTCCTACCGCTTTACTGCGGTCGGTAAGCCACCGGGATTCCCGGTTTGTTTGTGAACTTTGGCTTATATTCCCCTCACTGTGGAGATGTCCTCAGCTGGGAAGCATGCTGCTAAGGCGGCGGTGGCCACCATTGTCTGTACTACATGCAACGGGACACTGGTGGAGGGGTCCTGCAATAACTGCGGACGCCCAGAGGCCCGATCTGCTACTATTGAGTCTGCAAATCCGGGATTATACCCTGAGGTTCAGGTGATCCCAGGGCCATGGGAAACGCAGAATAAGATCAATGAATCTCTGCTGTCCCAGATGTCCTCCATGTCGCAAACCCTGGAGGCACTGCATAGGAGACTGGAGAACCCAGCTACTCCTCCTAGTTACCCCCGGGTGTCTCTTACTTCTGCTGTAAGACCCCCTAAGCGAGCCCGTGAGGCTTCTCCTGAGCTCCAGACTCTCTCTGAGGAGGAGCGTTCCTCTGATGGTGAGGAAGATGATGGGGGTTCTACTCTTGGGTCTATGTCTGAACCTCCAGATGGGGTGGAGGATCTGGTGTCCTCCATCAATGAGACATTGCGTCTTGTCACTCCTCCTGAGGAGGTGACTGTACACCCCAAGGAGATCTATCAATGGCTGCGGCCAGAGGCTAGACCAAGTGGCTCCTTCATGGACCACACTAATTTCGGAAGGGTGATTAAAGCTCCCAGGTTGCATCCTGGGCGGCGTTATGTCCGTAAAACTAAGGACAATCGCTTTCCCTTTCCCCAGGAGGCGCTCCAGGAATGGTCGCAGTCTCCCAAGGTAGATGCTTCCATGACTAGGATTGCTGCGCGCTCCTTGTTTTCTGCCTCTGATAGCTCCTCGTTGAAGGATGCTACTGATAGACAGGTCGAGCAACTCGCCAAGTCTTCCTATGAGGCTGTGGGGTCTTCGTTTGCCCCTAATTTTGCCGCAGTCTGGACCCTACAAGCGATCACTATCTGTTTGGATGGTATCACTGATCTAGCTAGGTCCAGTCCAGAGGTCCTGGCTCTCACTGAGAGAGCAAGGGCCTATGCGGACTATGCCAGGACGGCATCTTTGGAAACTGCCACTCGCTCTGCGGTGGCCTCGGCCAATGCAATTGCGATCCGCAGGCTATTGTGGCTGCGTCTCTGGGACTCAGATGCCACATCTAAGAAGATTTTACAAAATCTTCCGTTCGCTGGTGACAGGCTTTTTGGCACCGAACTGGACAAATTGATAAAGGATTCTGCTGAGTCTAAGATACCGCAGAATAAGCCTAAGCCACGGTACACCGTGAAAAGGAACCCTAAGCAGTGGTCCTTTCGCTCCGGTTCACAGTCATCAACGGCGTCCACTCGCTCAGACCGAGGGGGCAAGCCTGCTACTCAGTGGCGTTCCAAGAGTCGTCAGAAGAAGCCAGCGGGGGCAGCGGCTGCCACCCCCAAGCCCGCTTCGACATGACTCGCTATTTCATCCTGCCTCCCCACAGGTGGGGGGCCGCCTGTCCCGCTTTCAGGACAAGTGGCTTCTTCACATTCAAGATCAGTGGGTTCGAGACGTAGTCTCAAGAGGTTACAGGATAGAGCTGATGTCACAACCAATGCACCGATTCCATCGGTCGGTTCCATCTCCAGAAAAGGCTCAGGCTTTTTACCTGGTGTTGGAGGGACTCCGCAGAGACGGAGTGGTGGTCCCTGTGCCCACGGAAGAGAGGTTCAGGGGTTTTTACTCCAACCTCTTTATTGTCCCAAAGAAGGACGGCTCTTTTCGCCCGGTTTTGGACCTCAAGTTGTTCAACCGTCACGTGTTGGTTCGGAAGTTCCGCATGGAATCCCTGCGCTCAGTGATCGCGGCTGTGTCACAGGGAGACTTCCTAGCGTCCATCGATATCAGGGACGCTTACCTTCACGTCCCCATTGCACCAGCTCATCAGCGCTGGTTGAGATTCGCAGTGGGGGAAGAGCACTTCCAATTTGTGGCACTGCCATTCGGGCTAGCCTCAGCACCACGGGTGTTCACGAAGGTGATGGCCTCCATGATGGCTCTCCTGCATGCGCAGGGACACGCCGTCATACCCTATTTGGACGACCTGTTGGTCAGGGCGCCATCGGAAGACCTTTGTCGGGTAAGCCTGGAGGTGACCATGAAGTCCCTGGAACGGTTCGGGTGGCTTATCAACATTCAGAAGTCGACCCTGGTTCCGACCCA
This sequence comes from Allobates femoralis, assembly GCA_033576535.1. NCBI lineage: Eukaryota > Metazoa > Chordata > Amphibia > Anura > Aromobatidae > Allobates > Allobates femoralis. The sequence goes on from JARQOC010000007.1 coordinate 61,543,113, forward strand.
GTCATTGACATATCTGGGCATGGACTTCCACACGGACTCGGCCCTGGTGTCCCTACCTCAAGCCAAGCAGCTTGCGATCCAATCAGGAGTGCAGAATGTCCTCCTGTCTCCACAGTCATCCCTACGGGTATTAATGAGACTGGTGGGTCGCATGGTAGCGGCGATAGAGGCGGTGCCGTTCGCACAGTTTCGCCTCCGTCCTCTCCAGCTGGAGATTCTTCGCAGATGGGACAAGAGGACGATCTCTCTGAATCGGCTGGTGACACTGTCACAACCAACCAGGGACTCTCTACAGTGGTGGCTCCAGCCACTTCACCTGTCACGGGGCCGGTCCTTCCTAAAACCGTCATGGTTAGTGGTGACCACCGACGCCAGTCTGAAGGGCTGGGGGGCGGTGTTCTTGCACCACAGGGCTCAAGGCCTCTGGACTCAGTCGGAGTCGGCGTTGCAGATCAACGTTCTGGAGATCAAGGCGGTCTATCTGGCGCTACTGGCGTTTCAGAAATTCCTGTCAGGACAGCCCATTCGGGTACAGTCCGACAATGCGACGGCCGTCGCCTACATAAATCATCAGGGAGGGACCAGAAGTGCTCAGGCCCTCGCCGAAGTCCACCGCATTCTACTCTGGGTGGAGGAAAACGGCTGCCTGATCTCCGCAGTTCACATCCCAGGGGTCGAGAACTGGGAGGCCGACTATCTGAGCCGACAGGGGATGGACGCCGGAGAGTGGTCTCTACATCCAGACGTCTTCCGGGACATCTGCGGCAGGTGGGGCACTCCGGACGTGGATCTGATGGCCTCACGGCTGAATCATCAGGTGCCCCAATACATGGCAAGATCTTGGGATCCCCAGTCTCTGGGGGCGGACGCCCTGATTCTGAGCTGGTCCAGATTCCAGCTGCCATATGTGTTTCCGCCTCTGGCTCTGATTCCCAGGGTCCTGTGGAAGATCAGGACAGAATGCAGAGTGGCCATTCTAGTGGCTCCAGATTGGCCCAGGAGGTCTTGGTACCCGGACCTGTGGCAACTGTCAGGCGGACACCGGTGGGCTCTTCCAGAACGCGCAGATCTACTCGTGCAAGGGCCATTCTTCCACCTCAATTCCAGGGCCCTCAGATTGACTGCAGGGCTCTTGAGGCCTGGCTGCTGACATCCAGAGGTTTCTCTCCTACAGTGGTTGCCACTATGAATCGGGCAAGGAAACCTGTTTCCAGGAAGATATACCACAGAACGTGGAAAATCTTTTTTACCTGGTGTGCCTCTGGTGGCCGCTCACCGTGGCCTTTGTCTATCCCGACATTGCTGGCCTTCCTACAGTCGGGGTTGGAGTTGGGATTATCCCTTGGCTCTCTGAAAGGTCAAGTATCAGCACTTTCAGTGTTGTTTGACAGGCGCTTGGCGCTCCTCCCGAAGGTACGTCAATTTCTGCAGGGGGTGTCTCGGGTGGTCCCGCCCTATAGACGACCTCTGGACCCTTGGGACCTAAACATGGTCCGGACGACACTGCAGAAACCGCCGTTTGAGCCACTGAGAGACGTCTCTCTCTCTCGTCTGTCCCAGAAGGTGGTCTTTCTGGTGGCGATTACGTCTCTGAGAAGGGTCTCAGAATTGGCTGCACTCTCGTGCAAGTCACCCTTTCTGGTGGTTCACCAGGACAAGGTGGTGTTGCGTCCACGGCCTGAATTTTTGCCGAAGGTGGTTTCAACATTCCACTTGAACCAGGAGATTGTTCTCCCATCATTTTGCCCCGCTCCCGTTCATCAGGTTGAGCGCGACCTCCATACTCTGGATCTCGTGAGAGCTGTACGCATTTATGTGTCCAGGACCGCCTCCTTTAGGAGTTCGGATTCCTTATTTGTCCTCACGATGGGTCGCTGTAAGGGGTCCGCGGCTTCAAAGTCGACCTTGGCCAGATGGATCAAGGCTCCCATTCAGGAGGCTTACCGGTCTTCTGGTTTGCCTCTCCCGGTGGGTTTGAAGGCACACTCTACTAGAGCTGTAGGTGCCTCTTGGGCCTTGCGACATCGAGCTTCTGCTCTACAGGTGTGTCAAGCGGCCACTTGGTCCAGCCTGCACACTTTCTCTAAGCACTATATGGTGCATGCCCATGCCTCTGCGGATGCGAGTTTGGGCAGGCGGGTTCTCCAGGCGGCGGTTGCCCACCTTTAAAAGGGAACCATGTGTTATCCGTCTTGTTGAGGAACTATTCCCGCCCTGGGGTATTGCTTTAGGACATCCCCATTGTCTGGGTCTCCCATTATGATGATCAGAAAAAAGAGAATTTTGTTTACGTACCGTAAATTCTTTTTTCTTGAATCATCAATGGGAGACCCAGCACCCACCCAGTTGTTCCGTTGCATGTTTGCATTTGATCTGTTCTCTGTTGAGACAGTGTTTCCGGGTTGTTACACCGTCTGTGCACGGCATTCTTCCCGATGTTTCGGGTGTGGTTTATTTCTCCTCGCAGCTTATGGACTAAACTGAGGATGTCTCCTACGGTGGGGGTTTATAAGCGGAGGAGGCGGTGCTACAAACTTGTAGTACCTAGTGTGACCTCCGGAGGGCAGCGCCCTAAACCCCATTGTCTGGGTCTCCCATTGATGATTCAAGAAAAAAGAATTTACGGTACGTAAACAAAATTCTCTTTTTCTTCACTAGATAGACGGCGAGTGTGCCTCAATTCACATGGTTTCTCACGATGCGTGACATCACAGGAGATGACGTATAAATTGCTCTCGAGATGGTACTACATACCAGATAAATTGTATCACCTGAGTCTCGTTGGCTCCCCCAATGCTGGAGATGTGAAAAATCGCGAGGCACTTTGTCCCATATCTTCTGGTTCTGTGCGGATATTCGTGGTTTTTGGGCTGGAGTTATGGGGGTTATGCGCTCACTTAATTTACTTGAAACAGATCTGTCAACCGCGGAAGTGCTTTTGTCCCTTCCTACAGACAATTTTCACCCCAAGAAGCATGGGTTGGCACCTCTGATGCTGGGGCCAGCTAAACAACTGATAGCCCTTAAGTGGAAGCAGCAAAATCCACCATCGTTGGAAGAATGGAAGGGTAAAATGAGAGATCTGTTTAGACTAGAGGAACTGACGATCTGGGACTCTCTGACCCATGATAAGTTTAGGAAGACCTGGACTCCATGGATAAAATATTTAAACAACAGTACACCGTAGATATAGGGAATTGGAGAAGCAAAGTGGTGATGGGAGAAGTAGTATATAGCCACAGGAGTAGAAGTCATCTTTCACGATTTTTCATTTATATTGCAAATCCATAGGAAGTTTAGAGGTAATACTGCCCAGTGAAGCGACATGTAGAATACATCGAGCGCTACAGATCTCTCTTCAGCAAACCTAAAATCGGTGACTTGCAAAAATTGTTTAATTTTTTGAGATGTGGATAGCATCCCTGATGCTCTCTATAGTGGGAAGGTCATGTTTTGAATGTTTATGTTATTCCCCGGTTAGTTTTGTGGAAACTGTTAATTTCTAATTTCTTTGTAAACTGCCGATGTACCCAGCGACTATAAGTACCGGTATGTTACTAATAATTTTGATATGTACTGCTGGGTACACGTTTCTCTTCTATGATTTATAATACAAAATAAAGAATTTGAAAAAAAGAAATGCTAGGTATATATAAAATCACCATCCAGTTTAGTGTATATTTGCTCAGAAATGTTGCGCCTTTTAAGGTTGCAATTGATGAGTTAGAAACCCTGAACCCACAATGGTAAACATAAAAAAATAAACAGGGGAATACCTATACAATGGATTATTAAATAGGTGCAAATTAAAAGAATAAAGTGGAGACGAAAACAGGCAAAAAAACACCAAAGCCTAGACCAAAAATAGGTGAAAATGCAATAAATGAATCAGGCGGTGATCCTTTAGTTGCAGGTAAGATTGGCCGCTAATAGAGGAATCTGGGATCGGCTATGTCCCCTTACCCATTAAAATCACGACTGCTCATCCTTCATGGATGGATATTGCGGCTTCAGGAGAATGAATTGTCCCTTTTTACTGAAGCAGTTTGAGTCTTCTATTGCTTAAAACGTGTTCAGGAATATGATGTATTTTTGTTATATATCTGGAAGAGCTGCAGAACCAAACTTCATTTACTAAGGGCCAGTCAGTCTTATAAGATATCGTCATTGCCTGACCGCACCTTAGATAAGGAAAGTATGATTCCACTGTGATCCCTTTCTGTACAGTAGTGACACTAACAGATTTTAATATAGATTTGGCATAAGAAATGTGAAATTACAGATCAGCAACAGTCAGATGTTTTTTTAGATATGTGTCCTCCAGAAGATGCTGACACGGACATTGATTGATATCGGTTGTAGATATTTACATTAGTGAAAGTCAGATCCCACTTTCTGGCTATGATCTAATCCCTTCATATGATTTTATAGATCCACAGAATATGCGATGAAGATGTTTTTAGGATTTTGTCCCATCTGGCAAAACAGGCGTCTCTATTGTAAACAGCTTCATAGCCATTCATGTTGGGAATAATTAAAAGGTGTTGTCCCGGATTTGGAAAAACATGGCTGCGATCTTTCACAAATAGTGCCACCCCCTGACTATGGGTTGTGTATGGTATTACAGCTCAGCTCCAATTACTTCAATGAGTTGTAAAACCTTACACTATTCCATGATCTGGAGTACAACTGCTTCTTCTAGAAAGAAGCCATGTTTTATTTACAATCCTGGAGAAGCCTTTTAAGGGGAACCTGTCATTAGATTCTTCTGCCTAAACTCCAGGCATCATGAGTCAAACACTGGATACAAGATTGCAGCCAGACATGTTATACTCTGAAATGCAGTGCAGACTAGACATGAATGTCATACTACATGCATAGGCTAACTAGTCCAAGGTAACTCCCTGGCGGCTTCTTTTCGCACCACTCCAGCTCATTGACAGCTCTCTCCCTATGCATGTACATAGCGTCTCCCAGCCCCAATCCCTTTTTTGATCTGTCTCTATGTACATACGTAGGCTGAGACCTGTCCGGTAAAGGGACTGGCGCTTGGAGAAGTTGTCTGGGACCTACCTTGGACTATAAAGCCAAGACACACATAGTCCCTGGCCCACTTCTCATAGTATGCTTTCCCTGAAAATCTGAAATCTTACCTCCTTTCAGTTTAGGACATGTGCAGCCGGTGTTGTCTCAAAGGAATTTCTTAGATCATCTAAAGATAAAAATTCCCCACAAAACTGGACTTTCAGTTCTGTATGGAAATTCCCTTCTACAATTTCTGGGATTGGAGATGTGACAGATCATCTTCAATGTTCCTAAGAGAAATACTCCCTTACTTAAAGCGGTTTTCCAGACCAAGTAGACATTTTCTTCAAGCACTATAGCAGCAGAATCCTAACTCACTTTTAGGATCTGGCTCTGCTAACTAGTTCATGGTGTCATTAAGGATGGTTTACACGTAGCGACACACCAGTGATCCCGACAACGATCAGACCTGGCCGGGATCGCTGCTGCGTCGCTACAGGGTCGCTGGTGAGATGCCATACAGGCAGATCTCGCCAGTGATCACCCAGCAATGCGACGACACCCAACGGTTGCTGGGATCATTCAGGGTCTCAGGCACAGATTGGGGATCGCTGGTAAGTCTGCATATCATACACAGTGGGAGATTGCCGATCGAAAAATGGTCCAGGCTATTTAATAAAGGTCAGCGATCTCCCAGCGGGGGGCTGATCTCTGCTAAGTGTCACACACAGCGATATCGCCAGCGAGGTCACCGCATTGTCACAAAACCTATGATGTTGCGGCGATATTGTTACCGATATCGTTATCGGTACGTATAAACCGGCCTTTACTTATACAGCGCTTTACAGACATCAGCAACACCCTCCCCTTTGAGGCTCACAATCTAAACATCCTATCAGTCTTTGGAGTGGGGGAGGAACCCGGAGAACTCGTAGGAAACCCATGTAAGGCTGCTTTCACCTCAGCGGTTTTCGCTGATCGCGGCAGTTGCGGTGAAAAACCGCAACTGCCGCGATTACCGCATAACGGTTGCACTTGCGGTTCACTTGCGGCAAGCCCCATACAATGTCTATGGGGCTTGCGGCAGGTGCGGCAACTGCGGTTGCGGCAGGTGCCGAAACCGCACTTGCCGCACCTGCCGCATGCTTACTGCAAGCCCCATAGATATTGTATGGGGCTTGCCGCAAGTGAACTGCAAGTGCAGCCGTTATGCGGTAATTGCGGCAGTTGCGTTTTTTTCGCCGCAACTGCCGCGATCAGCGAAAACTGCTGATGTGAAAGCAGCCTTACATGGGTGAGCATACAAACTCCTTTCAGCCCTACTTTGTGGTATGCAGACTTGTGGTCACTTGCCGCTACTTTTCTTGCTTCTTTCAATGAACATATTGAGTAATGCTCAGCAGACAATATTCTGACCACAGATCTGCATCAGAAATCCCTTTATGAACAACTGATAATCTGGCACTTATGCTCCCATAATCTCTGCTAATCAGAAAACAGCAGAATTCTGAACTGAGACATGGATAGAGAATGAAATATTATATAGATTATCACATGTTTCTCAATACTTTTAGCAAATTTTTATCGTGAAAAGTGATAGACATAATGTTTTATTAAATGTGTCAGCGGCGTGATTTGTGTACTTACTAGTATATATGTTACAGGTTTTACTGTATATATTTTGTCTCTCTTAATATATAGTTCAGTCCAAAAATCTTTGGCCAGTGACTAAATCTAAATGATTTCAGCTCTGCAGGTCGTTATTTTTTATTACAGATTAAACAACTGATATATACCGTAATTGAAGTGGAGACTTTAAGGGTTAATTAAAAAAGGAGGTAGCGCACATGGGGCTTCCTCTGTGGTGATAGAGTTGCTACTATGTGGAGTACACTCGCCTTATTTACTTGTTTGAGTCACAATCAACTGAAAGAACATAAAAGAAAATGGCTGCTGCAGAACCCCATGTCCATGAAATCTAATAAGAAGCCAGGTATGGTACCACGCCAACCAAGGAGACAATCCAGATGCTTAAAATTCCATGATTTGTGCCAACGCGTTTCGTAGCATCTACTTCATCAGGGCCAAGGTTAGAATTATAAGTATCCGGATTAGCTCCTTGGTTGATGCAGTATCATACCCGTTTCTTATTGGTTTTATAAGGTTGATCAAAGGGGTTTGAACCAAAATATTGCAAAAATATGTTTATGGGTTGCAGTCGGTTTTTTACAAAACCCTAATTTCAGGAACTCAAAAGTAATTGGACAAAGTAACTTTATCCTTAATAAGGGACCTTTCACATCAGCAGTAACTGTAATTCACAGCAGATTCTGCAGATGTCGCTGCATCTGCCGGATCTGTCGTGTAACGGCTGACTTGCGGCTCCGATGCAGCAAGCCCCATTCATTCTCTATGGGGCTTGCAGTCAGGTGCGGCAAGTACAGTTTTCCCAGATCCGGCAGATTTAGCATTTGCAGCCGTGCAAAGAAAAAGCTGCTAGCAGCGTATTTTTTTGCGGCGCCTCAAGTGCCGGATCCGGCAAAGCCACCCTTGCCGCACCTGATCACAAGCCCCATAGAGAATGAATGGGGCTTTCTGCATCGGAGCCGTAAGTCGGCCGTTACGCAGCAGATCCAGCAGATGCAGCGGCATCTGCCACAAATTACATTTACCACTGATGTGAAAGCAGCCTAAAGTGTTCATTTTTGATCCTTTGTAGAGAATCCTTTGCATCAATGCTGGCCTGAAGTCTTCCGGCCATGGTAGTCACCATCATTGGTCTCCTTCTGTGTGAGGCTTTGCCGCATTTACTGCGATGACTTCAGTTTTCGCTTGTTTGTGGCTCTTTCTGCCCTAAGGGCCCGTTACACGCAGCGATATCGTGAACGATATCTCTGCAACATCACTGTGACGTTGCAGCGACCTCGTAGCGAAGTCGCGTGTGACATCCTGCAACGATCAGCGAACAGCTCGCTGATCGTTGTGGAATGGCCAGGACCATTTTTTGGTCGCTTGTCTGCCGCTGTCACGCATGCATCGGCATGAGCTTGAGCTCAGTGAGGTTGGATGGAGAGCGTTTGTGATCAGCAGTTTTCAGCTCTTTCACAGATTCTCGATTGGATTCAGGTCTGGACTGTGACTTGGCCATTCTAACACCTGGATACGTTTATTTTTGAACCATTCCATTGTAGATTTAGCTTTATGTTTGGGATCATTGGGACTTGTTAGGCTCCTAAACGAGGCTCCACAGACTTTATTTGCAAATCTCCGTCCCAGTCTCAGGTCTTTTACAGACTCCAACAGGTTTTCTTCCAGAATGGTCCTGTATTTGGCTCCGTCCATCTTTCCATCAATTTTAATCATCTTCCCTGTCCCTGCTGAAGAAAAGCAGGCCCAAACCATGATGCTGCCTCCACCATGTTTGACAGTGGGGATGGTGTTTTGAGGGTGATGAGCTGTGGTTGCTTTTACGCCAAACATATTAATTTGCATTGTGCCCAAAAAGTTTGATTTTGGTTTCATCTGACCAGAGCACCTTATTCCACATGTTTGGTGTCTCCCAGGTGGCTTGTAGCAAACTACAAATGAGACTTTTTATGGACATCTTTGAGAAATGGCTTTCTTCTTGCCACTCTTCCATAAAGGCCAGATTGGTGCAGTGTATGACTGATTGTTGTCCTATGGACACACTCTCCCACCTCAGCTGTAGATCTCTGCAGTTCATCCCCAATTATTATGGTCCTTTTGGCTGGATTTCTGATCAGTCTTCTCCTTGTTCAAGATGAAAGTTTAGAGGGACGGCCGGGTCTTGGTAGATTTGCAGTGGTCTTATACTCCTTCCATTTCAATATGATCGCTTGCACAGTGCTCCTTGAGATGTTTAAAACTTGGGAAATCTTTTTGTATTCAAATCCAGCTTTACACTTCACCACAACAGTATCTCGGACCTGCCTGGTGTGTTCCTTGGTCTTCATGATGCTTTCTGCACTAGAAACAGAACCCTGACACTATCACAGAGTAGGTGCATTTATACGGAGACTTGATTACACACAGGTGGATTCTATTTATCATTACCAGTCATTTAGGACAACATTTAATCATTCAGAGATCAACACTGAACTTCTGGAGGGAGTTTGCTGCACTGAAAGTAAAGGGGCCGAATAATATTGCATGCCCCACGTTTCAGTTTTTTATTTGTTAAAAAAGTTTAAAATATCCAATAAATTTCGCTCCACTTCACAATTGTGTCCCACTTGTTGTTGATTTTCATAAAAAAATTATAATTTATATCTTATGTTTGAAATGTGGCAAAAGATTGAAAAGTTCAAGATGGGCCAAATACTTTCTCAAGGCACTGTAGATATTATACTGTAATATAAAGGTGTAAGTGCTGTAAAGTCAAGACCCTACCACATCTGTTGAAATAAAGATGGTGGTCAAACCCTTTAACATAAACAGGTGTAGCATGGACTAGAGTCTTCACTTTAAAGAAGACGTCCCCAACCATGCTCCTTAGACATCTGTGAATGTGCATGTCATGTAACTTCTTCAGCCTTTATGCTAAAAACATAGGTAATTTGTTGATGATCACCTCGGTTTGTCCCAATTCTTTTTTATAATAGAAATATTTACACGATTAGGCCTTGGTCTCAAAAAGAGCAGAACTGAAAATAGGAAAGGGAACCTAGGAATATGTGTTGATTACACAAATGTGTGTGAAAAATACCCATTTTTGCACAATAGGGCAGTAGAGTTTCCATTCTTGGTGTGTGGTTTGCAGCACGTCCTAGACTGGCTTCTATTTCAGTTTACTGAACATCTATAATCACCGGTGAGGTTTCTGTTTTGCAGCTTCTCCTCTCTGCCAGTCGGACATGACCCCGTGCACTGTTCTTCTTTTCGAGTGCAAAGATTACGCAAAATTACTTAGAACAGTCAAACCCAGGACCCATCTGCGGACAGTGCTGTTTCGAGGTTCTTGTTCCTCATCAGTACAGAGGGTGGTACTGCTTGGCTGAATGAGATGTCTCAGAAGCAGGTTTGGCCGGTGTGAGCTAATTTGCATCTTTTTTTTTTTTTTTTGCTTAAAAGAAAACCGTCTTCAGAACAGTCAGTACTCCCCTGAGTTTCATCTGAGGCATCTGATTCAGCCACCTTATACCCTGCTCTGTACTGATGATGGACAAGAACCCTGAAACAAGGCTTTCTAAGCTACTTTCCATTAATGCTTTTTTGCCGTCCCTTCAGTACACAATGGGAGCTGGCACCCCAGTGAGGGCAGATTGAATGTTAGGGTCTCTCTGGGGGGCACAGCAAGGTGTTTTATGCAGTACCAATGAAAAAAAGCCCAAGATCACACCCTGGTCCGGAAAAACTCGTTTTATGGCCGGATGTGTGTGTGCGCACCCAACTCATGGGCTAACATTAGACTCTATTCGGATGAATATGCGAGCTTTACAAAGTACTCGTTACGAGTATAACGAGTGCGAATATTACTCCACTCGCTCATCACTAGTAAAGAAAGCTGCTAACTTCCCAGTGGAATTAGCATGTCACTATTAATCGCTCAACGGTTCCTGGACCATGATGCAGTTAAAAGCAACGATTTAAGATTTAACAGGCACAGTAAGCAGTTTTGACATAGCTATGCATTATGTACATATTATGGGGGGGCTTTAGCAGCACTTTTTCATGTGTATTCTGTGTGGTATCTCCCTGAAAAATACATTGTATGCACATACAGGTGCATCTCAATGAATTAGAATACAGTACCATTAAAAAGTTAAAGAGGACCTGTCATCCCCCTGGTGCTTTCCAAACCGAAAGCACCCCTGAATGTAGCGCGTCTGCTGCATTCAGGGAAGGGGTCTCCCATGTCTCTAGCCCCCCTGTAAGTTGTATAAAAGACTTTATAAGTGTACAGATAAGGAGTCCAGAGGGACTTACTCAGTAATGAGTCCTTGCTGCTCCCTGGTGTCTTCCCAACCTCCAGCCCTCTCTGTGCCCCCTCAGTGCCGCCTCCTTTATGTGTCTCTCCTCCTCGGCCGCTCAATATTCCTCTTCGTCTGAAGTCATGCAGATGCAGAGCGAGCAATGGGCGGAAGTGGTCCCGGCAGCTGAAACTCCCTCTGCCAATGACGTCAGCGACAGAGCCCGCCCTGATCCAGATTATGCATGTACAGCAGTTCTGGTGCTGACATCACCGGCAGGAGGCATTTCAGCTGCCGGGACCACTCCTGCCCATTGCTTGCTCTGCGCCTGAGTGACTTCAGACGCAGAGGCATATTGAGCGGCTGAGGAGGGGAGACACATAAAGGAGGGGCACTAAGGGGGCTGGAGGTGGCACACAGAAGGCTGGAGGTGGAGAGGACATCAGGGAGCAGCGAGGACTCATTACTGAGTAAGTCCCTCTGGACTCCTTTCTAAAGTGTTTTATACAACTTACAGGGAGGCTAGAGACATGAGTGACCCCTTCCCTGAAGGCAGCAGACACGCTGCATTCAGTGGTGCTTTCAGTTTGGAAAGCACCAGGGGGATGACAGGTCCTCTTTAATTTTTTTTTCAGTAATTCAATACAAAAACTGAAACACATATATTATATAGAGTCATTACACACAGTGTGATCTATTTCAAGTGTTTATTTCAGTTAATGTTGATGATTACGGCTTACAGCCAATGAAAACCCAAAGGGTTTTCTAAGAAAATTAAAGTAGGGAGGATGACAGGTTAAAAACTGCGCTGCCGTTTTCCACAAGGCATCAAAGAGTGTTAATATTGATTTATTAGATAACGTGATTCAGGGCTTCCAGAAACAACCTGAAATATGGCAATATATTGATTTGTCCTAAGGAAGGGGCCCGGGAGCCTGAAACGCGTTGACTAATAAATCAATATTATATTCACCCTTTGATGTCTCATGGAATATGGCAACACAGTTTTTAACCCTTCATCCTCCCTACTTTAATTTTCTGAGATAATAACCTTTGGGTTTTCATTGGCTGTAAGCCATAATCATCAACATTAACAGAAATAAACACTTGAAATAGATCACTCTGTTGTAATGAATGTATATATTATATACATTTCACTTTTGTTTGAATGACTGAACACTTTTTGATGTTCTAATTCATGAGATGCTCCTGAACCTTTACAAACAAAACACTCCTCCAAAACCCAGAAAAGCAGTGAAGTGGTTTCTGCTTGTAAAACTCATGTTTTGACTACATATTCGTGTTCCCCTTGATCAGGGGATGGTTTCGGTCCATTGTAAGATCACATTGAAGATTCTTGTTGAGCAGAGATTTTAGACTGAAGAATTGCTACAAATGTTTATTATTTAAAAAATTATATAACTTTTTAAAATGCAAAGAATACTGATTATTTGCGGACACCTGGAATATCCTTTAATTCAACACATTATACATTTCTCTACAGAATGTACGTGGCAGAAAGAAGCTGAATATCAATCATTACGCCAATAAGAAGAGTGCGGCAGAGAGCATGCTGGATATCGCCCTGCTGATGGCCAACTCGTCCCAGCTGAAGGCCGTGATTGACCAGGGACCCTCATTCTCCTACTACATCCCACTCATCATCCTGATCTCCATATCCCTCATCCTACAAGTCGTGGTCGGTGTGCTCCTCATCTTCATAGGTTTGTATGATCAGGACCGCTGTATTGTTCTTTTCTATCTGCACAGTCCATTGGATTCCTTCCTTTTTGGTTATTATTCAGATACTAGAAATAGGCCGTATGCTATCGCATTGACAGTGCGGTGAAATGAACATCTGTGTATCCTTTGTGGTGCTAACAGGAGCAGTGGACATGTGTTACACCGTTTGTGCTTTCCAACATACCTGTTCTATGCCACCTTCCGCATTTGTGTATTTGTTGCATGACTTGACTTCTTTTACACCTGTGCACTCTCTTTCCTTGTTTTGTGCTGTACCTCAGGTGTATAGGTGCTTAGAATAGCTGCTGAATAGTAGAGTCCCTCTCAGAAAGTACTGTGTACCTCGAGAGATACAGGTGCCGTAGAAATAGCCACAGAATAGTACAGTCCTCTTCCAGAAAGTACTGTGTACCTCAGAGAGTATACCGGTATACAGGTGCCTGAAACTGCGTCACTGTGAGGTAATTTGAAGTGTTTATTGCTATGACGTCGCTGCTATTGCTCTTGCGGTGACATCACGGATTCAAACTCCCCGCCAAAACCGCGCGGCACAGCTGAGCGCCGGAGACCAATCGGCGCAGTTGGCGCGTGATTTAAATCCTGCTTCTTGATTGGTCGTCGCCAATGAGCGGCGCTGGATTCAAATCCCCACCAAAGGCCGCACGGCACTGCTCAGCCAATGAGCTGTGCCGCGCGGCTTTGGTGAGGGATTTGAATCCCTCGCCGCTCAGCCAATGAGCGGTGCCACGTGGCTTTGGCAGGGGATTTAAATCCTGGCCGCCATATCAGAATACCCATAACTTGGGTGTTCCAATATGGTGGTCGGGGTATTTCCAATGCGAGCAGCCGGGAGATGAGCGGCTCGCGCCGCTCATCTCCCAGCTGCGTCACCGCTGACCTGCCTGTGGTGGGAGATGAGCTGTGGCTAGCGCCGCTGATCTCCCGATGGTAGCTGTGACGTGTTTGTCATTTGTCACTATCCCACAATACACTAACTGTGCCGCAGTGGATTGTGGGATACCGACATAAGTGCCGGAAGTGTGTGACAGAGGCATTTGGCAATTATATATTAGATTAGTTGTTTTCCACAGCTTTCTAAAAATGTCTGTAAGCTTGTAGTCAGGGGCGTAGCTACAACAGATGTAGGGGTTTCAATTGCACCTGGGCCCTGGAGCCTAGGGTGCCCCAAAAGTCCTTTTGGTCTATAGAAAAAGACTATTGCTAATGAGATTGCAATAATTGGGGTTTGTTGGAGATTTTGCATTGGGCCACTGGGCCTGAAGTTACTCCACTGCTTGTAGGACTCCTAATATCTGCAGTAACCTCATATTTACTGCTCGTTCGTTTGTGTGTAGCGTTCCAGCACGTAGAGTCCTGCTACAGTGACCAGCAAAAATCCCCACCCAGTACATTTTTGTGATTGGCTAGTTGTGGCATCCTACGTGTCATCGCTTTTATTATGCTGCGAATTTTGGCCTTGCAACCTCGTAGCCCTAACATTATTCATACTAATATGGGACTTTCTATTTCACTTTATTGAAGAAATGAAGACCAAAAAACAGCAATTATCGTGGTGTAGTTTTTTTAACATTTTTTACAGCATTTTTCACTGTACAGGATAAATATATTACACATGTATATACAGATTTACAAACAAGACAATTCGTAATGTTTGTTTATTAATTTATTTTTATTTCCAGAGTTGGAAAAGGTGGTTGCTTTGAATGTTCAATGTTTTTTAAGCTATTTTAGGCTACGTTCACATGTTCAGTGTTTATCAGTTTTTCACGTCAGTTTTTGTAAATCAAATCCAGGAGTGGGTGATAAATACAGAAGTGGTGATGTCTTTCCATTAGACCATATTCACATGTTGAGTATTTGATCAGTTATTTATATCAGTATTTACAAGCCAAAACCAGGAGTGGAACAGAGGAAAAGTATAATAGAAACACGTCACCACTTCTTTATTTATCATCCCCCCTGGTTTTGGCTTATAAAACTAATGTGAAAAACTGATCAAAAACTGAACATGTGAACATAGCCTAAAGGCCACGGCACAAGTAACAATATCGTTCAAAAGTCACATGTTCTGTGACGCTTGAACGATGTTGAAACAACATCGTTCGTGTGACACTACAAACGATGAACGATCACTCGGCGGTTTGATTTGAGGACAGGACCTCAAATCTATAGTTGGTCGCCCGGTGGACACGCAGCATCGCTGCGTGTGACACCGGGAGACGACCGATAAGCCAGCTCCAAGGCGCCTCTCTGCAAGCGCTGGGAGCTGGTCTCTAAGGTAAACTGCGGGTAACTCGGCAGTGCGCACTGCCTAGATACCCGATGTATACCTTGGTTACCAGCCTTCTCCGCTCACCGGCTGGTATCCAAGGTACCCAGCGGGTAACTAGGGACCCTAGATACCCGCTGTGTACCTTGGATACCAGCCAGTGAGCGGAGAAGGCTGTTAACCAAGGCATACATCGGGTATCTAGGCAGCGCGCGCTGCCTAGATACCAGCAGTTTACCTTGGAGACCAGCCTGCTCCCGCTTACCGCAGCCTGGCAGCGGGAGCAAGACATCGTGGAAACAATATTTAAATCGTTTCCACGATGTCTCTGGTCCACTTATCGCTGGTGAGCTGTCACACAGGCAGACTCTGAACGTTTTTGTTAGCGATCGCGCGTGCATGTGATCGCTAACAAAATCGTTCATCGCCTTGATGCGTGTGACGGGGTCTTAAGTCTGCATAGGACAGTTTAGAATTGCAGGTAGACCTCAATGGAAGGATGAACATGGTAGACACAGTGCCTTCCGGGAAACCTCTAACTTCCAATGAAATATCTGTTGGGTGAAATGAGGGACAAATGCCGCTGATGTGACTCAATCCAAGGAATCAATAGGAGAAGGGCTACCATGCACAAATAAATTAAAATGAATTATTTGTGCGAGACGTGACCAGAGAGTCAGGCACGAATGTGTGGGACAGCATAGTCAAAAGCGATATAAGAGACATTTCTATTCCTACAATCTACCAAGTGACAAAGGATGCTCTGCTCCCCTCGGGTCCAGACATGTTATTCAAAGCCTGGTCTGACCAACTGAGAGACGTAGACATCAAAGATAACATTGTTAGAGGATGGGGAGAGTTTAGGAAGAATGTACTGAATGAGAGAGATGGAGAGACAGTCAATTACCATGCATTTTACACAGAGCGATCTTAAGGATTCAATATTCCACCCAACAGACAGCACCCAGATAGATCTCAACAATGTCCGAAATGTCAGACAGATATGCTACATGGACTGTGTTTCTGTGACAAAATGCAAAGATTTTGGAAGGAGATTCAGAAACTGGTGGAAGACATAAACGACGTTGAGGTGGAATTGGATCCAATAGCCTGGATATTACATTATATGGGACATAGAGAGGGGAGGAAACAGGTGCCCAAACTATGGCACGTAATCACTATGGCGGCCAAGAAAGTGATACTGAGGAACTGGTTGTTGAACAGGGTCCCGAAAATTCGGGAGTTCATCTCCATCTTGAAAGACTCCATCGACATTGATAAAAGAGAAGCAATAGGGAACAAGGATAGATTGACTGAAGGGTTTTTCAGGAAATGGAGAGGATTCATAACAAAAAAACTAGAGTAAGATGAAGTCAGACAGGTAGTATCTCCTTTTATCTACTCAAGTTAGTACCTAATGGAAGATCTCCAAGGTAGCCTAGGAAGGTTGAAGCTAAATGTAAGAGATGCAGGGGCACATGAGTAAGATTATGGGAGACGGGTTCATGAGAATTGAGACATAATATTGAGAGGCACTGCAAACATTGCGGGAAGAATACAGAGGGGAAGGATGGGGAGACACTGTTCTAATGGATCGACTTGGGTTATAGGGAACCTCAATGTTCTACTATTTTCTTTTTTTTTCTTTGTTTCAGTGATTGCTCTAAGCATTTGGACTTAATGTTATAAATCACTGATTTCACTTTGCAATATTGTTATACGAGACCATGCATAGATTTGTTGTATGTTTTATTTTGAAATCAATAAAAAAGATTTTTCAAAAAAAAAAAAGAAATTAATTGTTTGAGTGGGACCTTTATTTCTAGGCCTTTTGGAGTAACATAGTAACATAGTATTTAAGGTTGAAGGAAGACTTTAAGTCCATCTAGTTCAACCCATAGCCTAACATGTTGATCCAGAGGAAGGCAAAAAAAAAACCCATGTGGCAACACTAAGCTCCACATTGGGGGAAAAAATTCCTTCCTGACTCCAGATACGGCAATCAGACTAGTTCCCTGGATCAACGCCCTATCAAAGAATCCAGTATATATAACCGGTAATATTAAATGTTAGTAGTGACTCACTCATTACAACATCATGTGGCAGAGCGTCCCATAGTTTCACTGCTCTTACAGTAAAGAATCTGCGTCTGTGATAATGATTAAACCTTCTTTCCTCCAGACGTAGAGGATGCCCCCTTGTCCCAGTCTCAGGCCTAAGAGTAAAGAGATCATTAGAAAGGTCTCTGTACTGTCCCCTCATATATTTATACATTATTATAAGACCACCCCTAAGCCTTCGTTTTTCCAAGCTAAATAACCCAAAGTTTAATAACCTGTCTTGGTATTGCAGACCCCTCAGTCCTCTAATGACTTTGGTCACTCTTCTCTGCACCCGCTCTAGTTCAGCTATGTCTTTCTTATACACCGGAGACCAGAATTGTACACAGTATTCTAAGTGTGGTCGCACTAGTGACTTGTATAGAGGTAAAATTATGTTCTCCTCATGAGCATCTATGCCTCTTTTAATGCATCCCATTATTTTATTTGCCTTTGCAGGAGCTGCCTGACACTGGCCACTAAATGTGAGTTTGTCATCTACCCATACACCCAGGTCTTTTTCAGTGGTAGTTTTGCCCAGTGTTTTACAATTAAGCACATAATTATACCTTTTGTTTCCTCTGCCCAAGTGCATGACCTTACATTTATCACCATTAAAGCGCATTTGCCATTTAGCAGCCCAAGCTTCTAGTTTACATGAATCCTCCTGTAATATAAAATTGTCCTCCTCTGTATTGATTACCCTGCAGAGTTTAGTGTCATCTGCAAATATTGAATTTCTACTCTGTATTCCCCCTACAAGGTCATTAATAAATAAAAAGATGTGGGCCCTATACTGACCCCTGTGGTACCCCACTGTTAACTGACCCATTCTGAGTGTGTTCCATTAATGACCACCCTTTGTTTCCTATCACTAAGCCAGTTCTTAACCCACTTACACATATTTTCCCCTATCCCCATTGCTCTCATTTTATGTATCAACCTTTTGTATGGCACTGTATCAAAAGCTTTTGAAAAGTCCATATACACCATGTCCACTGCATTTCTTTGGTCCAGTTCGGAACTTACCTCTTCATAGAAGCTTATCAGATTAGTTTGACAGGAACGGTCCCTCGTAAAACCCTGTTGATATTGGGTCATGAGGTTATTTTTCTTCAGATACTCCAGTATAGCATCTCTTAGAAAACCCTCTAGGATTTTACCCACAGTAGAGGTTAAAGGAATCCTGTCATATTGCAACTAGAGTTGGTGTGAGACAATTTGCAGGACCCAGCCCATTGGCTATGTTGGTGATTTGTTGTCTCTGGACGGGATAGGTGTCCTGAGAACCTCGCACAACTTCACAGTATCCATGGCTCTTTTTTTGATTAGGTGATCTGGAATGACATCATGTGCTTTGGACCACAAAACCTAAATTGAAAGAGTTGCAAATGCTGGCGGGTAGGAGGCTTTTCAAAGTTGGTTCAGTGACCACAAATTACTGACATAGCTACTCTGACCAGGTCCTACAAAGCGATTTGTGCCAACTCTAGGCCACATAAGTGATTTGTTTTCAAGCTTCTGATAAGTTTAGAAATTAACAACAAGGTCTTTTTTTTCAGTAAAGTATGACCTTAATAATCGAGAGAAACACGCCAAACTGGACAACCTTAATAACACTGCTACTGGACTTGTGTTCATCATCGTGGTGGTCAACGTCTTCATTACATCGTTTGGGGTGCAGAAACCAGTGGCAGAACCTCCGAGTGTATAGGACTAAAGAAAAGAGGTACATTTTATAAGGACACACCGCCAGGAGTAACGGTGGCAATGCACTCCACCAGGCTGTAAGATGCTAAAGAATTGTTATGTCTGTAATAAAGACTTATATTCCTTATTTATAGACATCCGGTGAGCAGACACATCCTCTTTGTATCTTTTAAATCCAAATTATACAGTGGGAAAAAAAAGTAGTCAGCCACCAATTGTGCAAGTTCTCGCACTTTAAAAGCTGAGGTCGGCCTGTAATTGACATCATAGGTGACCTCAACTATGAGAGACAAAATGAGAGAACAAATCCTGACCACAGTGTCTGATTTGGAAATAATTTTTTTTCAAATTTTGGTGGAAAATAAGTATTTGGTCAATAGCAAAAGTTCAGCTCAATACTTTGTTATATATCCTTTGTTGGCTATGACAGTGGTCAAACGTTTTCTGTAAGTCTTCACAAGGTTGCACACACTGTTGCTGGTATGTTGGCCCATTCCTCCATGCGGATCTCCTCTAGAGCAGTGATGTATTGGGGCTGTCGCTGGGCAACACGGACTTTCAACTCCCTCCAAAGGTTTTCTATAGGGTTGAGATCTGGAGACTGGCTAGGCCACTCCAGGTCCTTGAAATGCTTCTTATGAAGCCTCTCCTTTGTTGCCCTGGCAGTGTGCTTGGGATCATTATCTTGCTGAAAGACCCAGCCAAGTTTCATCTTCAATGCCCTTGCTGATGGAAGTTTGCATTCAAAATCTCATAAGTAGCCCCATTTATTCTTTCATGTAGACGAATCAGTCGTCCTGGTCCCTTGGCAGAGAAACAGACCCAAAGCATGATGTTGCCACCCTCATGCTTCTCAGTAGGTATGGTGTTCTTTGGAAGCAACTCAACATTCTTCTACCAAATACGACGAGTTGGGTTTCTACCAAACAGTTATACTTTGGTTTCATCTCACTATATGACATTCTCCCAATACTCTTCTGGATCATCCAAATGCTCTCTAGCAAACTTCAGACCGGTCAGGACATGTAATGGCTTAAACAGGGGGGCATGTCCGGCACTACGGGATCTGACTCCCTGGAGGCGTAGTATGCTACTGATGGTAGCCTGTGTAACATTGGTTCCAGCTCTCTGCTGGTCATTCACTAAATAAATTGCCCTCCATGTGGTTCTAGGATTTTTGCTCCCTGTTCTGGAGATCATTTAGACCCCAGAGGGTGAGATTTTGCTTGGAGTCCCAGATCGAGGGAGAATATCAGTGGTCTTGTTTGTCTTCCATTCTGTATTATTTTTTCCACAATTGATTTCTTCACACCAAGCTGCTTGCCTATAACAGATTCAGTCTTCTCAGCCGGGTGCAAGGATACAGTTTTGTTTCTGGTGACCTTCGACAGCTCTTTGGTGTTCATCATAGTGGAGTTTGGAGTGTGACTGTTTGAGGTTGCGGACAGGTGTCCTTTATACTGATAACAAGTTCACACAGGTGCCAGTACTACAGGAAATGAATGGAGGACAGGGGAGCCTCTTAAAGAAGAAGTTACAGGTCTGTGAGAGCCAGAAATCTCGCTTGTTTGTAGGTGACCAAATACTTATTTTCCACCAAAATTTGAACAAAAAAGTTCTTTCCAGATCAGACAATGTGATTATCAGGATTTGTTTTCTCATTTTCTCTCTCATAGTTCAGGTCACCTATGATGTCAATTACAGGCCTCTCATCTTTATAATTGGGAGAACTTCACAATTGGTGGCTGACTAAATACTTTTTTTCCCCACTGTAGGATAAAGGCTTTTTACCACCATTACAGGTTATTACCAATTCATAGCATAGGTGCTTTCTTATGGATCGATGTCAGGCCGACTGCTTGGTGCTTGGATGCCAAAAGGATACCAAAATGCACATGTAAATGGAGAACTCACAGTCTATGTGTGCAACTGCTCCATTCATTGTATATGGGAGTGTTGGGGAATGTCATGTGCTGTACTATGCCATCTCCAGCAGTCTCACAGACAGTGAATGGAGCAGAGGTTTACATGCGCGGCCGTCACTATAGTTACAAGGCGTATCTGAAAGCCCTGTTCTCTTGATTACTGAGGCTTCTAGCTGGACCACTGATCAGAAGTAATAATATATTGGTTTACTGTTTGAAGTATTTAAAGAATAATTAAACTTTCATATTTTTTTAATAATTATGTCCAACATGGAAAGTTTTGGATCTTAACAAATCCCTTTAGTAGGGGATTTTTTTTTTATACCTATAAAAACATGCATGCAAGTGGCTTCCAAACCTTGGCTCTCCACCTAGTCTATTTGCATTCAGCTATAGTGTTATCAGAAGGTATTCATGTGGAGAACAGATGATGGCAGTGATGGGTCAGCTCACCACCTTTATAACTACCTCTGGGAAGTGCAGATGATGGCAGTGATGGTTCAGCCCATGTGTCACTACCTCTGGGAACTAGAGATAATGGCAGCGATGGGTCAGACCCTGTGTCACTACCTCTGGAAAGTACAAATAATGGCAGTGATGGGTCAGCCCCTGTGTCACTACCTCTGGGAAGTACAGATAATGGCAGTGTTGAATCAGCCCTGTGTCACTAACTCTCAGAAGTACAGATGATGGCAGTGATGGGTCAGCTCACCACCTGTGTCATTACCTCTGGGAAGTGCAGATGATGGCAGTGATGGCTCAGCCCCTGTGTCACTACCTCTGGGAAGTACAGATAATGGCAGTGATGGCTCAGCCCCTGTGCCACTACCTCTGGGGAGTGCAGATGATGGCAGTGATGGCTCAGTCCTTGTGTCACTAACTCTGGTGAGAAGCTGCTGCAGGAGATTGTACAACACTCAGAGGAGGAGACACCACCTGTACTCCATATAAGTACGTTCAGTGGACGAGATGCATTAGGATTTTTTTGTATGAATTAAGACACCTCCATTTATCATACTTTATCTTTTTGTTTCCAGATATTTAAGGGCTAATAGAGAAGATGTATTTATCGCACCCGTATACCGCACTGTAGATGAAGATTTTGGTCGCTGAGACATTTCATTTTTATCTTCTTCCCATGGATACAAAATGTGGATAATATTCTAGAACCTTTTGAAGCTCCTCTGGAGAAACTGTAAGACAAGTGGAAGTTCTTCAGCTTTTTCTGTCGACTAAATGTCAGATGCTTTGTGTCCGTCTCTGGAAACCTAAGAAGCCTGGATTTTTTATTTAATACTGCTCAGGTGGAACATAACTGAGCACTTAGCATCTGTGAATGGAGCAACAACTCCTCGTCGGTCCTCCTGTACCACAATATTGGGCATTCAGGAGACTGAGCAAAGTGGGGGGAGTTCTGAATCACTGCACGATCCCTATCAGTGTATGTAACTCTATGGACCATCTGAACAGAAGTACAGTAACACCTCCTGTAACGCTATTCACTTGGCTGCAGCCATTCATCAGCGGGATGTAAATACGTCAGCTTGAGGTTTTCACTTTAAACATTTTTTAAATTTTTTTTTATCATTTTCTACTGGAGAACAATGCTGTTTTGAGTAGTTTAATTCAGGTAAAATAGAGAAGTAAATATGCAAAACTTATATGGCTGTTTGCAGGGGCTGGCTGGCAAATTTCTGCCTCGGGGGCAAGCACACAGCAGTGGCCTATGAGCAGTGAGCCGAGACCAACATGACAGATAGCCGGGCAGCCCCAACACTGCTGCTTGACCACTGGCCTGGGGGGCATCTGACCCCCTGCTCCCTGGGCCAGCCAGCCCCTGGCTGTTTGGGTACAAGGTGTAGACAATAATTCTTATTCTAGAACAGAGACTGAGCCAATTTTCTGTAAATTTCCTGATTTCATCAGTTTGCAAAATCAGTTTTACATCTAGACATAACAGGGAATTTACGGTGAGGAGGTGGATTAAGGTACTGTTACACGCTTCAATGTCATAACGATCTCACTAATGATCTCACGTGGAGCGCGGTCGTTAGGACATCGTTTTGAGATCGTTGGTGAGTTGTCACACGTCTAGATATCGTGAACGACGCACCAGTGATGTGGCGAGCAGCGATCGTTCACACAACCCAGCGAATGATACTTATTCACTGTTGTGAATGGGCGAAGTCGTTAACGACATCGTTATCGCGGTGTCGCACAACGATGCAGCAGGTTGGCTGATCGAAGATTGTTCTGATTTGAGAACATGCTCTCAAATCTGCAATCAACGATCCAACGATTTATCATAGTCGTATCTCGGAGTAACACGCAACGACGTACTAACGACTCCAAACCTGTGACGTTTCAGCTGTATCGTTCACGATATCGTACCATGTAACGGTAACTTAAGACATTTGGAGCCATAGTAGGTTGTTCGTCTTTGTAGACCTATATAGACAGATCATACGATTTCTCTGGATTTTTTGAGAGCGGAGGTCCAGATCGCATTGGCTGTTTTCCTTATTCTAATGGTTACTGAGAAAATCCCCTCCACAGGACCTACACGACTCGCAAATGAACGGATAAGGAGTTTGCCCTCATCTGCTTTCACCCCGGCCGCGCGGGTCAAAGTCTTCATGGTTTAAACATCACCTAAAGTCTGCACCACATTAATCATTACCCAAATCTTCCCAATCTATTCATCTTTTTTGTTACCCAAACCGGCTTATCTCAAATCCTTTTACCCATCTTCATCCGGCTGCTCCTAATCTGATGTAAAGAATCATATTCACGAATAATCTTTATATCCTTTCAACAATTTGGATTTTTTTGTATTTATTTTTGTTTTATTAGGGATAGTTTGGGAGAATTTCCTATATTTTATGATGACTTCTAGCTCCATTTAAATGTCCTCGCTGTGATCGGGCAATAGTGGGTTTGTGCGTCTTTCAGAACAAAACCCCAAAAAAAGCTTATACTGAATTTGGTCAAGATATCTAGGCTTGAAAAGTACGGATATAAAAAGTCTGACACCATTTGATCATTAGGTCATAGGTCACGGCAGTCACTTTATGAATATATTTGTATAAAATTGGCATTAAAACTTTATTAAATTTTTTTTTTTTTACAATTTTCCATATCACTATGTATATTAAATATCTGTAGTATATATATTTCTAATATATTTAAAAATATGATGCACAAATATAGCAATTTTTCACACTAGCTACAAAGCCAAATACTAGACTCATGGGCCCTGATTCTGCATTACTGTGGATTTGCATGCCGGTCTCAATGTGAGGCACATGATACGTAAAGGGATTGTCCACTACTCGGACAACCCCTTCTTAATCAGCATGTTGTAAAATAATAGCTATATTCACTTCCAGTGCCGGCGCCGCTCTTGTGGTGTCAGCATTGGCTCTCCTGGGGCTCATGTGACATTATCGGTGTCTTCTTCTTGGAAACCACCTCTGTCGTGTACAGGAAATATAAAAAAGAATAAACAAAGCCGCTGCAAACGACCTAAAAGATGCTTTGGTATCTAAAAGACGTAAAAGATATTGTGTGCACATAACCTAAGATTGATGCTCTTGGACTCCCTAGCATGGTGCCTGCCGGAGCCGTGTTGTGTCGAGTGTCTTCATATCTTCTCATTTCCCGGTATACTGAGGACAATCATTACACATTGAGTCTGACATTTTCTAAGCCTTAATGTTCACTTTATGGGACATTTCAGTCCATGGATTCCATTTGAGGCAATGTTCAGAGTACAAAGAGAGACGAAATGTAGAATGAACCTGTGAAAACCCAACGCCAAGGGAATGTGTGTCCACCGAGCCGTGAGAAATGTCTCCTGACAGTGATACTCCGCTCCACGAGTGCTTGTTATGGTTGGATTAAGGCCTTGACCCCTGCACTGCCTGATATCGCACTACACTAGTATTTCCTCTGGACTCAATGAGACTGAGTCTGGAGCCCCTGTCTGGGCAGACTGCGGTGCCTTTATTCTGCCGATTGGTGCGATCACAATAATACTCTGCATATCCACATCACTACGAGGTCCCATCGATTTTCTGTAGATTATTTTATTGAGATATCGCCCATTGTTTAACCTCTATTATATTTTGACAACCCGTATGTTACAAAGTATCCCTGAATTGCAAAACAGGACTCTATGCTATTTTCCTTACTGAAGAAACAGATAGCATAGCGGACTGGGGATGGGATTGTCTGTAAGTCCTTTTTTTTTTTTTTGTTCCATTTGAATGGCTGACTTCAGGCTAGAATAGATTAACAATCTACTAAATTTGCCAGACTCTCAGCTGATGTGGAGCTTAGTTAAGAGGATAAAATGTGATATTTTGCTTTATTTTTTTACATTTTGCAATGGTAGCTGTGGCACCCCTGATAATCACACATTGATGGCTGTATTTTGAATGGGCCATCACTGAAAAATCCCTTCCAGGGATCCTAGGAACAAAAGCCTAATAGCAGCGTCCGGTATTTCCAGCACAAGCGGGAGGTCATGTGACTTCTTATATGCAATTTCCACACTTGCTGTATTTTCCTGACTTGACTGGTTCAGTTTCTCTCAATAGAAGAATATTGGGAGATGCACAGGTGTCGGCTCCTGACCGCACATATGCAAACCGAGAAATCGCAACAGCAGAATTTTGTCCCAAGTCTGGACAACCCCTTTACGTTTCTGGACCATGGTCTATGCAATGTGTCAAGTCCTTTGCAGACCCCAAACATAAATTCTGTAGCCTCATACGTATTATATAGGATACAGTATAGGATGCAAGAAAGGGATGCCCCGTCTTGAACCCAAACTCGTTTGCTGAATTACTATGGGGAACAATCTTATTTAAAAAAATATCTGGTATCTACTATAATGATTTATTATAATATGTTCTGGATATTGCATTCCCTTTGCTGAGTGTCATGCCTCAGGTTTCGATCCGGCGACCCTGGGTAATTGTCTTCCTTCTCTGCTGAGCCACAGTAGGTTCAGTCTCTTTTCATGTGCTAATTATCTTATACCTTTGTTTTATTCTTTTTCAGTCAACAGGTGTTTTCATTTAGTCTGCCCAATCACGTTACGGATGCGGCTATTTATACCTTTCACTTACTGGTCTTCAGTGCTCTATTTCTATGTGGATCCTGCTTGGAATTCCAGACACACTGCCAACAGTTTATGCCTGCCAGATAGAGACCAGCTAGCTGTATTATCTTTGCTGTCATATGTATCTATCCCAACTGCTGCCTATAGTTAGGTAGTAGAAGGCTTGCAGTAAGAAATGCACTTTTTTCACTGTGTATGTGTGTTTTATGTCTCATCACATTGGGTTCACTTCTATCTCACCCATCCTATTCTGGGTCTTAGTGCTCTGCTATCTCCCTCTGGTTCCCAAAGAGGTGCATTAAATACTTGACAGCCTATTAGGCAGCCAGGTCTGAGTTATGATCTCCTAGTTTTGCCTAGGAAACATAGTCTGTATAGGAACCAGTTGGGCCATGTGCAGCAGTTTAGTGATAGGCCCTGTCTTCCCGTGTGACAAACCATGTGTGTATAACACTGACAACCTATTAATAGGGAGAGTTGCATTGAGGTCTGTGCACACAGGACCTTTCATTGCTGATTGCCGCACATTCCTCATACAAAGACATGATGCTGATGTCTGGTTACACTGGGTATTTTCTCCGCAGGGTGTGGATGGGATTCAGTAAAATCTCATCCTGGATGGATTTTACAGCCAGTAAATCTACTGCATATACGCTCCATGTGCACATATTCCTAAAGAGATGTATGACTTTTAAAGGAGATTTGTCAGCAGGTTTTTCCTGTGTAATCGTAATCTGAGGGCAAAGAACCTGATTCCAGCAAATGTCACCTACTGGCATCTTCTTTTCAAAATAATCCGTGTTTTATCAGCAGGAGATCATCACTATAGGACTAGCTGCCATGTAGTCATCCTACTCTATAACCCTGCCCCATCACTGATTGGCAACTTTGCGTGAATAGGCAGAAAGCTGCCAATCAGTTGCATGGGAACGATTATACACAGCTGGAAATCAGTGATGTGGGCGGGGTTATACACAAAGCTGCCAATCAGTGGTGTGGGCGGGGTTATACAGGGCCGAGTATTCCGAGCTCTGTTACATCTGTAACAAAGAAAAGAGTGATTGTATCAATGACAGCAAGCAGGTCAGTAAGTGACACATCGCTGGAATCAGGGTCTCTGCCCCTACATAATGCTGCTCTCAGATTACATAACAAAAATTCAGCATCCATGTGTCTCAGCAGCAAACAACTGCTTGATCATCCGGAATCAAACTATAGGATTCTTGCAGTTTATTCCATCCCGTAGCTGCATGTCTGCCCCATCTCTGCTGAACGCTCCAGACTGTTACTCTGATCCCTGTACGGATATTCTGTATTGTACGTACTGTACGTCTGTTCATACGTAACATATAAAAATGTCATCGTCCACATACTCCCATGGGATATTATGTACAAATATGCAAAAAAATCAGTTCTTCCGGACGCCAAATTTATATAAAACCACTTTTACCTTAAAAAGTTTTTTATTGTTTGAAGTATATTGTGTATTAAAGCCTTTTTTATTACGATCTCTCGTATTTGTTTAATGTGCAGAACAAAACTGGCCCCGCCGTCATTTTCTAACCTGTAAGATGGCCGACGTCACCCGCTGCAGGCATTATTTTGTTTGAGAACTTGTTATCTGTATGCGCCCTCTTGTGGTAGAATGAGTGTAGTGTAATGGCTGCAATATTATCATTTTCAGAAAGGAAAAGGGCAACATTGCAAATTAGGGAATGAATGATGAGTGGGAGGTAAAATCAGAATCATGACACTCAAAATCTTGCTATTTAGGAAGCCTTATTAATGTTAGACACTTATAGAGCATCATTAATTCTGTAGTGTTTTAAAGTCATCATCATCGCTGTCTCCATTGGGGCTCACATTCTAGTTCCTTATCAGTATAACACTGGAGTGCGGGAGGAAACTGGAGAACCTGAAGGAAACGCACATAACACGGGGAGAACATACAAACACCTTACAGATGTTGTTTTTGGTGGGATTTGCACCCAGGACCCCCAGTACTGTAAAGCAACAGTACTCACCACTGAGCCACCAGGCTGCCCTGTATATAGTACAGTGCTAACCGCTGAGCCACCATGCTGCCCTATATATAGTACAGTGCTAACCACTGAGCCACCATGCTGCCCTATATATAGTACAGTGCTAACCACTGAGCCACCATGCTGCCCTCTATATAGTACAGTGCTGACCACTGAGCCACCATGCTGCCCTATATATATAGTACAGTGATAACCTCTGAGCCACTGTACTATCATATATATAGTACATTGCTAACCACTGAGCCACAGTGCTGCCTTATATATAGTACAGTGCTGACCACTGAGCCACCGTGCTGCCTTATATATAGTACAGTGCTGACCACTGTACTATCATATAATATATATATATAGTACAGTACTAACCACTGAGCCACTGTACTATCATATATATAGTACATTGCTAACCACTGAGCCACAGTGCTGCCTTATATATAGTACAGTGCTGACCACTGAGCCACCGTGCTGCCTTATATATAGTACAGTGCTGACCACTGTACTATCATATATATATATATATATATATATATATATATATAGTACAGTACTAACCACTGAGCCACTGTACTATCATATATATAGTACATTGCTAACCACTGAGCCACAGTGCTGCCTTATATATAGTACAGTGCTGACCACTGAGCCACCGTGCTGCCTTATATATAGTACAGTGCTGACCACTGATCCACCATGCTACCTTATATATAGTACAGTGCTGACCACTGAGCCACCGTCCTCCCCTATATATATATAGTACAGTGCTGACCACTGAACCACCATGCTACCCTATATATAGTAAAGTGCTGACCACTGAACCAATGTGCTGCCCTATATATAGTACAGTGCTAACCACTGAGCCACCATGCTACCCTATATATAGTACAGTGGTAACCACTGAGCCACCGTGCAGCCCTATATATAGTACAGTGCTAA
Source organism: Allobates femoralis (assembly GCA_033576535.1). NCBI lineage: Eukaryota > Metazoa > Chordata > Amphibia > Anura > Aromobatidae > Allobates > Allobates femoralis. Next base: position 61,571,935 of record JARQOC010000007.1, read on the forward strand.
CCACTGAGCCACCATGCTGCCCTATATATAGTAAAGTGCTGACCACTGAACCACCATGCTGCCTTATATATAGTACAGTGCTAACCACTGAGCCACCATGCTACCCTATATATAGTACAGTGCTGACCACTGAACCAATGTGCTGCCCTATATATAGTACAGTGCTAACCACTGAGCCACCGTGCAGCCCTATATATAGTACAGTGCTAACCACTGAGCCACCGTGCAGCCCTATATATAGTACAGTGCTAACCACTGAGCCATTGTGTTGCTCTGTATATAGTACAGTGCTAACCACTGAGCCACCATGCTGCCCTATATATAGTACAGTGCTAACCACTGAGCCATTGTGCTGCTCTATATATAGTATAGTGCTAACCACTGAGCCACCATGCTGCCCTATATATAGTACAGTGCTAACCACTGAGCCACCATGCTGCCCTATATATAGTACAATGCTAACCACTGAGCCACCATGCTGCCCTATATATAGTACAGTGCTAACCACTGAACCAAGGTGCTGCCCTATATATAGAACAGTGCTAACTACTGAGCCACCGTGCAGCCCTATATATAGTACAGTGCTAACCACTGAGCCACCGTGCAGCCCTATATATAGTACAGTGCTGACCACTGAGCCACCATGCTGCCTTATATATAGTACAGTGCTAACCACTGAGCCATTGTGTTGCTCTGTATATAGTACAGTGCTAACCACTGAGCCACCATGCTGCCCTATATATAGTACAGTGCTGACCACTGAGCCGCCATGCTGCCCTATATATAGTATATTGCTAACCACTGAGCCACCATGCTGCTCTATATATAGTACAGTGCTGACCACTGAGCCACCATGCTGCCCTATATATAGTACAGTGCTAACCACTGAGCCACCAGGCTGCCCTATATATAGTACAGTGCTGACCACTGAGCAGCCCTATATATAGTACAGTGCTGACCACTGAACCAATGTGCTGCCCTATATTTAGTACAGTGCTAACCACTGAACCACCGTGCTGCCCTATATATAGTACAGTGCTGACCACTGAGCCACCATGCTGCCCTATATATAGTACAGTGCTAACCACTGAGCCACTGTGCTGCCCTATATATAGTACAGTGCTGACCACTGAACCAATGTGCTGCCCTATACATAGAACAGTGCTAACTACTGAGCCACTGTGCTGCCCTATATATAGTACAGTGCTGACCACTGAGCAGCCCTATATATAGTACAGTGCTGACCACTGAACCAATGTGCTGCCCTATATATAGTACAGTTCTAACTACTGTGAGACATGCCAGCGCTATAGCACGTGGCTGGCATGACTCACGTGACCGGCGGTAATGTGGGATTTCTAAACCCTGCAGCATGCACAGGGTAAGTGCAGGTTGGCTCGGTAGCAGCACACACGGGGTTAACTGCTGCTGCTGAAAGCTGAGGTTTCTGTGAAGGAGTAATGACAAAACTCACTGGATTGCACCTGTGAGGAGAGCCAGTCTTCCACAAGCCTGCAAAGGTGCAGGACCATGAGATGGGTCTGAGAGCCTGGATGAGACACTGCAGAGCCGCAGTGTGAGAGGTACTGTTTGAACCTCTCTGTGTGAGGTTGCTGGGAGCAGCAGAGGAGTTCTATGTGAACACAGCTCACATCACAGTGAGTAATGAGACATGTGTGAATACTGCCCTGGGACACTTTAGGGAGAAGTGTACCTCAACCTGTACAGGAATCTATTCATTGTTATATACGGTCTATGGAAGATATATGGACATTTATGTTGAAGCTGAAGGAAAGCCTCATGTTTGTGTTATGGAGCACGGTTTAAGAAGTTTAGAATAAACCGGATACACTTCTGTAAAGAATCCATTGCCGCGGCTGTCATTTTCCCCGTGCCAAGCGGGCTCCCCTGGGGCGCTACCTCACATATGGTGGAGAATGCGGGCAAATGCCGGCCCGGTGAGGTGTAGCATTAATTCCTGGTGAAGCCCGCGCTACTGTCGCCCTTCCTTCCGGAACCGCTGGTGAAAGTGACTGTTTCATGAGGCTAATGAGCGGCGGCTAAGTGAGAGGAGCAGCAGTCATTATAAGCCGCCAGTCTCTTGCGGGGTGCCCGGCAGCGCATGTCCAGGATCCAAGCGGCTAAATTCCAGTACGAGCCCACCACCAGCATGGAGGAGGTACTCAAACACCTGGTTCAGGCTCAGCAGCAGCAGTTCCAAGCACTGCAGCAGCAGGAACACCGACACCAGGAGCAGATGGCCCTGTTGACCGAGGCTGTTCGTGCCAGACCATGGGAACCGCCCCAAGGCCCAGGTGATGACGGCAGCGTCCGGAAAAGGGTAAGACAAGCGCTGCAAAAGATGACGCCGGGGGATGATGTGGAGGCATTCCTGGCAGTGTTTGAGCGGGTGGCCGAACGGGAGAGACTGCCGGTCGCCCAGTGGGCCGAGGTGCTGGCGCCCTATTTGACTGGTGATCCCCAAAAGGCATACATAGACCTGTGTACCGAGGATGCCCTGGACTATGGAGCCCTGAAGGGGGAGATATTGGCCCGTACCGGGGTTAATACTTACGTGAGGGCACAACGGGTGAGCCAATGGGCCTACGAGGAAGGCAAACCTGTGCGCTCTCAGGCCTATGACTTGCTACATCTGGTTAAGAAATGGCTGCAGCCTGAAGCCCTGAGTCCGGCCCAGATGGTAGAGCGGGTGGTGGTGGATCGCTTCGTGCGTACGCTGCCCATCCCCATACAACGGTGGGTGGGACACAGTGACCCGGGTACCCTAGACCAGGTGGTGAATGTGGTGGAGCGCCATGTGGCCACACAGGACTTGATCAGGGACACAGGGACACTGCGAACCAACCGCAAGGCTGCGCCCCCCACACCAGAAAGCAGGGACCCCCAATCCAGACCCCGGGTCAGCGAGCACCCGGCTCAGGCCAAGAACGGCCATCCCCCTGCAGCAAAGCGGCGTTCCGGACCGCCGCCGTTCAGCCCCTGGTATAATGGAGGTCAACCCCGATGTAGGAGGTGTCAGGAGGTTGGACATATGATGGCACAGTGTCCCCTCAACGGGGAACCCATGGACTGTGACTACTCCCGGGGGCGGTCCATGTTCACCCACCTCGTCGGAAAAGGGCGCTCGGACCCCAGGGACACTGGGAATGTACTGTGCCGCGTTCGGCTTAATGGTCATGAAGTGACGGCTCTCCTGGACTCAGGGAGCAACGTGACCCTCGTGTGTGCCTCCTTGGTCTCCAGGACCAAACCCACCGATCGAAAGGTCAGGGTGATGAGTGTCCATGGGGATCATCGCAGGTATCCGACGAAGCGTGTCACGTTCGCTACCCCAGCCAGGAGGGTTCAACATGTCGTGGGGGTAGTAAAGGATCTCCCTTATGATGTTGTGCTGGGGAGGGATATGCCCTTGTTCCGGGTGTTGTGGAACGAGTATATGGCCCCCCGGATGAAGGACAGACAGGGCCCAGAGCCCGAGAATCCCGCCGCCGGGATACCCGGAGGACTTAATGTGACTGATTCCCGGGTGCAGAGCCCAGTGCGCCGACTCGCCGTCCGGAGCGGTGCAGCAGTGCCGCGGGCAAACCCCGTGTTGCTCGTGGGGCCCCAGGCCTCTGTTTTGGTACCCGTCCGGGGTTTGTGGGTGCCGGGGGTCAGAACGGGTTGGTTGCTCGTGGGGTCTGGCACCGCTGGTACCCCGGGTGCCCCTGCTTGGCTCCGCCGGTTCTCCACACCGTGACGCGGTCTGCACGCAGGGCCCGGGGTTATGTCCTTGTGTTCACCCCTTACAGGATTGAACAAGGAGGGGGGTATGTGAGACATGCCAGCGCTATAGCACGTGGCTGGCATGACTCACGTGACCGGCGGTAATGTGGGATTTCTAAACCCTGCAGCATGCACAGGGTAAGTGCAGGTTGGCTCGGTAGCAGCACACACGGGGTTAACTGCTGCTGCTGAAAGCTGAGGTTTCTGTGAAGGAGTAATGACAAAACTCACTGGATTGCACCTGTGAGGAGAGCCAGTCTTCCACAAGCCTGCAAAGGTGCAGGACCATGAGATGGGTCTGAGAGCCTGGATGAGACACTGCAGAGCCGCAGTGTGAGAGGTACTGTTTGAACCTCTCTGTGTGAGGTTGCTGGGAGCAGCAGAGGAGTTCTATGTGAACACAGCTCACATCACAGTGAGTAATGAGACATGTGTGAATACTGCCCTGGGACACTTTAGGGAGAAGTGTACCTCAACCTGTACAGGAATCTATTCATTGTTATATACGGTCTATGGAAGATATATGGACATTTATGTTGAAGCTGAAGGAAAGCCTCATGTTTGTGTTATGGAGCACGGTTTAAGAAGTTTAGAATAAACCGGATACACTTCTGTAAAGAATCCATTGCCGCGGCTGTCATTTTCCCCGTGCCAAGCGGGCTCCCCTGGGGCGCTACCTCACACTACTGAGCCACTGTGCTGCCCTATATATAGTACAGTGCTGACCACTGAGCAGCCCTATATATAGTACAGTGCTAACCACTGAGCCACCATGCTGCCCTATATATAGTACAGTGCTAACCACTGAGCCACCATGCTGCCCTATATATAGTACAGTGCTAACCACTGAGCCACCATGGTGCCCTATATATAGTACAGTGCTAACCACTGAGCCACCATGCTGCCCTATATATAGTACAGTGCTAACCACTGAGCCACCATGCTGCCCTATATATAGTACAGTGCTAACCACTGAGCCACCATGCTGCCCTATATATAGTACAGTGGTAACCATTGAGCCACCATGCTGCCCTATATATAGTACAGTGCTAACCACTGAGCCACCATGCTGCCCTATATATAGTACAGTGCTAACCACTGAGCCACCCTACTGCCCTATATATAGTACAGTGCTAACCACTGAGCCACCATGCTGCCCTATATATAGTACAGTGCTAACCACTGAGCCACCGTGCTGCCCTATATATAGTACAGTGCTAACCACTGAGCCACCGTGCTGCCCTATATATAGTACAGTGGTAACCACTGAGCCACCATGCTGCCCTATATATAGTACAGTGCTGACCACTGAGCCACCATGCTGCCTTATCTATAGTACAGTGCTGACCACTGAGCCGCCATGCTGCCCTATATATAGTACCGTGCTGACCACTGAGCCACCATGCTGCCCTATATATAGTACAGTGCTCACCACTGAGCCACCGGGCTTCCCTATATATAGTACAGTGGTAACAATTGAGCCACCATGCTGCCCTATATATAGTACAGTGCTAACCACTGAGCCACCGGGCTTCCCTATATATAGTACAGTGGTAACAATTGAGCCACCATGCTGCTCTATATATATTACAGTTCTAACCACGGAGCCGCCATACTGTCCTATAAATAGTACCGTGATGCCCTATTTAAAGTACAGTGTTAACACTGAGCCACTATGCTACCCTATATATATACAGTGCTGACCACAGAGCCACCCTTAAGCGTTCTATGCCGCCTTATTCATTCATTGGTTGGTGAGACGTGCTGATGATGTTGAATGGGCAGATGTCTGCCAGACTGAAGCATGATACCCGCCGATTGTGCATACGTTCTACCAGGCATCGGTACTGCTCATCTCCCCATGCAGACGTGCGCGGTGCAGCAAGGGGTTTGTTTCCACGGTTCTGAAGCAGCGTGCTGCAATTATAAGGATGAAATCCACGACAAAAATCCACATATATTGACAAGCCATTGAACTTAAATCCACAGAGCAAGAACGTACAATCAAATCAATTTATAGTGCAGAGATCTCGCCCACAACGCTGACCCTGTAACATGGATGGACAATCCGCAGTGTGTTTAGGGACATCTAGACCTTGGCACAGAACTAATAAAACCCCACTGACCGCGTGTGTGAGCCCTGAAGGGTTTTTTAAACAACAAATTTGACAAGGTTAGTGTCTAAATGATAATTATGTGTCAAATGTCTCAAAATTGCAGCCGACTGTTTATCCACAGTTTGACAGTGGCGTGCACCTAGAGGCCCTCTACAGCTGCATTTACATTGAGGCCGCTGTGCTTTTATTTTGCCACAGTTGCGATGGTTTTGCCACGATATTGAAGAATTGAGGCAAATAAGTATTTGCCATTGTGGTGACACAAAATTCTCATTATTTGTCACTATTGTTTTCAAATTACTCCAAAAAAGTTGTGATTTCAATAATAATAATAATAATGATAATAATAATCTTTATTTATATATATATAGTGCGAACATATTCCTCAGCGCTTTACAATACAGAGGTTCCTATTTAAACAATCATAAGAAACCGTTATTAGAAAATACAATACAATAACTAATACAATACAATGCAAAAAAATAATACAATACAAAATATAATACAATACAATAATTAGAGCAAAATAATGACAGCCCTGATCATAATGGCCACTTTACACGTCCCAACGTCAGTCCGATATTGGATCCAACGCCGCGGGAGCGCGCTTTTTCTGGGCAGAATTCCAAGATCGCATAGATGTTACACAGCGCGATATCGGCAGGCAACGCAACAGCGATGTGTACGCCCCCTTGTACGGCCGACCCAGGAACGACCATTTAACATGGAGCGGATAGGGGAAGTTGTACTCCACATCGTAGTTGGACTTTTACACAGCCCGATCCGGCCACAACGCCCATCCAATATCAGGCGGTTGGAGAACCTGCTCATTTGATGCCCGATATCAGTTTGACATCGTTCGTGCATCGTATTGGACATTTACACCATACAACGCACAAACGATATCGGGTCCAACGCACGAACCACGTGACTTTTGGTCGGAGTTGGACGCCGATATCGGGACCTGTAAAGTGGCCATAAGGGTACCTTTACACACGGCTACATTTGTAGCTTGTCACCAGGTAACTTACTGGTTGCAGTTAAATAATGGGTACATGGTTCTATCTTGTTGCTGTGTACAAATGGAATCATGTATCCATCATTTCACTGCGACCAGTAAGTTACCTGGTGACAAGCTACAAATGTAGCCGTGTGTAAAGGTACCCTAATGGTACCTTTACACGCCGCGACGGCAGGCTGGATACAGCCCGCTACAGGCTACAAATGTAGCTTGTAGCGTCAATGTAGCCCGTCGTAGCGGCGTCTGAAGACGCGACGCTACAGCCGGCGACAGATACATCTGTTTATGGGCTCTGCTCGAAAACTGATGGCTACATCGCCGATGGTAGCGAGCTGTATCGGCGTGTAAAGAAGCAACGGAAGGGAACTCTGGACACCCGGGGCTGTAGCTGCAATGTAGCCAAGGCGTGACCCAGGCTCCGGGATACCGCGCCCCATCACCGATCATTGGAGGAAGCTCCTGCATGACGATTGGTAGTCGCTGCCAAGGGCGGCATATTTAAGGAGCTGACCAGTCACACTACACAATCGCTCGAGCGTGCTGGATGTCTCAGCCTCCTGCGATGCCTGGCCAATCATGATGATATTGCGCTGTCCTATCATCGTACGGACGGCTCGTAATCCACGATTGTGGCACGCCTATGTGCTGTCCCTGCTGCACCAGGTCAGCCCATATTAGCTTATTGTAGCGCTGTGTAAACGTGGTACGCTAAGCTACAGCTGGCTACTTGACACACCGGCGATGTAGCTAGCTACAGATGTAGCGTGGCATAGCGCACCTTATGGCGGCGTGTAAAGAGGGTGCGTTGACCGTTTGTAGCCGTTTGAGCGTGCTCGTGCACGTGAAGTAGCGGGATGTATCCAGCCTGCCGTCGCGGCGTGTAAAGGTACCATAAGAGCTTACAATCTAACAATGAGATGGGGTGACGAAGTACAGGGGCTTATTTACAATGATGGTATAGTCAACTTGAGGAAATACGGAACAGTTAGGAGAAGTGGCCACCAACCATTGTTTGTGATTCACTTGAGACTGGTGTAGCGGGTAGTCTATGTCTAAATGTCTTTAACTAGGGATTATGATAGGCCGCCCTAAAAAGATGTGTTTTTAGGGATCGCCTGAAACTATGTAAGTTGTGGATAGACCCAATTTCCTGGGGTACAGCATTCCAGGGAATTGGTGCAGTTCGGGAGAAGTCTTGGAGACGGAAGTGGGAGGTTCGGATTAATGCAGAAGTGAGTCTAAAAGTCACTTCCAGAGCGAAGAGAATGGGTAGGGTGATAGACAGAGATGAGGGTAGAGATGTAGGGAGGTGCTGCACTGTGAAGAGTTTTGTGGGTGAGAACAAGCAGTTTGATTTGGATCCTATAGTGTATAGACAGCCAGTGCAATGACTGACATAAAGCAGAAACATCTGAGTAACAGCTAGATAGGTGATCCTGGCTGCTGCGTTAAGGATGGATTGGAGAGGGGAGAGTCTGGTGAGGGGGAGGCCAATTAAAAGAGAATTACAATAGTCAAGGCGGGTGTGAATCAGGGCCACAGTGAGGGTTTTTGTGGTTTCCAAGATGAGACAGGGGCGAATTCTAGAGATTGCTCTTCAGGTGCAAGTGGCAAGTGCGGGCGAGAGATTTTATATATGGGATGAAGGAAAGACCAGAGTCAAACATAACACCCAGACAGCGAGCCTGCTGACTAGGCATTATCATGGAGACGCACACAGAGAGATGTCAGATTTAGGGAGGTTAGTGGAGGGCAGAAGCAGAAGAAATTCAGTTTTGGAAAGGTTGAGTTTCAGATAGAGAGCTGACATGATATTGGAAACTGCAGTTACAGTCATTGGTGTTCTTTATTAGAGCGGGAGTAAGGTCAGGGGAATAAGTGTATAGTTGTGTGTTCATCAGCATAAAAGATGGTACTGAAAGCCAAATCTGCTGATTGTGTGTCCAATCGGGCCATGAGAGAGAAGAGAAGAGGTACAAGGACTGAACCCTGAGGGACCCCAATAGTGAGAGGAAGAGGGGAGGAAGTGGAGCCAGCAAATGATACACTGCTACGCTTGGTCGGAAAGATAGGAAGAGAACCAGGAGAGAGCGGTGTCTTTGATGCTGATGGAGTGCAGTATGGAGAGTAGAAAATGGTGGTCAACAGTGTCAAAGGCTGCAGAGAGATCAAGAAAAATAAGCAGAGAGTGGTCACCATTACGCTTTGCTGTCAGAAAGTTATTGGTCACTTTGGTGAGGGCAGTTTCTGTAAAATGTAGGGGGCGGAAACCAGACTGTAATGGGTCTAGAAGAGAGTGGAGAGATAACAGGTGAGGCGGGAGTAGACCAGGCGCTCCAGGAGTTTAGAGATGAAGGGGAGATTGGAGACTGGTCTGTAGTTATTTGTGCAGGATGGGTCGAGAGACGTTTTCTTTAATAATGGAGTAATGATAGGGAAAGATGCCAGAAGAGAGGGAGAGATTGAAGATTTTGGTTAGGTGAGTGGTGAACACCGGAGGGAGAGACTGGAGTAGGTGTGAGGGGATGGGGTCAGCAGTGCATGTGGGGGGAGGTGAGGATGAGAGGAGCCTGAAGACTGCTTCTTCTATGACTGGGTCGAATGTGGAGAGTGAGCCGGAGAAAATGTGGGGAGAGGTAGGGTTAGCAGCGATTGGAGGTTGGGAGTTGATTTCCTGATGGATATTTTCTATTTTCTTAGTGAAGTAAGAAGCCAGATCATCAGCATAGAGGTCAGTGATAGGGGCCTGTACTGTCGGACTGAGGAGAGTGAAAGGTGTCAGAGTTTTGGATAGTGACGAGACCAAGGTGGTGAAGTAGGTCTGTTTGGCGAGGTGGAAGGCAGAGTTGTAAGTTCGCATAAATTTATAGTGAATGAAGTTTTCTGGAGTGCGGGTTTTCCGCCATCGGCGCTCAGCACTCATAGAGCATCGCTGGAGGAATCGAGTTTGTGATGTGAGCCAGGGCTGTCTAACTCTGTGTTTGGAGGTTCTGAGGGTGAAGGGTGCTACTTAGTCGAGGGAGCTTCTGAGAGTGTCATTGTAGTGATTCACCGCCAGATCCGGACAGGAGAAGGAGGAGATTGGGGACAGTGATGAGTGTAGAGTCTGTGAGTGTATGAGGGTTAATGGCTTGTAGATTTCTGAATCTGTGATAGGTAGGAGTGTGCTGGGATGGATGAGGATTCGTGAGTGTGAAGGAGAGAATGTTGTGATCAGAGAGAGGAAGAGGCAAGTTATCTAAGGAGGAGGTTGAACAGAGGCGGACAAAGATCAGGTCAAGGGTGTTACAATCCTTGTGTGTCTCAGAGGCCAAGAGAGGTGGTTAGAGATAGGAACTGGGATGCAGATGGGGATGTTGAAGTCTCCCAGAATAAGGGTTGGCAATTCTGAGGACATGAAGTGCAGCAGCCACGTGGAGAAATGGTCGAGGAACAGGGTGGGTGATCCTGTGGGCGGTATACCACTGCTACTCTGAGGGGGAGGAGGTGGAAGAGCCTAATGGTGTGAACCTCAAAAGAAAAGAATGAGAGTGATGGAGCTTGGGGAATGACCTGGAAAGTACATTGTAGGGGCAGGAGTAAGCCAACTCCACCACCATGTCTGTTCCCAGGTGTCGGGGAATGGGAAAAATGTAAGCCGCTATGAGAAATAGCAGCAAGGGAAACTGTGTGAGTCCTAGATCTAGGTTTCAGTGAGGGCCAGCAGATTAAGAGAGTTAATGAGAAAGTAGTTGTGGATGAAGGGAAGCTTGTTTCATACAGACCGTGGATTCTAGAGAGCGCAGTTACAAGAGGGAGATGAAGGTGTGCAGGTAATGTTGATAAGGTTAGTGGGTTTCTATGCGTGGTGGGGGAGGGGTTGAAGTTGGTGGAGGGTGGACTAGGATTTGGAGAGGTATCACCTGACAGGAGCAGCAGTGAAAAGAGAAAGAGCAAATAGCTTTTGTAAGTGTGACATTGTTCATAATGCAGTACACTGGAATATGATGGTTTGAGATTATTCAGTACATTGAAGAGAGTATGGGAGCTCAATAAAGTAGAGGGAAGGAGAGAGGGACTTATGTGGATGAGGGATGATGGAGGGGGGATGGGGCGGTGAAGGTGAATGGCAAAAGCACATAGGAAGATAGACATTGAAATTAAGGACATGGTAAAATAAATAAATTAAAAAAAATAAAAATGTAAGAGTGTGTGACGTGACTCCTGCCCTGACTAACGGCCTTGAAGTAATTGCAAGCCACTTAGCATACAATGCCACTTTGCACGAGATGCCACACATGCAACCCCTCCCCCCACACGTGTTCCCCTTAAGACAGAACTAAATTTATAGGGCACACTAAAGAATCACTGCAATTATGGGAAAAAAACCACAGCGTCCACAATGTGTGAATGCAGCCCAATAGTTCATGAATTATAAATGAAATTAAACTGTTGTATAAGGTAAATTGCGTAAAAAAAGTCACTGCATTTCTTCTATAAAAAAATACAATACAAAGTGAAATGTCAGTGTAGCAGGGTCATGTAGTTTGGTACCACCAGAATCATACCAACCTGGAGAATCATATTACCAGGTCACATCTACTTCTTAATGCAGTAAAAAAACAATGGCAAAATGTTTTTTTCACCATGTCGTTGTATTTGAAATTTTTTCTTTCTGCTAGCTATGAGGATCTGAGGTTTTAGGCTGTACCAATTACTTAGGCAGTTAATCAAATCCAGATGGTAAATATCACATCTATAGCACGTTATCCAGCTCCAGTCTCTATAGCCAATCTATAAACTTCAGGACCTGGCCTCAGCAACAGATTATCTCCCTTCCAATTCACAGCACCAACTGACTAACTTAAACATGTGACTCATCGTACCAGAAGTCCAGTCTCCGGCCCCTTGTGGTCTGTGGGATTGTATATTGGAGAAGCCCCTGCCGAAAGAAACAAACACACAATCCACCACCAGATGCAGAACAGTGAATGCCACTGCCGGCCGGATTACATTAGAGGACATAGAGGCCAACTAAGGGCCGCTTCACACTGCGGCATGATCCAGTCCGGTTCTGTCCGTGAGGCCCCTGACAGGCGTGGACCGGATCAGCACACAGGACTTGGGGGCTATTATGCCCTCCGGTCCGGTGTGCAGCGCACGCAGCTGCAGCCGCTGACAGGTCAGGACCGCGGCGCCGCGGTCCTGACTTATCAGCAGCGGGGACTGCGTGCGCTGCACACCGGACCGGAGGGCATAATAGCCCCTCAGTCCTGTGTGCTGATCCGGTCCACGCCTGTCAGGGGCCTCACGGACAGAAGCGGACCGGATTATGCTGCAGTGTGAAGCGGCCCTAAGATGGCACATCGTCACAACCCCTTCCCCTGTCCAATTGTGCACAGACAAGTGACCCCAAATTGACAAGCAAGCAGTTCTCCAATATTACACAATAAAATCAATGTAACCAGCCCTCTCTGCTGTAAACAATCCATTCTACATCCATTGGTCCAATAATCTTTAATCTTTGGTCATCTCCTCACAAACAAGTACATTATATGATAAAATGAACGGTGTGATTAGTACAACTCGTACTGCAAAAACACAAGCCCTTGTATTACTAGGTGGATAAAAAAAAGCTATGGCTTGTGGAAGAAAGATCAGAAACACAAAAATGAAACTTGCTTGCAGCAGAAAGAGGTAGTAAGGAGTCCTATCCACATTACCTGCTGATGATCTTTATATACTGTATGTTGGCATCAGGTGACTGAGCTCCATCCTACCACTCTGCACTTCTCTCTATAAACTTGGCACCAGATTCGTCTGAAGAGCTAATAATATTCACTCTGGAATTTCACTGCTGATTCAGTGTCAGATCTCGCGGTTGTAATCAACATGCGGACTGTGAGCACTTTACAATGCAGCACAAACAAAATGCTTTTTTTCCAAGTGGTGAAGAATATAAAAGTTTCAGATGCTAGAGACCATCACTAAAATATATGACTTGATATAACTTTACATGGGAGAATAAATCTGGTTTTCACTTTAATGTGGCAGACCCGCAATACCAGACACGGCCCATCGAGGAGGAGCTGCTGCTAAAGGAAGAAAGTTTGTCCAGCAACCAAAGCAAATTATGGATGATGTCTCCTTTTTGGTCAAGAGGTCACCATGAAGTTTAAGAAATAAGTTATTATTGATCTTAATTTAAGGGACTGACTGCGATACATGGAACGGCCGCGAGCCACCTGACCTGAATGTGCCAGACCGGTATATGTCTATGGGTTTAGGATGGGAGACCCGCGGCTGGTCCATTACACCCGTGTGTGTTCACACAACAGTATTATTGTCATATTGTCTCATTTGAATGACTGCCACAAGTCACGCTTGACTCTGGTAAGGTCGATTCTTGTGACCTGATGACTAACACCGATCCTTCCTAACCTTTTTTCAGTTGCCCCAGCCCCCTCCCATGAATAAAAGCTGAGACAACGATCCATTTATCTTTGAATCATAATGGCCACAGCTGCCGTTTATTGGCAACATAAGAAAATACCGTATATACTCGTGTATAAGCCGACCCCCCTACCTTTGCCCCAAAAATCTGGAAAAACCTATTGACTCGTGTATAAGCCGAGGGTGGACCCCAGCACAGGTATACAGCCCCCAGCAGTGTGGTATACAGGTTCCCCCCCAGTGGTATACAGGCCTCCCCAGTGGTAGTATACAGCAGCCCCAGTGGTAGTATATAGCAGCCTCAGTGGTAGTATATAGCAGCCCCAGCGGTAGTATACAGCAGCCCCAGTGGTAGTATATAGGAGCCCCAGCAGCCCCAGTGGTAGTATATAGCATCCCCAGCAGCCCAAGCGGTAGTATATAGCATCCCCAGCAGCCCCAGCGGTAGTATACAGCAGCCCCGGCAGCCCCAGCGGTAGTATACAGCAGCCCCAGTAATCCAGGGCCCCCCCAGCCTTGCTCCGGTAACCTGTAAAGGAAAATATACTTATCACTGTCCCGCTGCCGTCCCCGCTCGCCGCTGCCGTCCGCGATCCTCCATCTTCATACGGTAGGAGAATAAACACATATTCCATTTTACCAGGTGTATATTATGTTACCTGAGCATTTTAGGTGTGGAATGAATGTGAAATATCTGTAGATAATAGGACAATTAACACATATCCCAGGGGTCTCAAACTCGGCAGGGTTGGTGGGCCGCACATAGAAAAAAATTGATATCGGGGGGCCGCATTCCTTGTAGGACTAAGTGACATTTTAGCAAGCCAGAATTTTTTGCTCAATGTAGTAAAGTACAAATCCTGATCTTCTTGTAGGAATGTCCCCACCCTAATCTCCTTTATGTAGGAATATCCCTGTCTTGTAGGAATATCCCCATCTTGGTCCTCTTCTTGTAATGTCCCCATGCTGGTCCTCTTCTTGTAGTAATGTCCCCCATCCTGGTCCTCTTCTTGTAGTAATGTCCCCCATCCTGGTCCTCTTCTTGTAGTAATGTCCCCCATCCTGGTCCTCTTCTTGTAGTAATGTCCTCATCCTGGTCCTCTTCTTGTAGTAATGTCCCCATCCTGGTCCTCTTCTTGTAGTAATGTCCTCATCCTGGTTGCCTTCTTGTAGTAATGTCCCCATCCTGGTCCTCTTCTTGTAGTAATGTCCCCATGCTGGTCCTCTTCTTGTAATGTTCCCATCCTAGTTCCCTTCTTGAAGTAATGTTTCTCCCTGGTCCCTATGTGTAGTAATGAACCATCCTGGTCCACATCCTATGTTAATGTCCCCTATCCTGGCCCTCATCTTGTAGTAATGTCCCAATTTTTAGTAATGTTCCCTCCCTTGTCATCTTGTAGTAATGTCCTGACGCCATTTTGTAGTGCTGTCCCCACATCCTGATCCGCTTTTACGGTGATATCCCCATAATCTGGTCTCTGTTCTTTTTGTTCTCTCTCACTCACACACACACTCACACATATGCACACACTCACATATACACACACTCATTCACATTCACACACACACACTCACACACATTCCCAGACATATAATCACTTACTCACACACATACACACTCACACATACACACTCACACATACACATACCACACACATACTCAGACATTCACACACATACTCACACACATATACACACACTCACATATACACTCACATATACTCACAAATATACACACACATACTCACACACAAACACACTCACATATACACACATATACACACACTCAGACATATTCACACAAATACATACACACTCACACACACTCACACATATACACACTCAGACATATTCACACACACACTTACACATACTCACACACATATACACACACTCACACATACACACAGACATAGTCACACACACTCACACACATATACACTCACATATATATATATATACACACATTTACACACACACACTCAGACATATTCACACACATACTCACACATACACACTCACAAATACACACACATACTCACACAAATACACACACACACTCATTCACACACACATGCTCAAACATACATACACACACACATACATATACACACAAACACTCGCACATATTCACTCACACATACACACACACTCAGACATTCACACACTCTCTCAATCACACACACCTTTATGATGCTGTGATCCATTGTACAGGGGGCCGCCACGGTACCCGCATTATTGTCACTTCCGGGCATTGCTCACTAAAGCTCCTTCACGCTTGTACATCAATGCAAGCTGGCGGCCGACGGACCAATCAGAAGCCTGCAGCTGACATTGGCGTATGACGTCAACAGGAGGCTTCTGATTGGTCCACCGGCTTGCATTGATGTACAAGCCTGAAGAAGCTTGTGTGAGCAGTGCCCGGAAGTCACAATAAAGCGGGTACCATGGCGGCCCCCTGCACAATGGACCGGGGCATGCTTTTGTTTCTATGGTGCCATGGGCCGCAGTGTGAAGCCTCATGGGCCGCGTGGTTGAGACGCCTGCTGTACGGCATCAGAGAACTCCATGGTCGAGTTATCACTCATCTTTTCCTTCATCTTGTGATTCTTGTTGCTGTTATTTTTGTACAAGATTCCGCACTATAGCGGCAGCAGCAGACGGATGGAAGATTGTGAATAAAGATGAAAGCTCCTGTTTTCTTTTTTTTTTATCTTTTACTTTATTTGCATATTTTTAGATCAACTCCGTCCTCCTCTTCCTCACCATCACACCTGCCCCCTCCTTTCTACTCCTTCTCACCATCACACCTGCCCCTCCGTCCTCCTCACCATCACACCTGCCCCCTCCATCCTCCTCCTCCTCACCATAACAACTACCTCCTCCGTCGTCCTCCTCACTATCACACCTGCCTCCTCCGTCCTCCTCACCATCACACCTGCCCCTCCATCCTCTCCACCTCACCATAACAACTGCCTCCTCCGTCGTCCTCCTCACCATCACACCTGCCTCCTCTGTCCTCCTCCTCCTCCTCACCATCACACCTGCCCCCTCCATCCTCCTCCTCACTATCACACCTGCCCCCTCCATCCTCCTCCTCCTCACCATAACAACTGCCTCCTCTGTCCTCCTCCTCACCATCACACCTGTCTCCTCCGTCCTCCTCACCATCACACCTGCTCCCTCCGTCCTCCTCACCATCACACCTGCCCCTCCATCCTCCTCCTCCTCACCATAACAACTGCCTCCTCCTCACCATCACACCTGCCACACATATACACACTCACACATATACACACACGCTCAAGACATATTCACATACTCACACATACACACACACTCAGATATTCACACACTCTCAATCACACACACCTTTATGATGCTGTGATCCATTATGCAGGGGGCCACCGCGGTAGCCGCTTTATCATGACTTCCGGGTACCGCCCACACAAGCTCCTTCACAGCTTGTACATCAATGCAAGCCGGCGGCCGGTGGACCAATCAGAATCCTGCAGCTGACATCAGCGTATGACGTCAACAGGAGGCTTCTAATTGGTCCGCCACCTTGCAGTGATGTACAAGCATGAAGGAGCTTGTGTGGGCGGTACCCGGAAGTCATGATAAAGCGGGTACCGCGGTGGCCCCCTGCATAATGGACCGGGGCATGGCTTTTGTTTTTATGGTGCCACGGACCGCAGTGTGAAGCCTCGCGGGCCGCATGCAGCCTGGGGGCCGCGTGTTTGAGACCCCTGACATATCCCATATAACCAGGTGTATATTATGTTACCTGAGCATTTTAGGTGTGGAATAAACGTGAAATATCTGTAGATAATAGAGGAATGAACACATCCCATATAACCAGGTGTATATTATGTTACCTGAGCATTTCAGGTGTGGAATAAACGTGAAATATCTGTAGATAATAGGAGAATGAACACATATCCCATAATTAGATGTATATTATGTTACCTGAGCATTTTAGGTGTGGAATGAACATGAAATATATGTACATTTGTGGCCAAAAGTATTGACACCACTGCAATTCTGGCAGATAATAGTCAGTTTCTTCCTGAAAATGATTGCAATCACAAATTTTTTGGTATTATTATCTTCATTTAATTTGTTTTCCAGCGAGATTGGGGCCGCTGCAGCGTCACCCGGTAAGATGGCGGCGGCGCCCTACTTGTGCAGGCTACAGGGGTGGTCGGGGAGGCTGAAGGCTGCTAGCAGTGTAATGGATGCCCTCCACACCTCTCGGGTGGGCTGTCATCTTAATTGTCTGCAGCCAAATTGGATGCTTTGTCTAAGTGTATGCACGCCACCGAAAGAACCACGCTGACACCCACGTCAATGTAGAGCTTAATGACAAAGACCTTTATTTTAGGAGCGGTTAGCAGTTTTATTACTTATCATTAAAGGGGCATTCCTTAGGGGTGTTTCTAGGTAATTGCATCATATTATGCTGAGTATACATTTTATTCTGAAAAAAACATTCAATTATCCTACTGTAATCCGGACCTGGCACTCCACCACCACTACCATTGGAGATACCACCTCCGTGCAGCCGCCTCACCACCTCTGCGCACCCGCCTCATTACCACTGCTGCCACAACCCCCAATCTACTGTCTCCTCCCCGTTATCCTGTAGAATGTTAGCCCATGAGGGCAGGGTCCTCTCCCCTCTGTACCAGTCTATCACTGTTAAATTGTTCACTGTATTGTACATCTGTATTTTGTATGTAACCCCTTCACATGTACAGCTTCATGGAAATTAATGGTGCTATATAAATAAATAACAATAATCAACTCTATGCCCACGTGGATTGTAAAAGTAATGGTTAATTCCTGAATGAATATTCCCACTGTAAGGGACCAGTTCCAGTTTTCCAGTGCAATATATGGTAAAATGAGTGATGTGTTCACAGGTACAACTGGTCCCGCAAAAAACAAGCCCCCATATGTCTATACTGAGGGAAAAACAAAAAGTTCTGACTCATGAAAGAAGGAGAAAAAAAAAGGTAAAATGTGGAAAACTAGAGAAGAAATGTTCACCTGAGAAAAGTTTAAAAGATACTCAAAATTTTTTTCCCTAATGCACTGACTCATTGACAAAAAGATTTCCAATATCTGCGGTTGTGCTTGGAACTGAGTCAAAGTTTTATTATTCTTTTACTAAGGGCATGAGCCTAAGTAAGAATCATGGTGAGAATAGCTTGCCCTTGCTTTCTTTTAAAAGATACTCAAAAACTTTTTCCCTAACTTTTTCCCTGCAGGGGGATGGGGGATCAGGAATCCCCATGCAGGAGGTCTTACCAAACGTCGGGCGGCGGCAGTGAGGAGAGGCTGACAGCAGGAGGAGGCAAGCGGGAGACGGCGGCGGCAGGAGGAGGTGAGTTGAAGGAAGCGGCGGGAAGAGGTGATCACCGGGTCGGGGGGCCCGGAAACAGCAGGGGACAGGCGAATGAGCCGGGGGGCAGACACAGGGGGATGAGCGGGAGAGGGTGGGGCAGACACAGCGGGGGACAGGGGGATGAGCGGGGGGGGGGCAGACACAGCGGGGGTCAGGGGGTGTGATGCAGGAGAGTGGGCACAAGCAGGGGATGATTGCAGGAGCCGGGCACAGCTGACAGCCCGACTCCTGCAGAGATCATGCATTTCCCTGCGTGATCGATCAGTCAGATTGACTGACGACACATTGCTGAGTGTGGGGACCAGTAAAAAGGGTCCCCACACCTCTGTCCCTGACCCTCAGCTGTCACTGACAGCTGTTAGATTGAGCTGTCACTGTTTGTTTACAAGCAGTGACAGTTCATGACGAGTTTAGCCGTCATCTTTTCATGACGGCTAAAGTCGTCATTGGTCATTATGGGGTTATAAAAAAAATCCTGCTGCACATCACACCATGGGCTCTGTGTGTTCTTCACCAGATCCTTGCGCAGGGGATCCATGCTTGACCCATGTTATGCAGTGGTGATGTGCTAACAGGGACTGGTAACTGGGGGGTGAGCTGCACTCATCCAGCCTCAGCTGCCAATGCACAAACACCAGCTGTGCGAGGACAGCCCTGTACACTGATTCATTGTAACTTGTGGAGAGTTGATTCTTCTTTAAGATTCTGAAAGCTTCGTCCATATTGTGTCCTGTAGTGGTGAGGTGCTGAAAAAATACCAACCCTAAATGAGGCTATTAATAGACATTGTTTCACAAATGGTATGCAAATGAGTTCCTCCACACCGCAGAGGATGCTGGGAGGACGTGAGGAGCCCGGCAGCCATTACTGTTCTAGACCGCAGCTGATGTGTAAACATACAAGAGAGCGGGAAGGAGGGAGGAGTCAGATGGGAGAACATGAGGTGGAGGCGGGGATTGTGTGCCCAGGTATGAGGGGCCGCATTCTCCTGCGTTATGTGCACTGTCTGCAGCACAGGGAGATGGAAGAGTTAACGCTGCTGTGGTTACAGCGCCCTCTAGGAGTATGGCTGAGCTCCGCGCCGGAAGCTGTGTCCTCCTCCAGTGTCTTCCTGCCTCCTCCATGATTACATCGTCCTGCAGCTGTACAGAGAGCAAGTCCAGAGCTCTGCACTAACGCTGCCTGCTGCTGGGCCTCTGTGAAGGGGAGTGCAGGAGGCTCAGGACGGGGGACTACATGTCCCTGGGGGAGGGTTTCACTGGAGCCTGGTGTGATGTCCTGCTCCATCTCTCATCTTCATCATCTAATCCCTCTCCATCCCTGTATTCTGCAGACAGGATAGGGCTCCTGGGTTCTGTACGTTTGGTATGGTGTGATCTCTGGCCTGTGCCATGATGATCACCTTGATGGTGGCTGAGGGACATTACCGGAGGAGGCGCGGACACGGCCATGCTTGGGCTCCCAGCCGTAGACAACAAGCAGCCATTGCCGCTACCTCACAGAGTGAAAGCCAAAGTGCCGGAGCGGCCACACACACCGCTGACACCAGCCTACATGAACGCAGACCGGCACCGCCGCCTCCCCTCTGACACGCTAGCCACGCAGTTACATGGATGTGGCACATCCATGTGAAGCGGGGGAATGGCGCTGGGATCAGCAGTCGCAGGGATCTCGGGCGGCCCGGGCCCCTTGTGGGCCCGGGCCCCGTCGCAACCACGACCCCTGCGACCTCCATCGTTACGCCACTGGTGAACCCGGGACACGGTCCGGACCAGGACCTCCGTGACATCCCCCAGCAGCAACCCGGTCCGGTACCGAGTACCCCGTTCCAGTGGGCTCCACACATGTATCTTTAAAGAGACAAACAGAAGAACACACAGTCAGAGAGAGAGACAAACAGAGAGTGAGAGAGACAGTCAGAGAGTGAGAGAGACAGACAATCAGAGAGAGAGAAAGTCAGATAGAGTGAGGCAGTCAGAGAGTGAGAGAGACACACAATCAGAGAGAAAGTCAGACAGTGAGACAGTCAGAGAGAGAGAGACAGTCAGAGAGAGAGAGACAGAGAGTGAGAGACAGAGTGAAAGAGAGACAGTCAGAGAGTGAGAGACAGACAATCAGAGACACAGAGTGAGAGAGACAGAGAGTGAGAGACAGAGAGAGAAAGTCAGTCAGAGAGTGAGAGACAATCAGAGTGAGACAGACAGAGGGTGAGAGAGAGAGAGTGAGAGAGACAGAGAGTGAAAGATTTGACAGAGAGAGACAGAGAGTGAGAGTCAGTCAGAGAGAGACAGGCAGAGAGACAGACAGAGAAAAAAAGACAGAGAGAGACAGTCAGAGAGAGAGACAGAGAGACTCAGTCATAGAGACTGACAGTCAGAGAGAGAGACAGTCAGAGAGCAGTCGGCAGAGTGACAGACAGAGAAAAAGAGACAGTCAGAGAGAGACACAGAGAGACAGAGTCAGAGAGAGACAGTCAGAGAGAGACAGACAGTCAGTGAGACAGTCAGAGAGTGAGACAGACAGTCAGAGAGAGAGAGACAGACAGAAACAGAGTGAGAGAGACAGTCAGAGAGACAGTCAGAGAAAGAGACAGTCAGAGACAGAGAGTATACTGACCACCAGCAGCAGCTCCGTGACTGCAGTCCAGTCCCTTGCATCCTGCCGGTGCATGAGGCTGGGCCGCAGCTGCTCAGGAGGTGAGGAGATCAGGGCCCGCCCCCTCATCTCCCCTCCAAGCTGTGACTTTCGGTGATGTGTGGACGGACAGACCTGCTGAAGACTGAGGGGGCGGGGCCAGGTGGTGATTGATGAGAGGGGGCAGGGCTTGGAGGAGATTGGGGCCCGCCCCCTCACGTCTTGCAGAGGCCCCAGCAAAGCAACTTCAGCCAGCGTGTGCTGGCCGGAGTGGTGGGCCTCCTTGTTCCAATGGCCATGCCCCCCGCTTGTCGCCAGGCCCCCCTACGCCAGTTCAGGTAGCCACGCCCCTCCAATGATTGGCCGGGCTCCTTAATCATTAAGACCTGTAAGGGTCTAATGGTGGCCATATCTCTAGGTCTTACTTTAGGGGGTAAGGGCTGCTTGCCTGCAAATCATCCTCCCCGCTCGAAAGCCCAGTTGTTTCTGCGTGTCGAGGCTGCAGGAGTTTGTACACTTGTAACGCGGCCTCGACATCCCATGCACCGGGTGTAGCTGACTTCCTCTCCGCGGCGGAGATCTGACCAGGGTTTCCCTTCAGGAGAAACTACTCGATGTCCTTTCTGCTGACGAAAACCTCCTGCTCCAAGCCATACTCCTTGATGAACCCCCAGCCGTCTCGAAGGTAGAAGTCCACGACCAGTCCACGGCGCCACTCTGCTGGGTTAAGGACTAAAGTCTCTCACGTACCCCTTCTCCTCCAAGTTAGCCTCTTCTTGCTGCTCCCAGTGGTCTTGGCGCTGTCATCGCTCTTCATCCTCAGCGGCTTGTCTTCGCGCCCAGTAGTCACCATCGTGCCTGCTCTCGACCCTGCTCTCCACCTGGGCCGCAATCGGACACCCCTCGGTTAGGCTTTCGTTGGATGCCCAATGCGCCCTTCCGCCTTCTGCCTTCGGGATCTCTGCCGAACTCTCACTTCTCTTGCTCGGCTGCTGCACCCTCTGATTCTGGCTGTGATTCTGGTTCAGGTGGACTTGGTATGGCAGCCGGTGGCTCCTCTGTCGGCTCTGGTGTCAGTGGCCGGCTTTGGCTTGCTGGTTCTCCAGCTGGTGCTGCTTCTGGTGGTTCAGGAGACTCTGGCACCAGTGCTGGTAGCGTCGCTTTCTGCAACTGGGACTGCTTCCAAGCGTCAACGGCCCACAACTGCGCTCTGTTCAACAATTGGCTCAGTTCTTTCATAGCCTCTTTAAAGTCATCAGACCTGGTGAACTGTACCCAGTCTATTGCCTCCCCAATAGCATTGGGAGCTTTCTCGCTTTCTTTTTTTTTTTTTTATCATGAATATTTTTATTAAAGGTTTTGTGTTTGACATACATTTAAAACAGAGATAATAACAATCAAGTGGACAGTATTGAACTAGACAGTAAGTAAACAGTAAACAGTAAATCTACCGACACACTCAGACTTCCTTTCTACATGGTCATGTGATTAAGGCATTTTGGAGGATTTTTTAAGGCTGTATCATGCTGGATAAGTTCCTCAACGAATTTTAAATAGTCTCTGTTATCATATAGTTCGTATAGTCCATTTGCGCCTATAATTAGAGATTCGTGACGTTTTTATGTTCATCTAACTTCCTCTTGTGTCATTTATAATGGCCAGGTATACATCCTCACAGTTATGTTATTGTGCGTCGGTAGTAAAGAGTAAATCGAAAAGAAAAGTAGGAAAGGGATAGGTTATGTGTTCAGAGCTGTAAATTTAAATCAGGTACATTACAGAAGGGACCGAGGGCTTTTGGGGTAGAGAAGGAAAAAGTATGGGAAAGGGCATAGAGAGATCAGCTGGGTCAATTCCCAGCTTCGATTGGTCTGGTATTCATCCATAATTTGAGCCGAGGGGAGGGAGGGTCCCGGGGGGGGGGGGGGGAATCACACCAACCACTGTTTGACAACGCAACATTGCAATAATGCAATAATGCCATTCTCCTTGCTACCTTCATAATGAAATATTTAAATTCTCATCAAATTCTCATTAAAAGGGGATCTGCATTGCCAAAGGGTGTTTCGCCCACAAGTCCCACGCCTCCGCAACGTATCTTTTAGCACCTCTGTTCATGGCCAGATAGTATTCGCTGCAGAATATGGAGTTAAGTCTGTCCGTCATGTCACTCATGCCCGGGGGAGCCTCACTCTTCCACCTTGCAGTTATACAACTCATCGCAGCCGTGTATATATATGTCATAATGTGTCGCAACACAGGTGGAAACGCCAATAATCCTATGTTCAGTATGGCTAGCTGTGGACACAGGGGGATTTCAGTGTCCGTAACCGACACTGTCAGACGTTCCACCAAATACCAAAAGGGTGTTATTTTGGGACACGTCCACCACATATGTGCCAGATCCCCCTCCTGTCCACAACCCCTCCAACACTGCGCTGAGGATCCTTTTCCGAATTTGGCGAGTTTGGCTGGAGAAATGTACCAGCGTAAGTGGATCTTCTTTAAGAGTTCTGTATGGTTTATGGATCTGGTAGCTGCTAAGACACATTGGATTGCATCCTCCCAATCATCTATATCCGCCCTAAAACCCAGATCCTTCTCCCATTTGTCCATGTGATCTAATTTCAAAAGGGGGTCGTGGTCCCCTATTTCTGCGTATAGTAGGGAAAGTCCCCTTGGGTGGACCTCTTCCGATAGCAACCACCTTCTCAGGGCCGAGGGCTCGGTCGGACGGCCTAATGCCGGACATCTTAGTCTGGAGTTGAGAAAGTGCGAGATTTGGAGGAACTGGAGGTAAGAGCTGGGCACCGCAGGGTATCTGGAGAGAAATTCTTCTAAAGAAAGGACTTTCCCCTGTAAAACCAGATCCTTCAAAACGGTTGGGCCTGCCTCTCTCCAAACAGAGAGGTTCAGCGATGGGATGTGCCATCGTAACGCTTCTAGTCGTATTTCTTCCAGCGGAAGAATGGGTTTTTTCTTTATCACCAGGTCCCACACCGTTAGCAGCGCTCTAGCTGTTCCCAACAGACCCCCTCTACGCACTACTCCCAAGGTTTCAGCAGACAGGAGGGTTCGGAGTGAGCCCTCTCGTGCTTCCTCTTTCTCAATTTGTAGCCAACCGATCGCTCCCCCGTCCCTCCACCAATGTCTTGCCGCCTCTAGGACTACTGCCCTGTGGTATGTCACCACGTCAGGTACCCCCGTGCCGTTTCTGTTAAATCGTCTATACATAATTTTGCCTTTTACTCTTGAGGGCTTCCCTGCCCACACACATTTGTTAACCGTAGACTGCAACCGTTTCAGTTGACCCTGCGTGTACAATAGTGGCAGGCATCGAAATAGATATAATATTTTCGGTTGCCACATCATGCGTACTGTTTGTACTCTCGCAATCCACGACAATGAGGTCAAAGGAAATTCTTTCAGTGCATCACTCAGGGCAGTTAGGAGATGCTCAATGTTCCGAGCGGCAATCTCTTTGGTCCGACACAGCAGAATCCCCAGATAAGGGATCCCAGATGCGCACCATTTGAAAGGGAGGAGTCTCCTCATGTATGTTATACTCTCTTCAGACATTCCCACCGGGAGGATCATGGACTTGGACGCGTTTAGTTTGTAATATGAGATTTGCGAGAAGAGGTCAAGCACCTCCACTACTCTGGGGAGAGAAGATAGCGGATCGGTTGTGGCTATTATCACGTCATCGGCATATAGGCCCACTACGTGCTTTCTCTCCCCTACTAGTATACCCCGAATCACAGGGTCCGCTCTTAGGTAAGTCGCCAAAGGTTCCATCACCAGAGCAAATACTAGAGGGGAGAGAGGGCATCCCTGTCGGGTACCGTTTGTTATCCGAAAGGTTCTAGAGATGTAGCCCGCCGAGAATACTCTAGCACACGGATTGGAATATAAGCTGAGGATGGCTGAAACAATTGGGCCTGAAATTCCAAAGGCGGAGAGGACTCCCCTGAGGTATCCCCAGTGCACCCTGTCGAACGCTTTTTCAGCGTCTAATGACAGGAATGCACTGGGGCACCCCCTCCTCTCCGCCACCTCAATCAGATTCAGCATCCTCCTGGTTCCGTCTTTTGCTTGCCTCCCCTTCACAAATCCCACTTGATCAGGGTCCACTATCAAGGGGACCACCTCTCCCAGCCGATCCCCCAGGACCTTGGAGAAAATTTTTAGGTCGACATTGAGTAAAGATATCGGCCTGTAGTTCTCGGGACGGTCCCGCTCCTTCCCGGGTTTAGGAATTGTTATTATTGTGGCTTCAAGAGAAGAGGCCGGAATGAGGCCTTTGTCTTGCCACATTTTAAACACTCTGAGAAGGAACGGGGCCAAGTCTTCCGAGAACATTTTATAGTACTCTCCCACAAAACCATCCGGTCCAGGGGCCGAGTTAGATTTCAGCCCGCTAATCACCTTGCTCACCTCATGCAAAGTGATGGGGCCGTTTAATTTCTCCAACAATTCCAACGGGATCGTCGGGAGATTTAGTTTTTCCAGAAATTTTCTGATCCCCTCCTCGGTGGGTTGTGGGGTGTGACTGTCGTTCTTTAGGTTATACAGCCCCTCGTAATAAGTGGCAAAAGCTTCCACTATCTCGGACGGTTTCCGTACCACCCTACCTCCCGGTGTTTGTAGTTCAGTGATCATAGATTTGGCCACTTTCTTTTTGATTCTACTCGCAAGGATTTTCCCGGCCCGGTCTCCCGCTTCATAATATTTAATTTTGAGTTTTCTGAGACTAGCTTCATGTTGTCTCAGCAATAAGGATCTCAGTTTATTTCGCAGCGCCAATATTTGCGAGAGAAGGAGCAGGGAGGGAGAAACCTTGTTTGACGCCTCCAGATTGGCTATCTCAGATGTCCAGTTCTCTAATAATTTACCTCTCTGTCTTTTCAGTTGCGTTGATTGTTGCAGCAATAGGCCTCTCATGACCGCTTTTTTTGCCTCCCACAAAGTTTCATCCGAAACTTCTCCATTATCGTTTAAGGCAAAGTAGTTTTTCAGAGAAGTTCTCACCATGTCTTCAACTCCATTCTCTAGCAGGAGACCCGGGTTGAGCCTCCAGCATCTGGCAGCACCCCCTCCATCATCCAGAGCCACTTTAAGAGTGATCGGGGCATGGTCCGACCAGGTGATCACCCCAAGCCCCGATGACTCACACCTCTCCAGAGCCAGGTCGTTGACTAGAAAATAATCTATCCTGGAGTAGGTTTTGTGTACATGAGAGAAGAAGGAATAGTCCCTCTCCTCTGCATGGTGGTATCTCCAGACGTCATGGAGGTGGTGCTGCCGACACAACAGGCCCAGAGAGCCCCCCCTCCCCCTGGAAGGAGCAGAGGAGTCAAGTCGCGGGTCCATGAGTGAGTTGAGATCCCCTCCAATTATTCGTTTACCTTGGGAGCGTTCCCTGAGAATCTTGAGAACTTTTTTCATGAATTTCAGTTGTCCCTTGTTTGGGGCGTATACACTTGCTAAAGTAAATGGGGAGTTTCCAATTTCACTCATGATTACCACAAAGCGGCCCTCCGGATCCGCTATCACTTCCCCCAGTCGGAACTGGACCGAGTGACTGATCATGATGCACACTCCCGCTCTTTTTTGTTGTGCATTAGCGTGGAAAACATGGGGAAATTTGTCGTTTTTCAGCCTTTCTTTGTCAGTGGCTAGGAGGTGGGTCTCTTGTAGAAACACTATCTCCGCCTGGGAGGACCGCATTTCTTTCCATATAAAAGAGCGCTTGGCTGGGGAATTAAGTCCCTTCACATTCAGTGAGAATAGTCTTAGGGCCATGATTGTTGATGGGACTGTCCACTTACCCCCCTTTCCCCCCCCTCCGCCCGACCCCCACCCCTCGGGAAGGACAGACCAATTAGTACTGTCTATATGATCTCTCAAGGGGGAATTTACAGCATAGTAAAAGGGGAAGGTACTGGAAAGAACAGAGCAAGAAATTTAAGAAGGATTATAGAAAAAGAAAGAAAGTAAGTGAAATGAAGAAAATTATTTTGAAAGAAATTGGAAAACATTAAATCTCAAACAGTTACTTAAACTATGTGATCTAACAGAGGTTTCCTCTCAATAATAGAGGAATAAATCGGGGGTGGTAGTCAGCTCTCTCATACGTAGCTTTTCAATAAAAGAGAGACAGCTGACCACGCTCCCAGTTTACTAGAACTGTAAACCGGGTGACTCTTATAATATAAGGATATCTGAAGCAGGTCGGCTTAGACCTGTGTAGCTGTCCATGTCCAATCATGCGACCGTTGCATCTTGCTGGCCGGGGATCTCAGCGCCGTCTTCAGTGCGAGGGGAACGTCTGGGCGATGGTGTAGTAAGGTTCCATCCTCTCAGAGTTCTGCGCAGCAACGTCGGAGAGAAGAACGACTGCCGTTTGCCCTGGAACTTAAAATTCAGGGAAACCGGGGAGCCCCACGCATACATTATTCCCTTTTCACGCAAGATTTTACAGCTGGACGCGAATTCCCGTCTCTTCGCCAGTGTCCCGGGTGATAAGTCTGGGTAAGTGGCTAGGCCTTTATACGGTTCCGGTAGTGCAGGACCCCGTCTCATCCGTCTCAGGATTTGCTCCACTGCTTCAGGGCAATTCGTGTGGACCAGAATGTCTCTAGGGACTGTGTCTGGGAGGTGTCTGGGTTTAGGGATTCTGAAAGCCCGAACAATTCCCTTCTTCAATGATGGGGCATCTGGGAGCGCCACCGCCAGGAATTCCCTTATCAACTCAGGGACATCACTTTCTGCATCAGTTTCAGGAAGCCCACGCAGTTTAAAGTTAGAGCTACGTAGTTTGTCTTCTAGGTGATGTAATGTAGCCTGCATCGCTCCCACCTCCCTGTCGAGGGTATCATGGTTGTCAGCAAGGTCGTTATGGGCCTTGGCAATGTCAGTCATTTGTTCCTCCATACGGTCTGTCCGTTCTCCCAGCACCCCCATCTCTTCTCTGAGGGATCCCACCAGGTCTCTCATGTCCTCCATTATAGAATGCCGCAGGGAGCCCAGGAGGGACCGCAACATGCCCAGGGTCACTAATGCCTCGTCCCCGGTCCCCTCACCTTCCCTAGGTGAGCGACCGCTCCTCTCTCTCCTATCCAGCGTCGGCTCCTGTAGCGAGGCTGCAGCTCTAGCCGAGGAAGAAGGGGCCTCTCTTTCCCGCTCCGGCGCCATCTTGGGGGGAGAAGCTCTCCGCGCTCCCGCGGCATAATAATCCGTCACTTTGTTGTCTGTCTGACGGCGTTTAGGGGCTGTGCGGGGCATCTCACCGGTGTCCGTAGTTTCCCCGACCTGCAGTATCAATCCTGCAGTCTTAGCTGGTCGTTTTGGTGCCGTTTTCCAGATCTAAGCCGAGAGCTCTCTTAGACTGTGACCGGCGCCATTAGCAGCAGGACACGCCCCCCCCTTTCTCGCTTTCTTGTCCGTCCGCCAGAGTGTCCGAACCAGTGTTTGCCATGATGCCTCCTTGCACCACGCGAATGTCGTTCTGTTTTTCTGGGCCTCACCCATCCAGCCTTTTCTCACTCCTCTAAGCGGGGTCAGCAACTATCGATAGCAGGCCTCCTTGGCTTTTCTTTAGTACTCAGGGCGGGCTGCTATTTCACATTTTTTCCAAGGTCCTTCCCATGACGAGGGCCTAGACACACCCCCAGACCTGCACGTGACGCTTGTTCTTTTCTCACCGCCATTTTTGGAGCTAGTTCTTACACAGTCTCTTAACAGCTTTTTCAGGCACACAAGACCCGGTGTTACTGGCCCGCTCACATCCTGTTCGTGACACAAGGTGACACGCCCACTCCAGGGCAGGGGAAGACTCGGGAATTGGGCAGCAGTTGTTCTTCACTTCTTGGTTCTTTTCTCGTGGAAAGACGGGGGCCAAGTGTCACGCTTGAACCAAGGTTATGTCCAGCACCATGCGTGACAGTGGCACCTGGACCAACGATGTCCAGTGCGCAACAACGAAAAAACAACAGACAAGGAAACACCAAAGGGATAAATACAATTGAGGGCCCTGCTGATGGGGAACAGGGGAGAGGTGACCTCCTGCACTCACCTGTGGCTGTGCCCTGATCTCCCTACCGTCCCTGTACGAGTTCTTTCACCTCTCCGCTGAGCAGGAAACCTAAGCCCTCCTCTGGCCCTGATGTTAACCCTCACTAGGGAAGGACGGTGGAAGCACTAGTCCCATCCACTACCATAAAGAGACATGAGGGAAGGGGAAGACATACAAAGAACAACAGGACAGCTACTTCATGTCTGCTGACGCTTCACCAGTCAGCAGATGGCTTGACAGCAAGAGGTTCTCCTCAGAGCTCCTTACACCTCTGGAGCTTGGCCAGGAATGAAGTTCAATCTCCAGCAAAACATGCTGGAACCCTGTGATCCTATAAAAGGCAGAGGTAATCACAGAGTGGCTACACCTGGACAAGGCACAGATAGCTTGTTGGCAACAGAGATTAACATTAACTCCTCCAGTGCCAAAGGAAAAGGACATAATTAAAATGAAGTCTCAATTCAGACATGAGACTTAGGTCCAAAGCAGTCACAAGTCTCCAAGGAAAGGGAGACCATCGTGACACCGAGACCCGTTCCTTTGACCCTGGCGGATGACTAGGGAAAGGGGTATTCGTGACGCCACCTGCGGTATGCGGCCGTCGCTGCTTCAGAACCTCTGGGAACGGTGACCAGCAGCTTGGATGGTTCTGCTCCTCGCAGGTGGAGAGCGGTCCCATGGGCAGTAGAATGGAGGAGTCAGTTCGTACCTTGGCGGATGTTCATTGGGTCATCAGTACCCCGATGTCTCATGCAGCCTCTGCGGCCAGTGGTTGCCGCTAAAGAAAGTCTCACACACCACAGCTGCAGTTCTGTTACTTTTACTTGGTGGTTTCAGCTGGCCGCCGGGTACGTCCCTTGCCAACCTCCGGTTCAGCGTTGTCTCCAGTACCGGTTGAGTGCAGTCGAGCCTCGGTTGGTGCCCCTTTCCTTCACAATAGATGTGTCCATCTCTGGTGGTCCCTTTTCGCTAAAAGCTCATCTCGCCACTCCTTACTTAGTGCCTCCACAACACAGAGCTCAAGTACCGACAGCCACGAGTGCCTACTTGTACTATGTATGCGATGACCAGCCAACAACGCGCTGCTGTGGTACAGTTAACTGGTGCAGCTGAGAAAGAAAGTGTGTCTTGGTCTGCTGCGGACCGCAAATCCGCCTCTGCTATATTCAATAAACTGAGAGCTACCTTCGAGGAGTGCAATGAGGCTGATATACGCATGCGCTTCCATCACTGCTACCAGTGCTATGACGTCATTGCCGGCGACGAACACAGGAAACCGGAAGAAGACGCATGAAGATGGAGGATCGCGGACGGCAGCGGGACAGTGATAAGTATATTTTCCTTTACAGGTTACTGGAGCAAGGCTGGGGGGGCCCTGGATTACTAAGGCTGCTGTATACTACCGCTGGGGCTGCTATATACACTGGGGTCGTATTGACTCACGTATAAGCCGAGGGGCCTACTTTTCAGCCCAATTTTTGGGCTGAAAAACTCGGCTTATACGCGAGTATATACGGTAACACATAATTAACAAAATTGATGACGTCCTTGAAGCTACAAAAAATCTGGTGATTCTTCCAAGACATTTACCCCTCCCCAGACTTACTCCTAGCCGTGTTCACCTGCCCAGGGAGCACCGTGAAACCGACGTGAGAGGTTGTCATCCAACACCGTTAAAATGAACCCGACGTTCCATTGTTGGGTATTATCCAAAATGTCACCAAGATGAACCCGACATTTCATTGCTGGGTATCACCCAAATATCACCAAACCACCATTAAATAACCATCCAATAAAGGGATCAATATATTAATGTCGTATTTATATTCTTTCCCTGAGTCCCCACCTATGACCCTATGTCACTTCCTCCCTGCCTTAAAATCACTACCCCCGGATCACCTTTCATCTTCCCCTCCCTCCCCCAATCTTCTCCCATGGTGACCCCTCCTTACCAGCGTCATGTCACCACCCCTTATTACCTCCGTGGAAAGGTCCGGTTGATGCTGAACCTGTTTTAGGATGGCTTTTATTATTAGGTTATGTTCACACCTCCTCAAAAACATTCCACTAAAAAACTAAGTAAACACTAGCTCCACACATGCCCATGTGTCCGCTCTAAAAACTTGAAAGCACAGAGCAGTGATGCTGGAGGCAGAGTCGCCTCAAAAAACACTGAATGGACTGCAGTCAAGATGTTTCAGGAAAACCACAGTTTTTGCCTTGGAAAGCTCAACGGTTTTCAACAGTGATGCAGATTGTAGTAGTCCTGAACTGGTAATGTCAGTGACTGACTGCAACAGTCACATCCATGGTAGTCGTAATGTTGCCACTGCAGCTTATAAACGGTCACCAGGAGCTGTGGCAACATTATGACTATGCTGCAGCCAATCACTGAGCTGAGCATTGATGCCGACTGTAGTCCCGCTGAGCCCAGTGATTGACTGCAGTAGTTCTGATGTCACCAGTGCAGCTTGTAAACAGTCACCAGGAGCAGCGGTGGAGAGTCAGAGGAGGGAGAGGCGAGTACGGCTGATTGTATTATACGTACACAGGGCAAACTGACTGGTGTGAAAAACTAGAAGCCTATGTCCAGGTTAAAAAATGTTTATACTGTGTTAGCCACTAGATAGAAAAATATTGGAATCTGAGAGTCCTCAGTGGTTGATACCTTTTAATGGCGAACTGAAAAGATGGTAAGAAAGAGCAAAGCAAGATTTGAGACTCTATTGCCTCTTCATCAGGCTTAATGATACAACGTCTGAAGAAACACATATATATACAAATACAGCGTGGGATAATGCACTAAATACGACAGGTGATGTGAAGCAGTAAATAAGGGTCAGTCTTGGGAGAGAAGAGTTGGGGAAGTAAAATCAGAGTTCTGAGATAAGAGACAGAGATTGTATTATTGTCCTTTGAATAGTGGTTCGCCCGAGACCTGAAAATTCCTCAATTAATGTAAAAAAATGTAAATCCATGTGAGACATTCATTCCTGCTTGAAATATTTTTTGAGGCTATGTCCACATAGTTTTTTGCTTTTGCCAAAATGCACAGAACCCTTAGGGCTTTATAGCATCTCCTGATTTCTTGGCTGGAGATCAGCTGCAGATTTTTTGCTATTTCGGTGCATTTTTACAGCGATCATTGAACGTCGTTCTAGCGATCTTGGTCAAATCGGATTGTTAATCGGAGCGTTTGACCATTGAAGCGTGAGACGGGGCCTTTAGGCTTAAGACACACTGAGTGAGTCGCATGACTTGACCGGAACGGCCGCTGTGTCTCTAGACAGGAGCATGTCAGCTGCTTGTGTTTCTATGCAGCTGACATGCTTCTGACCGGAGAGTCAGCAGCTGTTTCAGGTGAGTCATGCAAGACTTGTGTATCCAGCATGCGTCTTGCTCAGTGTGTCTCCGGCCTTACTCTAAAAGCAGGTGTCAACGGATCACACGGCAAATTGAGCTCTGTGACCTGCAAGATAGAGCTGTTGTGATTGGGGAGATGGGTTGACCATGACTTTGCACCCTATAGTGAGGAAAGACATGATGCCTTTCTGTTTAGAACAGCTCGAAAGACTGTAATAGGAGCAATCACCTGTCCTGGGTAAAACCAACGGATAACACTTGTATGTGAAAAGCCAAGGGGTGAATCAGGCCTTACCATGTTGGATAAATGGGACTTTTTTTTAAGTGAAGAAGAATAAAAAGGAATGGGTTAATTGCCATTTGAATTTTTTTTTAAAGTTTTTAGGGTTTTCCCATACTTTTGTTAGTGTTTTTCTTTTAGACACATTAAAACGTATTGTAGTCAGTACTAAAGTAATAACTGTTTGTACAATGAAAATGCAAAGGCGAAAAAAGGGCATTTTATCAGTTTATTTATTTAATAGAGAAAGATTTTGAAAAAAAACAGTCTCTCTCTGGTATTCCTTTTTATGTATTTTCCTATGGGCTTCAAAGTCAAAAGAAAGAACTATCAAAATACCTATGAAGAAGACTCCAGATGCCTATACAGTATTTCCCGTATGTGCTCCGCCCGGGTAGAACACGTCACTTTTATACTGTAGGCCATTGTTCACGTCTGTATTTTTTTCTATAACTCTCTTTGATCCATGTTGCATATCAAACTCATTCATTCAAGTCTATGAGTTAGTAAAAAGCTCGGAACAGCACTCGGATGAGTATTTTTCATATTTTTGCTAGGGGATACCTATATCACGTTTTTGCTGCATTCAAGAAAAAAGAGAATTTTGTTTACTTACCGTAAATTCTTTTTCTTCTAGCTCCTAATTGGGAGACCCAGACATTGGGTGTACAGCTTCCGCCTCCGGAGGACACACAAAGTATTACACTTAAAACAAGAAGTGTAACTCCTCCCCTACTGCCTATACACCCCCTCTAGGAGGAATCCCATCAGTTCGGTGCACAAGCAGGAAGGAGGATAAAACCCACATCAAGACCAAAAGGTCCGGTTAAACATTGTCGGCCAACAGGGCCAAAAGAGCGACATGTACAACACCAGTCACTCACATAAAAGAACAACGCCCAAAGGCCAACAGGGTGGGTGCTGGGTCTCCCAATTAGGAGCTAGAAGAAAAAGAATTTACGGTAAGTAAACAAAATTCTCTTTTTATTTTTCGCTCCATTGGGAGACCCAGACATTGGGATGTCCAAAAGCTATCCCTGGGTGGGAAGAGACCCAAGCAAGACAGTAACTTTAAATGTGAGCAACCGCCGCCTGAAGGATCCGTCTACCCACATTAGCTTCAGCCGAAGCATATGCATGAACCTGATAGTGTTTCGTAAAGGTGTGCAGGCTAGACCAAGTGGCCGCCTGACACACCTGTTGCGCCGTGGCCTGATGACGTAGGGCCCACGAGGCACCCACAGCTCTTGTGGAATGTGCCTTAATCCCAGCCGGCACAGGTGTACCAGAGAGAATGTAGGCTTCCTGAATGGGAGCCTTGATCCACCGAGCCAAGGAGGACTTGGAAGCCTGCGTTCCTTTCTTCTTGCCCGTCGTGAGAACGAACAGGGCATCCGAGCGGCGAAAGGCAGCCGTGCGGGAGATATAAATCCTGACCGCTCTGACCAGGTCCAGAGTATGGAGGGACTTCTCATACTGGTGAACCGGATTAGGACAAAAAGATGGCAGGACAATGTCTTGATTCAGGTGGAACGGGGACAGCACCTTCGGTAGAAACTCCGCCACAGGACGGAGTACCACTTTATCCTGGTGAACTACCAGGAAAGGAGATTTGCAGGACAGAGCTGCCAGCTCCGAAACTCTGCGCAAAGATGTAATAGCCACCAGAAAGGCCACTTTCTGAGAAAGTCTCAAGAGAGACACTTCCCTCAAGGGTTCGAAAGGCGGCTTCTGCAAAGCCGCGAGAACCATATTAAGGTCCCATGGGTCCAGAGGACGTCTGTAGGGGGGCACGATGTGATTTGCCCCTTGCACAAACGTCTTGACCTGAGGCAGGTTAGCCAGACGCTTGTTGAAAAGCACAGACAGAGCGGAGATCTGGCCCTTTAGGGAACTGAGAGCCAACCCCTTGGTCAACCCGGACTGAAGAAAAGCAAGCAGGGTTGTAAGAGAGAAAGGCCAGGGGGACTTTCTGTGGAGACGACACCAAGAAAAGAAAATCTTCCAGACTCTACGGTAAATTTTTGCCGAGGCAGGTTTCCTGGCTTGTCTCATGGTTGCGGCGACTTCCGAAGAAAAGCCACAGGATGTCAGCAACCAGTCTTCAAGTGCCACAAAGTCAGGCTGAGGGCCGCTGAATTGTGGTGGAAGAACGGCCCTTGAGACAGAAGGTCTGGCCGGAGAGGGAGCCTCCACGGAATCCCCGTCGAGAGCTGTAGAAGATCCGGATACCAGGCCCTCCTGGGCCAGTCTGGGGCGATGAGCAGGGCTTGATGACATTCCATCCTGAGTTTCCGAAGAACCCTGGGTAATAGAGGGATTGGAGGAAACACGTACGGAAGGCGAAACCTGGACCAATCCTGGACCAGAGCGTCCGCCGCCACCGCCCTGCTGTCCCGCGAGCGAGACATGAACTGCGGGACCTGGTGGTTCAACCGAGAGGCCATGAGGTCCACATCTGGAGTGCCCCATCTGTCGCAGATGTGGCGAAAGACATCTGGGTGAAGAGCCCATTCTCCTGGGTCCATACCTTGCCGACTTAGATAGTCGGCCTCCCAATTGTCCACTCCCGGAATATGTACTGCCGAGATGGACGAGCCGTTGTCCTCGACCCACTGCAGGATACGGTGGACTTCTGCAAGGGCCTGAGGACTGCGAGTGCCTCCCTGGTGGTTGACGTAAGCGACCGCGGTGGCGTTGTCGGATTGTATCCGAATCGGATTCCCCGCCAGGAATCTCTGAAAAGCCAGAAGAGCCAAATAAATGGCCCGAATCTCCAGAACGTTGATCTGAAGGGAGGATTCCCGCCTTGTCCAGGTGCCCTGTGCCCGGTGGTGAAGAAAAACGGCGCCCCAGCCTAGAAGACTGGCGTCCGTGGTCACCACCAACCAAGAGGGGGGCAGAAAGGATCTGCCCCGAGAGAGGGAGGAGGGAAGCAGCCACCAACGAAGAGACTCCTTCGTGTCCGACAACAGAGGGATGTGTTGGTCGAGGGAGGAGGACTTCTTGTTCCATCCGCGCAAGATCTGCAATTGCAGCGGACGGAGATGGAATTGCGCAAATGGCACTGCTTCGATGGTCGCCACTATCTTCCCTAGAACGTGCATCAGACGCCTGATGGACACTGAGTCTGACCGCATGAGAGACTGGACCTCCTCCTGGATCGAGATCTGTTTGTCGACCGGAAGGACGATCAGAGCCGGGGCAGTATGAAACTCCATGCCCAGATAAGTTATGGACTGAGCAGGCAGAAGAACAGACTTGGGTACGTTGATCAACCACCCGAAGTGCTGCAGCGTGTCTAGAGTAATCGAGAGACTCCGCTGACACTGCTCCGCAGAGGGGGCCCTGACTAGAAGGTCGTCCAGGTACGGAGTCACTGCATGGCCCTGAGAATGCAGAACCGCCACCATCGCCGCCATCACCTTGGTGAAGACCCTTGGTGCGGAGGCCAGGCCGAAGGGCAGAGCCACGAACTGAAAGTGCTCCTCTCCTACCGCGAACCTCAGCCATCGCTGATGTGCCGGAGCGATGGGGACATGAAGATAGGCGTCCTTGACATCTACTGAGGCTAGGAAGTCCCCTGAGAAAGAGACGCTATCACAGACCGCAGAGATTCCATGCGGAATGACCTGACCTTCACGTGCCGGTTGAAAAGTTTGAGATCCAAAACCGGTCGTACCGAGCCGTCCTTTTTGGGAACAGTGAAGAGGTTCGAGTAGAACCCCCGGAATCGTTCCCCGGAGGGAACCTGGGTCACCACCCCGTCTCGTCTCAAAGCGTCCAGCGCCTGACGAAAGGCCAAGGCCCTTGTTGGCGGGGGCGAAGAGAGACAGAAACGAGTCGGAGGACGTGAGGTCAGTTCTATTCTGTAGCCTTGGGTGACGACGTCGACTACCCATTGGTCTTGGATCTGGCAGCGCCAGATGTCTCCAAAGTGGGAGAGCCTGCCACCGACCAAGGATGTTGCTGGGAGAGGCGGCGAGTCAAGAAGAGGCCGCCTTGGCAGCTGTAGCGCTGGCTGGCTTCCTTTGTTGATTTTTGGACCTCCACAACCGGCCTGACTTCTGATCCCTGTCCGTACGGGAGGAGGAGGAGGACGACGTCTTTGAGGAGGGACGAAAGGCACGAAACATGGCGTGCATCGGACGCTGACCAGACTTCTGTACCTTGGTTTGAGGTAAAGAAGTTGACTTTCCACCCGTGGATTCCTTGATGATGTCGTCCAATTGTTCGCCAAAGAGCCTGTGTCCCGCGAACGGGAGGCCTTGTAGAAATTTCTTGGACGTGGCATCAGCCTTCCAGTCACGCAGCCACAGCATCCTGCGGGCTGCAAGAGAGTTAGCCGAGGCCACTGCGGTACGGCTGGCGGATTCCATGAAGGCCGATCTGGCGTAGTCAGTAAAAGCAGACGCTTGAGCAGTAAGGGTAGTCACCTCAGGAAGATCCTGAGCTACCGCATTCAGTTCTGTCAAGCAGGCAGAAACAGCCTGCAGAGCCCAAACTGCAGCGAAAGCCGGGGCAAACGAGGCTCCTGTAGCTTCATAGATTGACTTCTGCAGAAGTTCAATCTGTCGGTCAGTGGGGTCCTTAAGAGAGGAGCCATCTGCAACAGACATGACAGTATTGGCCGACAACCTGGAGACCGGGGTGTCTACCTTAGGAGAGGCCGACCAACCCTTCACAACGTCAGAGGGAAAAGGATACCGAGTATCCTTCTGTTTCTTGGAAAAGCGCTTGTCAGGACAAGCTCTGGGGGTCTGAACCGTTGATCTAAAGTTCGAATGATCAAAGAAAGATCCCCGGGGTCTGGATGGAGGAAGGAACTGATACAGTTCCTCTGAGAGCGAGGTGTCCACCGCGGGAGGGGGAGCCGTGAGATCCAATACCGTATTAATGGAGGACACCAAGTCATCCACGAAGGAATCCTCCTCTGAGGCCTCGTCCGAGGGCCTAACGGACTCCTGACCATCAGCCCCCTCAATCTGAGAACCCTCAGTCTGCTCCGTGCGAAGAGAGGAGGCCGGAGAGAGTGCTCTACGTGGGCGTTTAGGTGGCCGAGGAGAGGGATCTGCGTCCGAGACCCCTGTATTGTCTCCAGGATCCACACCCTCAGCAGGGGACAACTCACTGAGGTGCCTGCGGCGTGAGGCAGAGGGACCGGGGGCGCTTTCCCGGTGACCAGCCTGCAAAGATTCCTGCAAGACCCTGGTCAGAGCCGTCATGGACTGGGCAAAAGACTCTGAAAAGGTCCTAGTAAAAGCTACAGTCCAAGGAGGGACATCCTGGTCCCCCTGTCTCGGGGAAGGCTCT
Organism: Allobates femoralis; assembly: GCA_033576535.1. Lineage (NCBI taxonomy): Eukaryota > Metazoa > Chordata > Amphibia > Anura > Aromobatidae > Allobates > Allobates femoralis. The sequence continues at coordinate 61,610,368 of JARQOC010000007.1, forward strand.
GATGTAGCAGAGCATGGGGGGGCCCCCTGAGCAGCTACAGAGTCATGTAAAGCGCAGACAGTGCAATGAGGGTCAATAGACCCAGCAGGCAGGGCAATCTTGCAGACAGTGCAAGAAGAGTAAAATGCCTTCACCCTAGGGGCTTTGCTCCTGGTGGAAGACATGTCGCCCTTAGAATTAATCCTCCCAGAGGGAAACAAGCCAGAGGGGGGAATAGGAGAAGGAAAGGCACCAACAGGAGACCTGTGGTGACTTACCAGACCGACCAGGGAGTGTGTGTGCCCTCCGGATGCTCCGCTCTTTACTGGCAGCTGCAGAGTGTAGGGGAGACGCTGGGAGTATGGGATCAGCAGTCTCCAGCCCCTACATAAGATGGCCGCCGGAGCCGAGCGAGTGGGCGTGGCCTAGCAGCCCGGGAATCCGGAGGGCTACTCCCCCCCTCCCAGCCAGGCTATGATGCAAGTCCTGGCTGGGAGCGGCCGAGCTCCAAGACCGCCCCCAAAGGCGGGCGGGCCCGCCTCCCTTGGAGCCCGGGCTCATGGAGGAAAAACAAGGCCTCAATGAAGCCGGGGCCTAAATTTAGAACGCCGGCCCACGCTCGGGAGCTCCCGAGCGCGGTAGTACCAGCGACCCCCAGGAAACCCGCGGCGCTGCAGTGACAGGCCGCTAGGGACCGGGAAAATACCACCAGGGGCCCCTCTAGAGTGTGAGCAGCAGCACACACATTAAAGAGCCCACTGAAGAGGGCATGAGAGCCTGGAGGGAGCACACACAGAGGGACAATGTCTCCAGAGTCCACATACTCCCTCCCCAGGTGGATGGACCGGGCTGCAGCAGGGCAGGCAGGGCAAGCATAACTCCCAGAGTACCTTAATGAGGTGCAGGGGACCGAGCCCTGTGGTCCACGACACCAGCCGACAGGATCCCTAGGGGCTGTGGATGGAGTCAGAGCTCCAGAAGTTCTGGGAGCCCGTACCGATCCCACTTCTCCAGAGGCCCGAGGGGATGGAGAAGGAAAACGCAGCATGAGGGCTCCAGCCCGTCGTACCCCAAGGGTACCTCAACCGCCTCTGCCCGAGGGTGAGGAAGGAGACATGCTGGGGGTCCCTAAGGATCCTCTTTGCTTCCATCCGACACTCTCCAAGGAGAGTGAGTAAGACTAAGTGAGAGTGCATGAGTGCAGAGTGTGCCTCCTTCAACACAAAGCTAAGAACTGATGGGATTCCTCCTAGAGGGGGTGTATAGGCAGTAGGGGAGGAGTTACACTTCTTGTTTTAAGTGTAATACTTTGTGTGTCCTCCGGAGGCGGAAGCTATACACCCAATGTCTGGGTCTCCCAATGGAGCGAAAAAGAAAACTGCTGTTTCCATATTCACATAAACATATTGATTTGGTTACAAAGAAGACACCCCCCTTCCCAAAAAAAATAAAAAACCTGGCAAAGGTTATTCCTGCACTATGATCACTTTTGAGGACTTTTCTTAGTGCTCAATATCTCATTTTGGAGTCATAATGTAATAGTGTGAATAAAGCCTGAACTATCAATATGATATGCACAGTGATCTGAAGCTGCAATCATTGGGATTTGGCCGGAGACACACTGGTGAGAGTAATGAGAGAGACTTGCGCAAGTCCCTCATCGCATATTCCGGCATGGCCACCGGCTCTCCAGACAGGAGTATGCAGCCGCATGTATTTAATTGCAGCTACATTGCTCCTGTACGGAGAGCTGGCACCAGCCGTGCCGGATGATTCGATGAGGGACTTGTTCAAGTCTCTTGTGTTACTCTCGTCAGTGTGTCTCCTGCCTTTCAGAGAGAATCTGCACTATACAATTCAACTAAACAAAGGTAAGAGAAAGTGTGGCGGAAACCGCATCTGGTGACAGTGGGTACAGGACCTGAATGCTGCCAAAATAACTGCTCAGTAGTCTAAGAACACCCGGGAGTCACTGGAGAGATCAGAGCCATCAATGCTCGGATAAAGTGTAATGTCCACCTATGATGTGATACTATACCAGGGGTGGGGAACCTCAGGCCCCAGGGCCAAATGCGGCCCTCGATGACTTTTTTGTGGCCCCTGGGCAGATTCCTGGGGATCGCAGTGCTCAGGCTGATAGATGCGTTTGCTGTCTGCCCTTTAAATCCAGTTCTCCAGTGATCTCTATGCCCCAGCCTCAGCCTCCCCGGTGATGTATATGCTCCCAGCCTCTCCTGTGATGTCTAGGGCTCTAGCAAACCTGGAAAATCAGTTGAGAAGCAACATGACCAATATCACTGATGCCAAAGAGAAGCAGCTCCAGCATCACAGTAGGGATGAGTTGATTGTTTAACCAAATATAACTGGATCGGCTGTGTGACGCGCAACTACGATTTGGAGCGCAACTTCCACTATTCACTCCCATGTCAAATTGGTCATTCCCCGAGTTGCTCATACCCAGCGCAAAGAAGGGGCGTACACCATCGTAGTTGCTTGCCTCCCGATATCTCCCTGTGTGACATCTACTATGCGATCTTGGACAAATGCCAAAAACGTGCGCGCTCCCGTGAGATCGTATGCAATTTTGGAACGATATTGCGACGTGTAAAGCGGCCATAACAGTGTGATTTGAGTCTGTCATCTTAGAGAGACGGATCACACCACTGATTACCATAATCAGTCAGTTTCTTTCACACAAGGGGAATCTATGCTTGTGTTGTGACATTCCAGCTGCAGATTTGTTGCAGTGACAGATCTGTGATAGGAAAAGCACAGAACATTGTGAAGATTCCACACCAATTCTGCTGTAAGAATGCAGCGGGATTTCCCCCTTGCCCAATTCAAGGGATGTATTGTCATTTTGAGGACGATAGTTGTGCCTTGCCAGCGTATAGATTTTTTCTGCTCCTTATTGATTAGAAATAGTAAAATCTCATCCACAATGTTGGTCCATCACCCGCTGATGGTAACATTCACTTTCAGCTGTAAATGTTGCCGGATCTGCAGCAAATCCAATGGTAAAAGCTGAATGTTGACATAACTGTTGACTTTAAATTCAAAACAGGTCAATTTTCACTGTGGATGTTTCTCCAATGTGTGGAAGAGATCTAATATCAACCACTTTTCTGCTATTATAATGCGCTGCATATTTTTTACCCACACAAAAATGAAAACAAAATCTCCAAGAGTATCCATCCCACGTGAACATGCATCAAAGTTCTTGTAGACATTTCTACATCTGACCCTCTGCTGAATAAAACCTTCAGATATTTATGTGCTTTCTGCAGTAGACGCCTCCTCCTTAAAGGCCAGGATTATAAACGCTTCAATCTGAAGAATTTTAATAGAATCTGTCAACAGGTATTTGTTATGTACATTAAGGACAGCATGCTGGAAGAGTTAAAAAACAAAAATCAACTATGCCTCTCTTATCAGGCTGTGAGCTATTATTACCTAAACTACAGATTTTATCATCAGTTGATTATCGTTACAGGACTATCTTGGCATTCGCACAGTAGTCTAACACGCCCCCTGCTGTGATTGACACCCCGATAGTCAATGTACAATCTCTATAGAGAGCCTGGTGTGGGAGGGGCAGCTCCTCAGCTCTGCTGTGTTTGCAAAACTAAATGCTTTGATTGTGTCAGTTGATTGTGACACATCATTGGATTTAGGGTTTCTTTACCTACATTATGTTGCCCTCAGATGAAGTAGCAAAAAAACGCTGCCAGATTCTCTTTTAAGGTAGAACTCCAGCAATGTTTTTGCACTACATACCTCCTAATCATAGTTATGTGCACAGTACATGAATTAAAATACTTAATAATTGACGATTTCTCATATTCCCAGTGCTGTTCCTGTCCTCCTCTGTGCCACGTGACCCCAGTTTTGACTAGCCGACTCACTTTGGTGCTTGCTTTCTTGAGATCCTTAATATGAGAGACATAGGTTAACATTGAAAAAGTGACTCCAGCCACACACAAAATGTCCGGGATCACTGGTTAGAATTACGGGTACAAGGGGCAGAAAGTACCAAAATGGCACTAAGAAGACAAGAAGGCCGTGTCTCCAACCTCTAAGTGTAATCAATGTGGCTCCCACCTCTCTGACCCAGTGGCGTAACTAGAGTCTGGTGGGCCCCGGGGCGAAATTCAGACCGGGGCCCCCCCCCCCCACCCACGGGCACACGTTGGTCGGATGTATGGGCCCCATGTAACGTTCTAAGTTCTATAAAGACTCACAAATTGACCCGTCTATGTATTAATGTCCCTCATTCTGCTATATATGGTCATCCTACTGGAATATGGAGCTAATCCTTTTAAATATGTCTCCCATCCTGCTATATATGGTCTCCCTCCAGGAATATGGCCCTTATCGTGGTATATATGTCCCCCATCCTGGTATATACGGTCTTCCTCCTCCCGCCACGATAGTCCTCTAATTATTATAATGTATCCCATATTCCTCCATATATTACAATAGACCCCCATAGTCCTCCATGTATTATAATGCATCCCATAGTCCCCCATTCATAAGGTAGCCCCAATAGTCATCCAATTATTATAATGCACCCCTACTATCCTACATATAGTAGCATCATAGTCCTCTGTATAGTATAATACAGCCTCACAGCCCTCCATATAGTATAATATAGCCTCATTGCCCCTCCATATAGTATAATACAGCCTCACAGCCCTCCATATAATATAACGTAGCCTCACAGCCCTCTATACAGTATAATGCAGGCTCAGTTGTCCATGTAGTGCAGCCTCTATAGTACAGCCTTATATATGCAGCCTCATAGCTCTCCATATAGTACAGCCTCATATAGTGGAGCATTATATATACATCCTCATAGCTCTCCATGTAGTGCAGCCTTATATCTCTCTATATAGTGCATTATATATGCAGCCTCATAGCCTCTCTATATGGTGCAGCCTTATATATGCAGCCTCATAGCTCTCCATATAGTACAGCCTCATATAGTGGAGTATTATATATGCAGCCTCATATCTCTCCATGTAGTGCAGCCTTATATTCTCTATATAGTGTATTATATATGCAGCCTCATAGCCTCTCTATATGGTGCAGCCTCAAATATGCAGCCTCATAGCCCTCTATATGGTGCAGCCTCAAATATGCAGCCTCATAGCCTCTCTATATGGTGCAGCCTTATACATGCAGCCTCATAACTCTCCATATAGTGCAGCCTTATATATGCAGCCTCATAGCATCCTCTTTGCCCGCTCTCCTCCTCCTCCTCTGTCCCCCATCTCCACCTTCTCCTGTGCCCTTGCTCCCCTACTCTTCTGTCCCCTGCTCTCATCCTCTTCCTGCGTCCCTCAATCTCATCCTCCTCTGTCCCCCGCTCTCATCCTCCTCCTCTGTCCACCCGCTCTCATCCTCTTCCTCTGTTCCCCGCTCTCATCTTCTTCCTGTGTCCCCTGCTCCCCTACTCCTCTCTCCCCGCTTTCATCTTCCTCCTCTGTGCCTGCTCTCAACCTCCTCCTCTGTCCACCCGCTCCTGTGTCCCCTGCTGTCCTTTTCCTCTGTCCCCTGCTCTCATCCTCTTCCTCTGTCCCCGCTCTAATCCTCCTCTGTCCCCACTCTCATCCTCCTCCTCTGTCTGTCCCCTGCTATCATCCTCTTCCTGTGTCCCCTGCTCTTCTCCTCCTCTGTCCCCCACTCTCATCCTCCTCCTCTGCTCTCATCCTCTGTCCACCAGCTCTCATCCTCTTCCTGTATCCCCTGCTCTCCCACTTCTCTGTCCCTCACTCTTATCCTCCTCCTCTGTTCCCTGCTCTCATCCTCCTCTTCTGTCCACCAGCTCTCATCCTCTTCCTGTGTCCCCTGCTTCTCCCCCTCCTCTGTCCCCCTCTTATCTCCTCCTCTGTCCCCCGCTTTTATCCTCCTCCTCTGTGCCCCGCTCTTATCCTCCTCCTCTGTCCACCAACTCTCATCCTCTTCCTGTGTCCCCTGCTCTCCCCCTCTTCTGTCCCCCAGCTCTCATCCTCCTCCTCTGTCCACCAGCTCTCATCCTCTTCCTGTGTCCCCTGCTCTCCCCCTCCTCTGTGCCCCGCTCTTATCCTCCTCCGTCCACCAGCTCTCATCCTCTTCCTGTGTCCCTGCTCTCCCCCTCCTCTGTGCCCCGCTCTTATCCTCCTCCGTCCACCAGCTCTCATCCTCTTCCTGTGTCCCCTGCTCTCCCCCTCTTCTGTCCCCCAGCTCTCATCCTCCTCCTCTGTCCACCAGCTCTCATCCTCCTCTTCTGTCCACCAGCTCTCATCCTCCTCTTCTGTCCACCAGCTCTCATCCTCCTCCTCTGTCCACCAGCTCTCATCCTCCTCCTCTGTCCACCAGCTCTTATCCTCTTCCTGTGTCCCCTGCTCTCCCCTCCTCTGTGCCCCGCTTATCCTCCTCCTCCTCTGTGCCCCGCTCTCATCCTCCTCTGTCCACCAGCTCTCATCCTCTTCCTGTGTCCCCTGCTCTCCTCTTCCTCTGTGCCCCGCTCTTATCCTCCTCCTCTGTGCCCCGCTCTTATCCTCCTCCTCTGTCCACCAGCTCTCATCCTCCTCTTCTGTCCACCAGCTCTCATCCTCTTCCTGTGTCCCCTGCTCTCCCCCTCCTCTGTCCCCCGCTCTTATCCTCCTCCTCCTCTGTGCCCCGCTCTCATCCTCCTCCTCTGTCCACCAGCTCTCATCCTCTTCCTGTGTCCCCTGCTCTCCCCTCCTCTGTGCCCCGCTCTTATCCTCCTCCTCCTCTGTGCCCCGCTCTCATCCTCCTCCTCTGTCCACCAGCTCTCATCCTCTTCCTGTGTCCCCTGCTCTCCCCTCCTCTGTCCCCCGCTCTTATCCTCCTCCTCTGTGCCCCGCTCTTATCCTCCTCCTCTGTCCACCAGCTCTCATCCTCCTCTTCTGTCCACCAGCTCTCATCCTCTTCGTGTGTCCCCTGCTCTCCCCCTCCTCTGTCCCCCACTCTTATCCTCCTCCTCCTCTGTGCCCCGCTCTCATCCTCCTCCTCTGTCCACCAGCTCTCATCCTCTTCCTGTGTCCCCTGCTCTCCCCCTCCTCTGTGCCCCGCTCTTATCCTCCTCCGTCCACCAGCTCTCATCCTCTTCCTGTGTCCCCTGCTCTCCCCCTCCTCTGTCCCCCGCTCTTATCCTCCTCCTCTGTGCCCCGCACTTATCCTCCTCCTCTGTGCCCCGCTCTCATCCTCCTCCTCTGTCCACCAGCTCTCATCCTCCTCCTCTGTCCACCAGCTCTCATCCTCCTCCTCTGTCCACCAGCTCTCATTCTCTTCCTGTGTCCCCTGCTCTTACCCTCCTGCTCCTCTGTCCCCCGCTCTTATCCTCCTCCTCCTCTGTGCCCCACTCTCACCCTTCTCCTCTGTCCACCAGCTCTCATCCTCTTCCTGTGTCCCCTGCTCTCCCCCTCCTCTGTGCCCTGCTCTTATCCTCCTCCTCTGTGCCCCGCTCTCATCCTCTTCTGTCCACCAGCTCTCATTCTCTTGTGTCCCCTGCTCTCCCCCGCTTTCCTCCTCTCACCTGTGTCTTGTTCTCCGCTCTCTTCTTCCCTTCTCTGTTCGGCAGCAGCTGGGGGGCGTGTCCTCACTTCCTGGATAATGAGCGGCCAGGACCTGATGCACGGCCGCCGGGCGGGAGACTGAGGAGGAGGTGGGTGACAGCTTCCCAGGGGCAAAGGGCAGATTTTCGGCTGCTTGACAGTGCGGGCTGTGCTGCGCCCGGCGCTGGCATTGATGGGCGCAGGGCGCTCGGCACAGCAGGCGCAGGGGGCGGCTGGCGATGCGGGCCCCCTATAGGCCCGGGCCCCGTCGCAGCGGCGACCCCTGCGACCGTGAATGTTACGCCACTGCTCTGACCTACATCAACCTCCAAAATCCCCCACAATCCAACCAGTGCCCCTGCCGCAGTAGAGGTGGTGCTCGCTTTGGCCCTCTCTTCCCAGTTCAGCCACTTTTTTGGATTGCGGTCACATTACAATATCCGTTTGTCCATCTGGTGGGTGCAATAATGCCCTATTGTATGGATGCTGCACCCATAGTAGACCAAGTAGATAAACTGCTACGGTGATTTAGGCCCAAAATGGTTTACAATAACAAAAAGAACAAGAACCTCCAACAAGACAAAAAAGCCAGTATAGATTAAAATATTTATAACATAAAAAAACGTGCAAGACATGCAACAGACAGACATGGAAAAGTCAGAACATTATGATCAAGGGATAACCGTATCACTGGTCGGAAAAATGAGAAAACATTGTTTAAAACTAAAGAAATAACTGTTAATGGTAAGACAAGGGAGCTTCGGAATACTTAAACATAGGTAACTGAGTTTGACCCATCTTGAGCACGTTGGTGGTTTGTTCAGTAACGGTTCATTCAGGATAATAACACAATAACGGTTTGTATCGGCCTTTGGTCCACAAGAAATCTTTGGACGGCAAGATTTTTTGGAAAACTCCATACAAAATACATCTCCTCCATTATATACTTGCTTCTCTGTTACGTGGTGGAAGATGAGCTAAGAGCACCATGGACAGAGAATCCTAATCTTTGGTAAATGTGAGAGTCATACACGGAGATCCTTCAAGGACACGGTCACTTGGTGGTGGATGTCTTCATTGACTCAACGTTGTGTCTTCCAGAAAAGATATTAGGATGTTTCTGATGTGTCGCCCAAAGCCAATAGCGGAAAAGCCAAATACTTTCTTGGCTGAATCGGGGCTTTCACCTCTACAACGAAACATACATCAAAAGGTTGGTCCAGAAAAACAAGTCAACTGGTATCTGATCCCTTGTACCGGGACCTCTTTATTACAGTAATCTGAAGTGTAGATGTCCTATAGAAATTCATGGTGTCACTGCCTTCATCCCCATTATATAAGACACCAGGATAATATATCTAGGTCCTGATTCTCATGTGTCATAAGGCTTTAATCACACGTTGCGTTTTTGCAGCGTTTTCTTTGCTTTTTGCAGTACAAGCAAACGCCTGAGGTCAGAAATCTGATGCCCTCACTTATGGGTTTTTTATGGATGGAATTTGCGAACTACCGTGTTTCTTAAACATGCAGCATGATTTACCCATGGTTTTAGCTTTTTGCAGCAATGAGAGACACAACCATGTTTTTTGCTGCATTTTTGGTGACTAAAATAACTTTATTAAAAGGATCCCGTCATGTCCTTTTTTGTCATTAAACTGCCCCCAATGTTATTTAGATCATACTCCACGGGAAGTTTCTGGCCTCCCTGAGCTTGCCTTAAAACACCTGCGTTACGGTTCCATTAGTAACCTGTTTTTTTTAAACCATTGTATTTATCCCCAAAAAATCACTTTAGATGCTCACACGTTTTCATGATCTAGCTGCCCCAACAGTCATACAGTCATCTGGGCGGTTAACAGATGTCAATCAACTGCAAACATGGCAAAATAAATCTAATGTTCTCTTTTAGGACCTAAGTGATGTCACGACCATGTGACTGTAGTGGGCGACAGCTAAGCAGGCCTTGTGTGGACAATGTAAACTTAGCTCCACCCATTATGGTCACATGATTGTGACATCACGCAGGTCCTTGTAGAGAGCATTAGATGAATTTTGGAATGTTTTCCGTTGATTGACGTCTGCTAACCGCCCAGATGACTGTATGACTGTTTGGGCAACTAGCTCATGAAAACATCTAAGTATCTAAAGTGATTTTTTTTACAATGATTAAAAAAACACAAACAAGAAAAAAAACAGGTTACTAAGTCATAGCACATGAAACTAACATTGGGGGGGGGTTAATAACAAAAAGAGGACATGACAGGTTCCCTTTAAACACGTACTGTAAACAAATTACACATAATATGCACTAAAAAATGAAGAAAAAAGCACCAAAAGCTCATCTTTGTTAGAGACATCTTTTCTGCCAAGAGAGCAGATTTTGCCTACAAAAAAAACTAAACGCTGCAAAAGCACAATGCGTAAACATAGCCTAATACTCCACCCATCTTTTGGCCAGGCATTTCCTTTTCATCAGCATTTTGTCTGCACTATACGTGCTGGAACTTCCTTCCCTCTGCTTCGACATGCATTATACCAGCCACTGTCCAAAATTTTCCTGCCACCAAATCTGAAACTGCTATTGCTGCATATTGCCTTTCTGCTGCTGCTCTCCTAACTTGTCAAACATCCACCCCACCTCCCATAATCTGCTGCGGCATCTCAGTTTGCAGAGACAGATGACACCTGACAACAGGCAGAGAACATGAAGTTAGACAGAGCGGAGATAGCTAGTGGCCTGTACCATGAATGTGTGCATAGTTCATCAAAAAAGTTTGAAACAAAAAAAAATAGCTACAGCTATAAATGAAAATGTTTGCATCCCTAACTATGCATTCTGCCGTTCCTCCGCTATTCCTCCTCGAAATGCAGGAACATATTGACAACTGAATGTAACTATTTTCCTTAAAGTTAGCTTTCAGTGATGACATAATCAAACTAAATAGGCATCTCGCTCCATTTACTAAGGAAATGGTAATGCAAGGTGTTCAATGTTCTTATACAACTGCAAACTGCAGTGTCAGTGTGCTTCCCGAGTGTGAACAGGTGCAGGAGCTACTTGTCCTCACACGCACTCTTCTCTCCTTAAAAATGAACGAGGATATTGGATGCTGCTTTTCACGTGGATGCTAGCTGCTCACTGACTACCAAGGGTCATGGTGCAATCCTGACAAAACATAAGCTCATCTGAACCCGGTCACATCCAGAAACAATGGTGACTTGATCAGTATGGTTTTCCTTATGTTCATCTTTTCCTTGCGGAGCGGAGTGGAGGTTCGCACGCTCGATCTCTGCTCATTCATAGTCCATGGGACTGGAGAAAAGCTGAGTGCAGCGCTCCTATTTTTCAATCTGTCTCATAGACAATGAATGAGTTAAGGTTGAGCGCGCCTCATTTAAGATGGAGCTCTACAGAGCCCACTTCTTAGTAGCCAAAGCTCTGATCTGAGGATCGCGGGGGTCCCAGCACTCAATATCCTCACCCTGTCTTATGGATTAGGGATAATGTTTAATTACTGAAATACCCTTTATGCAAAGAATAATGGGAATAATACTGGTGATTTTACATGTTGCATAATGTTACACAACCTCACCGCTGTGGTCTCTAAATGATTTACACTGTTACCTGGGTTAGTGTAATACATTATTAATGCCAGTCCTGCTGCAACACTGAAGCATGCCAGGAAGAAGACGGGTCCTGCGAATGAAAACAAGAGTCAGAAAATATCACAAGAATGATGGGCGGGGGGCATCGTCCCGAACCCCCACCCTGCCAAAGCCAGGAACTAGATGAGACTGGAAAGTATCTAAGAATGTGAGATCAGTGTTTGATATAGTTTCTAAGCCAAGTGCTCCTGGGGATATGATCACACACCTCCATGACGGCATGCCGGAAGGACAGTGTGAGCACTCCATACAGACAGAGTACGAGCACCATGGAACGAGAACCTCGGGTGTAGATATCCTGCACAACAGTCATATTCCATACGGTTCCTGTATAATAATTATCACGGGGCAGTAAAATCATCGCTTTACCTGCAAGTTACTCACCGCGGTCATTGAGGATCATTTTCTCCAGGTTGGGGCTAATTTCTAGGGGATCTGAGGTATCGACTAGAACACAAAAAAATCTAAATATTAGAAAAAAATGAACAATTCTGTAACAAGTTTTGTGCTGTGCTAATATCACTCCTGGAAATGTATAAAGAAACTAGCAACATTCCCTTTGCCAAAAAGTGTGTCCCTTTTACAATGTGTAAGCTTTAAATGTAACGAATACATGTAAATAGGAGGTACATTTTTCTAAGGGCTCAAGATATGTAATGACCAACTTCAAAAAGATATATAAAGGAATATTTAAATTCCTTAAAAAGGTCTAAAAGGACCCAATGTAAGTAAATAAAGAAACATACAACTTGAAACATAAATGGGTTGCAATGGTCGTTTAGATCACCTATTTTACCCCTATGTATTGTTTCTACCTGACACCCTAAGGTCAGTGGTGCCCCCACACCACGATGACTCTCCCTAAATCAGATTTTAGGAATTTAAATAAAGATTCTTTTATATATCTTTTTGAATTGGTAATTACATATGTTGAGTCCCTATACAATGTGCCATTGTCAGCAGAGATTGACAGTGCCGGTGTCACACGTCGGTCAATCACAGCTGAGCGCACACACACTGCAAATCCAGGTCTGAAAATGAAAAATAAATGAAAGAGTCAAGGTTACAGACTGACACATTGTAATTTCATTCATTGAAAGTAACAACTAACATGGGCAAATCATTCTTCTTTGTATGTAGAAGGTAGTGATGGGCTGCAGCACTTGGATGGAAGCGGTATCCCATGTACTCCCGGCAGCCCATGTCAGAAGAGCAGCAGAAGGGTTAGGTTAGTGAGGTGATAAGCCAGTCTAAAGAGATGTGTTTTAAAGCACGCTTAAAAACGTGGGGCTAGGTATTACTTATATGGTCTGGAGTAGTGCATTCCAGAAAACTGGCGCAACATGAGAAAAGTCTTGGGAGACAAAAGTGAGAGGTTTGGATTATGGAGGATACTAGTCTTAGATCAGTTGCAGAACATAGGACACGGGTAGAGAGAGATGAGGAGGAGTTGTAGAGTGGTGCAGAACTGTGGAGAGGACAAGTACATAATAGAGGGATGAGGGGCAGATGTATTTTGGTGCAGAACTGTGGAGAGAACATGTACAGTGATAGCCAGAGATCAGAAGGAGATGTAAGGTAGTGCAGAACTGAGAGTGCATGGATAGGTAATAGAGAAATGAGGAGGAGATGTAGGGCGGTGCAGAACTGTGTAAAGGACAGGTAGGTAATAGATAGATGAGGGGGAGATGTATGGCGGTGCAGAACTGTAGAGAGGACAGGTAGGTAATAGAGGATGAAGGGGAGATATAGGAGAGTGCAGAACTGTGGAGACGATAGGTAGAGTGATAGACAGAGATGAGGGGGAGATGTAGGGTGGTGCAGCACTGTGGAGAAGACAGGTAGTGTGATGGAGATCAGGGAGGAGGTGTAGAAGGGTGCAGAACTGTAGAAAGCATGGGGATGAGAGAGATAAGTTTGTATTGTATTCTGTAGTGAATGGGTAACCAGTTCAATGACTGGCACAAGGTGGAAGCTCAGTGAACCAGCTGGACAGAAATATTACTCTGGCTGCTGCATTAAGGATGGAATACCTATCTGAGGCTTGGTGATGAATGGTGTCAGTGTTGGATCTGGTCGCAGTCACTTACTCAGGTTGTTTCGGCTGGGCAGTGTGGCATACACCGGGTCTGCGTTGTTCTGAAGGGCCCTGTAGAACTCCTGACATTCTCGTTCTCCCTTTCTCTGTAGATGCTTCAGTAGATCTGACAGACGGGTGCGCACAGGGGTTTTCAGACTCCTAAACTGTGAAGAATCATGTTTAAAGACAGACAGTCTGTATGTGAAGCTTCTCACCCTCCCATCTGACTTTTCCAGACTGACGACCAGAGTAATGACAATTGCTCCTTATATTGGTGACACAGCAGTTATATGTTACCTTTTCAGCTTCTTGATTGGAAAGAACCTGAGGATAGACCCGATTTAGCTGCAGAATTATTTTGTCCACTACCCTTTCAGTCAAATTCCTGTTAGTCTTCAGGTGCGGTATATCCTGCAGTAGCCGCTCGGAGAAAGTGTGATCTGAAAGCGACAGAAGCAAAATGGCAGAAAAGTAAGAGCAAGTCAGATCTTATAACACTCCCAATAATCTTAATAAGGGCTCGTACACACCAACTTTATTGTCTGAGTGTTTTTCATAGATAGCACTCAAACCTATGATATGCAATGGGGCTGTGAACATGTCACGAAAAAAAATTGGTGAATTATGGTCCGAGTGTCAGATTAAAATCGACAATGCAAGTATATGGGTCTATGAATAACATCGGCGCACACTGGGATGACTCAGGGTTCAGACCGATTGTCATGGATTGACAGAATGCAGAAACTCTGTCTTCTCTCCACCTTTGATGCCCGTCTGGTCAGACCCAGGTCTTTTTTCTTGGATGGACTGGATACGGCGGTGTAACCCTACCCTGATAGTCACAGTGACGTGATACAAAGTAGATTTTATATTTCTATGCTACAAGTATTTGTGAAGGAAAAAGAGAATTTTGTTTACGTACCGTAAATTCTTTTTTCTTTAATCATCAATGGGAGACCCAGACAATGGGGTTAAGGGCACTGCCCTCCGGAGGCCACACTAGGTACTACACGTTTGTAGACACCGCCCCCTCCGCTTATAAACCCCCACCGCAGGGAATATCCTCAGTTTGGTCCATAAGCTGCGAGGAGACAAAATAACCACACCCGAAACCTCTGATAAGAAACCGTGAACAAAACGGTCCAACAACCCGGAATAAACTGTTCCAACTGGGAACAAGTCAAATGTGACAACATCCAACGGAACAACTGGGTGGGTGCTGGGTCTCCCATTGATGATTAAAGAAAAAAAGAATTTACGGTACGTAAACAAAATTCTCTTTTTTCTGGTCATCATAATGGGAGACCCAGACAATGGGGATGTCCTAAAGCAATACCCCAGGGCGGGAAGAGTTCCTCAAAAGACGGATAACCACGGTCCCCTTCAAAGGTGGGCAACCGCCGCCTGGAGAACCCGCCTGCCCAAACTTGCATCCGCAGAGGCATGGGCATGCACCATATAGTGCTTAGAAAAAGTATGCAGGCTTGACCATGTGGCTGCCTGACACACCTGTAGAGCAGAAGCTCGATGTCGCAAAGCCCAGGAGGCACCGACAGCTCTGGTCGAGTGCGCCTTCAATCCCACCGGGAGAGGCAGACCGGAAGAACGGTAGGCCTCCTGAATGGGCACCTTGATCCATCTGGCCAAGGTTGATTTTGATGCCGCGGACCCCTTACAGCGACCCGCCGTAAGGATGAACAAGGAGTCCGACGTCCGGAATGAGGCAGTTCTGGACACATAAATGCGCACAGCCCTCACCAGATCCAGAGTGTGGAGGTCGCGCTCAACCTGATGAACGGGAGCGGGACAAAATGATGGAAGCACAATCTCTTGGTTCAGGTGAAAAGTGGACACCACCTTAGGCAAGAATTCTGGCCGTGGGCGTAACACCACCTTGTCTTGGTGAACCATCAGGAAGGGTGACTTGCACGAAAGTGCAGCCAATTCTGAGACCCTTCTCAGAGACGTAATCGCCACCAAAAATACCACTTTCTGGGACAGACGAGAGAGGGAAATGTCTCTCAGCGGCTCAAACGGCGGTTTCTGCAGTGCCGCCAGGACCATGTTAAGGTCCCAAGGGTCCAGTGGTCGCCTGTATGGCGGAACCACCCGAGACACCCCCTGCAGGAATTGCCGGACCTTCGGTAGGAGCGCTAAACGTCTGTCAAACAGCACAGACAGCGCTGACACTTGACCCTTCAGAGAGCTGAGGGATAGCCCCAACTCCAAACCCGACTGTAAGAAAGCCAACAGGGTCGGAACAGACAAGGGCCAAGGAGACCGTCCACCAGAGGCACACCAGGAGAAAAAGATTTTCCACGTCCTGTGGTATATCTTTCGCGAAACAGGCTTCCTAGCCCGATTCATAGTGGCAACCACTGTAGGGGAAAAACCCCTGGATGTCAGCAGCCAGGCCTCAAGAGCCATGCAGTCAATCTGAGGGCCCTGGAATTGAGGTGGAAGAATGGGCCTTGCGCGAGTAGATCTGCGCGTTCTGGAAGGGCCCACCTGTGTCCGCCTGACAGTTGCCACAGGTCCGGATACCAGGACCTCCTGGGCCAATCTGGAGCCACTAGAATGGCTACCCTGCACTCCGTCCTGATCTTCCACAGCACCTTGGGAATCAGAGCTAGAGGCGGGAACACATACGGCAGATGGAATCTGGACCAACTCAGGACCAGGGCGTCTGCTCCCAGAGACTGGGAATCCCACGACCTCGCCATGTATTGCGGCACCTGATGATTCAGCCGCGAGGCCATCAGATCCACGTCCGGAGTGCCCCATCTGCTGCAGATGTCCCGGAAGACGTCTGGATGAAGAGACCACTCTCCGGCGTCCATCCCCTGCCGGCTCAGATAGTCGGCCTCCCAGTTTTCGACCCCTGGGATGTGAACTGCGGAGATCAGGCAGTTGTTGTCCTCCACCCAGGATAAGATGCGGTGGACTTCGGCCAGAGCCTGTGCACTCCTGGTTCCTCCTTGATGATTTATATAAGCGACGGCCGTCGCATTGTCGGACTGAACCCGAATGGGTCGTCCGGAGAGGAATTTCTGAAAAGCCAGGAGTGCCAGATAGACCGCCTTGATCTCCAGCACGTTGATCTGCAACGCCGACTCCGACTGAGTCCAGAGGCCTTGGGCCCTGTGGTGTAAGAACACCGCCCCCCAGCCCTTCAGACTGGCGTCGGTGGTCACCACTAACCATGACGGTTTGATGAAGGACCGGCCCCGAGATAGGTGACGTGGTTGTAGCCACCACTGCAGGGAATCCCTGGTCGGGTGGGAAAGGGTCACCAGCCGATTCAGAGATGTCGTCCTCTTGTCCCAGCTGCGGAGGATCTCCAGCTGTAGAGGACGGAGGCGAAATTGTGCGAAAGGCACCGCCTCTATTGCTGCCACCATGCGCCCCACCAGCTTCATCAACACCCGCAGGGATGATTGTGGGGACAGGAGGATCTGTTGCACTCCTGAATGGATGGCCAGTTGTTTGGCCCGTGGTAGAGACACCAGGGCTGAGGCCGTGTTGAAGTCCATGCCCAGATATGTCAATGACTGGGTCGGAACCAGAGTTGACTTCTGAATATTGAGGAGCCAACCGAATTGTTCCAGAGACCTCATGGTCACATTCAGGCTCTCTTGACAAAGGTGTTCCGATGGCGCCCTGACCAGCAGGTCGTCGAGATAGGGAATGACGGTATGTCCCTGCACATGCAGGAGAGCCATCATAGAGGCCATCACTTTCGTGAACACCCGTGGAGCCGAGGCCAGGCCGAAAGGCAGCGCCACGAACTGGTAGTGTTCGTCCCCCACTGCGAATCTTAACCAGCGTTGATGAGCCGCGCAATGGGCACGTGAAGGTAAGCGTCCCGAATATCTATGGACGCTAGGAAGTCCCCCTGTGACACAGCCGCGATCACGGAGCGCAGGGATTCCATGCGGAACTTCCGAACCAACACGTGGCGGTTGAACAACTTTAGGTCCAGAACCGGGCGAAAAGAGCCATCCTTCTTTGGGACGATAAAGAGGTTGGAGTAAAAACCCCTGAACCTCTCCCCAGAAGGTACTGGGACCACAACTCCGTCCTTGCGGAGATTCTCCAACACCAGATGAAAAGCCTGAGCGTTTTCTGGGGACGGGACCGACCGATGGAATCGGTGTGCCGGCTGTGACGTCAGCTCTATCCTGTAACCTCTGGAGACTATGTCTCGTACCCACTGATCTTGGATTTGGAGCAGCCATCTGTCCCGAAAAAGAGACAGACGGCCCCCCACCTGTGGGGAGGTAGGATGAGAGAGCGAGTCATGCGGAAGCGGGTTTGGGGGTGGCAGCCGCTGCCCCCGCCGGCTTCTTCTGGCGACCCTTGGGGCGCCACTGGGTAGAGGGCTTGCTCCCTCTGTCCGCTCGGGCAGACGATGCTGAAGGTTGTGAACTGGACCGAAAGGACCACTGTTTAGGGTTCCTCTTTACGGTATACCGTGGCTTAGGTTTATTCTGTGGGATCTTTGACTCCGCAGAATCCTTTATCAACTTGTCCAGTTCGGTACCAAAAAGCCTGTCGCCAGAGAACGGAAGATTTTGCAAAATCTTCTTGGACGTGGCATCTGAGTCCCATAGACGCAGCCACAACAATCTGCGGATCGCTATAGCATTGGCCGAAGCCACAGCAGAGCGATTTGCAGTTTCCAGTGTTGCCGTTCTGGCGTAGTCCGCATAGGCCCTTGCTCTATCAGTGAGTGCCAGGACTTCTGAGCTGGACCCTGCCAGGTCAGCGATACCGTCCAAGCAGGAGGTGATCGCCTGCAGAGTCCAGACCGCGGCAAAATTAGGGGCAAATGAAGACCCCACAGCCTCATAAGAAGACTTGGCGAGTTGCTCGACCTGTCTATCAGTAGCGTCCTTCAATGAGGAGCTATCAGAGGCAGAGAATAGGGAGCGTGCCGCAATCCTGGTCATGGAAGCATCCACCTTAGGGGACTGTGACCACTCCTGAAGCACCTCCTCAGGGAAGGGGAGGCGATTGTCCTTAGATTTACGGACATAACGCCGGCCAGGATGAATCCTGGGAGCTCTAATCACCCTTCCGAAGTTAGTGTGATCCAGAAAGGAGCCACTTGGTCTAGCCTCCGGCCGCAGCCATTGGTAGGCCTCCTTCGGGTGAACGGTCACCTCCTCAGGGGGTGTCACG
Organism: Allobates femoralis; assembly: GCA_033576535.1. Taxonomy (NCBI): domain Eukaryota; kingdom Metazoa; phylum Chordata; class Amphibia; order Anura; family Aromobatidae; genus Allobates; species Allobates femoralis. Next base: position 61,628,839 of record JARQOC010000007.1, read on the forward strand.
AGACGTAAAGTCTCGTTGATGGAGGACACCAGATCCTCCACCCCCTCTGGTGGTTCTGACACGGACCCGAGTAATGAACCCCCATCATCCTCGTCCCCCTCAGAGAGACCTTCCTCCTCAGAGAGTGTCTGGGGCTCGGGTGAATCCTCACGTCGAGTCCGCTTAAGGGGTCTCACAGTTGAGGCAGGGGACACCCGGGGATAATATGAAGGAGCAGCTGGGTTTTCCAGCCTCCTGGTTAGTACCTCCAGGGATTGCGACATGGAGGACAGCTGGGATAACATAGATTCATTTATCTTGTTCTGTGTCTCCCATGGCCCTGGGCCCACCTGGACCACAGGATATAGCACCGGAGCTGCTGTCTCCTTTGCAGTCTCAGCCCGTGCCTCTGGGCGTCCGCAGTTATTGCAGGACCCCTCAACCAGTGTCCCGTTGCACGTAGCACAGGCAGTGGTGTTACTTGCCGCCTTAGCAGCGCTCCTCCCAGCTGAGGACATCCCTACAGCAGGGGGAAAAAAGCCGATCTTTAAAGAAAAAAACCGGTACAACCGGCGGCTTACCAACCGCAGTAAAGCGGTGGAGGAAGCGGTGTGTGCGAGTGTGGCCCCCGCGAGGTTTTCCGGTCTCCCCTGAATTGAGTGCAGCCGTGCACTTCAAGCAGATCCCAGCCAGGAAGTGAAGGGAAAGATGGCCGCCGACAGACTAACTGTGGGCGGAGCCGAAAACACGCGGGAGCACACACGCACGCCCATTACTGACGTCACCGCCTGGGCTGCTTCCATCTCCTCAGGCAGCCTCAGTAATGAAGGCGCCGAGGCCCGCAGCGCGGGAAGTACCGTGACACAAAACACAATACTAATGGCTGCAGACAAAAGTCTGTAGCCGACAGCCGCAGCCCCTGTGAGACACAGGGCGGTCAGCCAGAGTGGCCCCAGCACGGGGTCCACCGCCAGAACCGCGGACCCGAGGGTACGCGCGGTCTGAGTGTCCCAACACATATAGTGCCGACACTACCCCCAGGCACACCGGAGACACACAAGGTGCCTCAGTGCCGGTCCGGTCTGTAAGCACCATTTAGGGAGGCCTCGGACGGGGGTGCAGCACCAGTCCGGTCTGTAAGCACCATTTAGGGAGGCCTCGGACTGGGCTGGCTCCAGTCCGGTCTGTAAGCACCATTTAGGGAGGCCTCGGACGGAGCGGAGCTGTGCAAGGCTCCATTCTCCCACTACCCAGAGCCCCCAAACAGGGATGGGAAGGAGTGCGACAGCGTACCGGGAGGACACGCAGTGTCCAGGCTCTAGGCCCTCCGGTACCTCGACCTGCGTGTTCCCTAAGGGTGAGCAGGGAGACTGCCGAAGGTCCCCGACCGGGACCATATTACCTTGTCTTCAGACGCCATCACGAAAGTTGTGAGGATGCAGTGAAGTGCAAGCAATGCGTGTGATACCTCCGAGCACACTAAGTTAAAAACTGAGGATATTCCCTGCGGTGGGGGTTTATAAGCGGAGGGGGCGGTGTCTACAAACTTGTAGTACCTAGTGTGGCCTCCGGAGGGCAGTGCCCTTAACCCCATTGTCTGGGTCTCCCATTATGATGACCAGAAAATATGTATTTGTAGGGATAATTGTATAATAGCAGCAGGCTAATAAGGTAACATTAATTCCTCTGCACATCTACACAAAAGAGGCATAACCTCTCTTTATCTTGATTACAGGAACTTAGAACCAATGGGGTCTCCATAAAAAGACAGAGTCATACCTCTGCAACTTCAAAAGGACTGAACAAATAGTGCATAGTGGCAAAGCCTGCCATTCTCTATTTACTATAGGAAGGTGGGTGCTTGCAAAGACAGAGCATTTAAAATGCAGTGTACTTATTACTAAATTAGCCAGGGTCCAGTCACAGATCTGAGATTAGAATATTAAAATTATAGGCTGTCCTGAAAAAACAGGGGATAACTTATTTAGAAAAAACAGGGGATAACTTATTTGCTGTCCTGGAAACCCAAGGCCAAACATATAAATAAAAGCTAGGTGACACAAAAAAGAAAGTTGTTTGCAGGTGGGTGTCAGCCAATGCTGGTGTGATCAATATTTCATTACTCCTTCCCCAAAGGAAAAATAAGAATAACTTTAGACCAGAAGTTAGGTATTTCTCCTATTTTATTTTATGACTGTTTGGCATATCTGTGTGTCCCTTTATATATTTTTATTGTAAGCACGGTAATTTTTATATTAAAGCTTAAAACTGTCTTGGCACTTGCGGCAGGTGTGGCCGCGTTTTTTTCCGAGGCCGCATTTGCCGCACCTGCCGTAAGCCCGCATATACATTGTATGGGGCTTGCCGCAACTGTGCCGCAAGTGCAGTGGTTATGCATTAATCGCGGCAGATGCGTTTTTTTCACCGCATCTGCCGCAATTTAAAAAAAACGCTGATGTGAAAGTACTCTAACATGTGTTTAGTTAGGTATCCACTTCCTAAATGTGGCTTTCTGCTACATCATTAGAAATAACTATGCTACAGTCTTGGGACGCTTCACGTGAATGCAGTGTTATAAAGAAAAAAAACAACTGTACAAAGTCTACAACTCTTAACCCACAATGAGCTGCAAAAAGAAAAATGTACCGTATATAAAGTGATCGGCCCCTGGAACAGCACAGGAGTAATGTGTGTGAAAATACTTGTTGCAATGTTTTTTTTTTACATAATTGACTGCGCTTCATTCAGTCTTAATCACTCTTTCAATCTTCCCATAAGAAAACCCGCGGTTTCCTATAGTGTCACAGACAATCAAAATCCTTTTACAACGCCCAAGAGACTGTCAGGAATCAATTAGCCGATGCCACATGCACTCAGGCAAGACAATTACACTTGACAGTGATTGTGCTACAAATCTGGATTAAATATGGCAATTACTGATTCCTTTGTGGTGACTTATGAGCTGCAGCCAGCGACATCTCTTCATGGTACTCAAGCACTTCTGGATCATAGGAATGAGTATATACAACATTGCAAAGTAGCACAGCAATGCTACAGAAAAAGTAAGAAAATCGATGTTTTATTGAATGTATCCCTGATAGCGATCAGCCTGGACAGATGGGACAATTGTAGAGAGTATGGCTGCATGCGCGAGGTCGTTTAGACATCAGCGTACCCAAGTCCAGCGGTGATTTCCTTAAGCATTTTTTTTATGTCTCTTCTGATATCTTTTGGGGTGGCTTTACCGCTGGCGTTATTCTTTTAAATTATATATATTAACAGGTTCCAAGCAGAAGACGCATGGAAAATCATCCACTCACTTTTTATAACTAGCCATGGATGACAGAAGGGATTGGACAAAGTTCAAAAACATAGGCTCAAAACGTGGTTTTTACATTGCTGTGCACATGTGCATTTTTTTTTAACGATTCTTTAGTGGTTTTTCAGGCAGAATCCGCCTGAAGAAGATACAATATCTTCTGAACAATATCTTTAAAGCTTATTTCAATTACTACACTGATTACTTATCCATAGGATTAGATTGGTGGTGGTCCGACAACCAGAATCCCACCAAGTAGATGTGAAAAGTGTTCAAAGAGGAAGATCACAGCTCCAGATGCTCTCTGATGGCTGTGACCGTGAAACGTGGCTTATCTGCTATCTAAAAATCAACTCCAAAGGTATACCTGATCCTTCGTGACTACTGGACGAGTATCCATGCATCTTCTATGGGGTGTGGAGAAATGTTGCTACCAGACATCTCTGACATCCACATACCTACCTGGAGAACCAAAGCTTAAAGCATTTGTGTTCAGACTGCCAAGTACTCATCTGTTCTGCGAGGCAGCGGGGAGTCAGATGACTGTAATGTGTATGGGGTCCCATACTTACAGACCAGCGGGGACGGGTGACATACCAAAGTAAGGGCCCATTTAGACGCGTTGATAATTAGAGAAACACAAGATCATCTCACGTTATCGGCCGCACATCGTCCTCTGTACACAGGTAATCTCTCCCAATAATGATGATATGCTATGGGCACAGAGGGATCACTACAGACAAGTTTAATGACTGACGACCAACTTGTTTATAGCCGATCACGGGTCCATAGGTGTAACCAGTGATGACTATGAATGATACATATGGGGCTTAAAGAAGAAAGTGCAAATCACTGGGAGATCAGTCAACATTTTGCTTGCACTGTGTTATTACTTTTTGCATTTATTTCTGCACTGTGACATTGTTATGTGCATCATCCCTTTACCATAGTGTTGTGACATCACTATGTTCATCATCCTTTTACCGTAGACTCGAATATGTGACATCACCACTTGTGGACACAGACAAGGGCCCTTGAGCAAGAACTTTATGTAGGCCCTTTTCAGTTCAATAACTCATTAAAATGCACTATTTCACCTGCTTTGGAGGTGAAAATTGGCCCCTGCGTCTCGTGGGCCCCTCTGGGGCTGCACAGGTTGCACAAATGATATCTCCGCCCCTGCACATCACAATGTCCATCATCCCTTTACCGTAGACTGGAATATGGGCTGTGACATCACTATGTGCATCATCCCTTTACCATAGATTCACATAAGTGCGGTGACATCACTATGTGCATTATCCCTTTACCATACTGACATCACTATGTGGATCATCCCTTTACCATAGACTCACATAAGTGCGGTGACATCACTATGTGCATTATCCCTTTACCGTAGACTGACATCATTATGTGCATCATCCCTTTACCATAGACTCACATATATGTGGTGACATCACTATGTGCATCATCCCTTTACCGTAGATTGACATCACTATGTGCATCATCCCTTTACTGTAGACTGACATCACTATGTGCATCATCCCTTTACCATAGACTCACATATATGTGGTGACATCACTATGTGCATTATCCCTTTACCGTAGATTGACATCACTATGTGCATCATCCCTTTACCATAGATTCACATATATGTGGTGACATCACTATGTGCATCATCCCTTTACCATAGACTCACATATATGTGGTGACATCACTATGTGCATTATCCCTTTACCATACTGATATCACTATGTGGATCATCCCTTTACCATAGACTCACATATGTGCGGTGACAGCACTATATGCATTATCCCTTTACTGTAGACTGACATCACTATGTGGTTCATCCCTTTACCATAGACTCACATATGTGTGGTGACAGCACTATATGCATTATCCCTTTACCGTAGACTGACATCACTATGTGCATTATCCCTTTACCGTAGACTGACATCACCAGTGGCGTAACTAGAGTCCGAAGGGCCCCGGTGCGAAATTTGGACCTGGGCCCCCTTCCCCTGGGCGCCCACATTGGTCAGATGTACGGGTCCTACGTAATGTTCTAAATCCTATAAAGACTCACAAATTGACCCCTCTCCCCTTCATTATGTATTAATGTCCCTCATTCAGGTATATATGATCCTCCATTATAGTATAATGCTGCCTCACAGCCGCTCCAAATAATCTAATACCGCCTCACAGCTGCTCCAGATAATCTAATGCCGCCTCACAGCCGCTCCAGATAATCTAATGCCGCCTCACAGCCGCTCCAGATAATCTAATGCCGCCTCACAGCCGCTCCAGATAATCTAATGCCGCCTCACAGCCGCTCCAGATAATCTAATGCCGCCTCACAGCCGCTCCAGATAATCTAATGCCGCCTCACAGCCGCTCCAGATAATCTAATGCCGCCTCACAGCCGCTCCAGATAATATAATCCCGCCTCACAGCCGCTCCAGATAATATAATCCCGCCTCACAGCCGCTCCAGATAATATAATGCCGCCTCACAGCCGCTCCAGATAATATAATGCCGCCTCACAGCCGCTCCAGATAATATAATGCCGCCTCACAGCCGCTCCAGATAATATAATGCCGCCTCACAGCCGCTCCAGATATTATGCCGCCTCACAGCCGCTCCAGATAATATAATGCCGCCTCACAGCCGCTACAAATAATATAATGCCGCCTCACAGCCGCTACAGATAATATAATGCCACCTCACAGCCGCTACATATAATATAATGCCGCCTCACTATAATGCTGCCTCATAGCCGTTCCAGATAATATAATTCTACACACAGCCTGCTTACCGCCCACAGTCACATGCATTCCACTCACAGTCACTGCACACAGTCACATGCATTGCACACACAGTCACATGCATTGCACACACAGTCACATGCATTGCACACACAGTCACATGCATTGCACACACAGTCACATGCATTGCACACACAGTCACATGCATTGCATTCACAGTCACATGCATTGCATTCACAGTCACATGCATTGCACACAGTCACATGCATTGCACATACATTGCATTCACAGTCACATGCATTGCACTCACTGTCACATGCGTTGCACATACATTGCATTAACAGTCACATGCATTGCACTCAGTCACATGCACTGCACATACAGTCACATACATTGCACACACAGTCACATGCATTGCACATACATTGCATTCAGTCACATGCATTGCACTCAGTCACATGCACTGCACACACAGTCACATGCACTGACACACAGTCACATACATACATTGCACACACAGTCACATGCATTGCACATACAGTCACATGCATTGAACACACAGTCACATGCATTGAACACACAGTCACATGCATTGAACACACAGTCACATACACTGCATTCACAGTCACATACACTGCATTCACAGTCACATACACTGCATTCACAGTCACATACACTGCACACAATCAACACACACACTGACTGCACCTTCTCTCCTGTGTTCTCCGTGCTCCCTGAAGGTCTTCATGCCAGGCCCAGGAAGCAGTGACTCCAGCGGTGCTGTGTGAGGAGGAGGAGAGCAGGCCAGGCCGGAGACTCTAAGCAGCTCCTCTTCGGCAGAGAGGTAGGCGTGCTGCTGCATGTCTCCACTCCTACAGTCCCCACTCCCCAGCCTGCTCCCGCGGTCTGCAGCAGAGGAAGAAGGGGGGCGGGGTGGCTGCATCGTCAGCGGTGAGGGCCAGTAGTCCTCCGCGGCCGTGATAAATCCGCCTGGGGACCGCCGGGTAGAGCACCACACAGCTGGCGCAGCGGTAGCAGGGGTCGGCGTGCTCCGGGCCCCTGTACCTCCGGGCCCGGTCTCACTTGCGACCACTGCGACCGCGGTGGTACGCCACTGGACATCACTATGTGGTTCATCCCTTTACCATAGACTCACATATGTGCGGTGACAGCACTATATGCATTATCCCTTTACCATAGACTCACATATATGTGGTGACATCACTATGTGCATTATCCCTTTACCATAGACTGACATCACTATGTGCATCATCCCTTTACCATAGACTCACATATGTGCGGTGACATCACTATATGCATTATCCCTTTACCATAGACTGACATCACTATGTGGTTCATCCCTTTACCATAGACTCACATATGTGCGGTGACATCACAGTCTCTCTACAATAACAGTTCTCAGCCACGTTACTTTGTGAATTATGTTGCACTCTCACATTGATATTTGCGTCCTGTGACATCAATGCGTGCATTAAAAAAAAAATTACAATAAGCCTGTTGTCCTCAGCATTCATTTGCTTCATCCCAAATTTTGCTCCAGAGCCGAGTGACTCCTTGTTCCACTCCTGGCTCTTTGAGTTGATCAGCAGTAAGTTTTATTGCTGCAGTTTACGGAGAGCCAGAGACAGGCTGACGCCTACAGACATTTTTGTTAGTATAGGTTTACTTCAATATATTCAAATTCCATTTTACAAGTAAAGTTTCCCCAAAGGTCCTTGTGCAGAATAACGGAGGGTAGAGAAGAATTGGTACAAAATGTCATCTTTTTCCTCCTCTTCGGCTGGTTTCACACTGGCATTTTTTAATCCAAGGAGATGCAGGTTTTACCTTCTTCCCCCCGGACCCTCTTGAAATTGTAAAAATACCGGTGAGGGGGCATCAGTTATCATAGATCAGTGATAATAATGGTGCGCTACTATACAGTTTCTTCCAGCTGTGTACCTGTTTCCACCGGATCTGGGGCGTGTCATTTGGAACTGCTTTCTGGGTATTTGCAGTTCCAAAACCCGGATCCGCATCTGGATCTAACGGGATCTAGAGTCTGCTGGATCTGGGTTCCATTGGGCACATGATTTTACCTGTGGTGCCCCGGATCCGGGTGCTTCCAGGTTTTGTCACAGACACCAAAATGCACCAAGATGCGTTTTTGGTCTTAGTGTAAAAAACAGGAACACCCGGACCGGGGAAAAAAGTAAAGAAATGGATGCACCTGCAAGTTCATCCGGTCCCATTGAAAGTCAATGGGGCTGAAGACTGATGTGGGTGCATCTAGTTTAATCCGGATTCACATGGATGACAAAAAACGCCAGTGTGAACCCAGCCTTAATGATTGGCGGCTGCCTCATCACATTTGATGTACCAACTTCTATCCTGTGCTGAATCTACTTTCTGATTGCACGCGCTGTTCAGGCAGATGTTTATTTTGCAATCTGGATGGATTTAATGTTACTCAATGGAATAAAAAGAAACGAAAGCTTTGCCTGTCACAAGCAGAAGACTATGATTTTTTGCATCACAGCACTAAGGGTGCGTTCACACGCTGCGTATTTGCTGCGTTTTTTACGTGCGAACTCATCACAAACCAGCAGTGGGTGATAAATACAGAAGTGGTGACGTGTTTCTATTACGGTATACTTTTCCTCTGACTGTTCCTGGTTTGTAATGAGCTCGCGTGGAAAAAAAGCAGCAAATACGCAGCGTGTGGAGGCACCCAATGATTTTAACAGGATCGTCCGACCATCTAATGTGTACGGGGCCTCCCAAATGTCCTCTGACGCATTATATAATGCCGGGAGACATAAGGATCAGGTGATTCAAATTCAACCAACCACTTTGTCCAGTGGTGAAATATTTTGCTGCCAAGGAACACAGGAGCACCTGGCAGAGCCGAGCGTTCCTATGTATCGGGACCTATATAGGTGCAGTCCAGCACTTTTATATTGATGGCCTATCCTTAGTTTAGATCATCAATATCAGATCAGTACCCCCGTCAATCAGGTGTTCCTGGGGCCGGACATATATAAGCAGTGGCAGAGAGATACAGCACAGCTCCATTCAACTAAAGGCCGATGTGCAGTAGCCAGATGTGACCACTAAGAGCTGATGGCATCTGTGCGTTCTGCTTAACAACTGATCAAATCCAGCCAATACCGGGAACAGCTGATTGACGGGAGGACTGAGTGTCACACCCCCACCTATTTGATAGGAATTAACTATCTTATGATGAGTTTCTATGTTCTCCCCGTGTCATGTGGGTTTCCTCCCACACTCTAAAGACATACCGAAAGGATGTTCAGATTGGTAGGCCCAACTTCATTGTTTTCTATAGTGAAAAAATGCTGAATAATTGACACCCTGCAGATTCCCAATCCAGTCAGAAAAAAAAAACAGCAATCGTGTGCAGATTACTGAAACCTCATAGCTTTTCCTACTTTACTGGTGTTGATATTGTTACTATAAAAAGCAGCTTTTAATTTGCATTAAAAAAAACAGAGCAAAAATGCAAAGTGTGAACATACTGTATCCTTACATTCAATAGTCCCTTTTTAAAATGAAGACCTGTGGGTAAAACAGGTGATAATCCAGTTTTTAATGCTACATTTAGCCACTCGTCGCATTCACTTTGTCTATGTATGTGCTCTCCAATCTGGCTCAGAGATATTCAGGGTGGGGGTCCCCTCTATATGCAATAAGAGACCATATGGACAGGCATCACTTTTAAAGAGACAACCCCTTTAAAGAGTACCTGTCACCCCCTGGTGCTTTCCAAAGTGAAAGCACCACTGAATGCAGCGTTTAAAAAAAACACTTTGGAAAGTTTAGAGGTAAGAGGTCCAAGGGGCTTATCTGACTATGCTGTGCTGACTGCTGGCACAATCCTCCCCGTCTCCTCCTGTGTGGGTTCCGCCTCCTCTTATGTAGGTCTGCCCTCCTCCTCTTTGGCTCCACACACAGACACACACACAGGCAGGAGGCGGGGAGGACCGGGCTGGCAGCGAGCACAGCATAATCAGATAAGCCCCTTGGACCTCTTAACTCTAAACTTTCCAAAGTGTTTTTTTCATGTTACAGGGGGAGAGGGTAGAGCCATGGTACACACCTTCCCTGAATGCAGCATACACACTGCATTCTGTGGTGCTTTCACTTTGGAAAGCACCAGGGGGTGACAGGTTCTCTTTAAAGGGAACCTGTCACCCCCCCCAGGGCATTTTATACAGTACCCACCAGGTTACACATGATGTAAATGGGGTTCTAGTAACCCCTGTATGTGCCCAGAGTGACCCCATATACCTGTGATATGAAGTTATATTCTGTCCACAGCTGACCTCCTGTTGAGTCACGGAGGCAGCTATTTGTGTCATGGTGGGGAAATGTCTCGCCGCCCCTCCGGCTGCTAATTCCACCCTGCTGGATTCAAATCTCCCACCCCTCCTCTGGCCAGCGCTTGAGTGACAGGAGCACTCGCGCCGGCGCAGAGGAGCGGTTGTCAGCGGGCCATAGAACAATGCTGAAGTCTCGTGAGACTTCCACACTATGCACGGGCACCCACTCCACTATGCAGGTGCTGCTGTCAGTGCCGAAGTCTTACGAGATTAGTGAAGTCTCACAAGACTTCAGCATTGTTCTATGGCCCGCTGACAACCGCTCCTCTGCACTGGCGCGAATGCCGCTGTCACTCAAGCACTGGCCAGAGGAGGGGCAGGAGATATGAATCCAGCAGGGCGGAATCAGCAGCCGGAGGGGCAGTGAGACGTTTCCCCACCATGACCCAAATAGTTGCCTTTGTGACTCAACAGGAGGCCAGCTGTGCACTGAATATATCTTCATATCACAGGTATGTGAGGTTACTCTGGGCACATACAAGAGTTACTAAACCCTATTTACATGATGGGTAACCTGCTGGGAACAGTATAAAATGCCCTGGGGGGAGAGGGGGGTTAACAGGTTCTCTTTAATATGGAGTTAACTTTTCATTTGAGAATATTCTAGAAGGATTCTAGCATTTGCTGTTTCTCTCTCAAGCCAAACATTTCCTTGTTTTGGTTCAAATCTTTCTTTTAAACACTCAAAATATTGCAAAATAATGACATAAGTAATACTTGCTTTACTAATCTCTCCAACCCCCCAATCTGTATTCTGCTCAGTGCAGATGGCAATGGCTTAAAGTGGGTTACCAGTACCTGGAGCAAGTAACCCAATAGGCATGCCCCCTAAAAACAAGTAGTGCCCCCCTAAAACAAAGTGTCCCCTGAGTGCTCCATTTAGAAAGCGTTAGTGCCCACATAAGAAGTAATGATGCCTACTGACAAAACTGCCTACTGGACAAAACTGAATTCATAGTCTTCCCCCCAAGAAATTCCACCCCACCTCCCAACCTATCCATCTGCGTCAACGACTGCGCCCTCTCCCCAGTCCCCCAAGCCAAGTGCCTCGGGGTAATCCTTGACTCCTCCCTATCCTTCAAACCCCACATCGAGGCTCTCACCACATCCCTCCGGCTCCAGCTCAAGAACATCTCACGGATCCGCTCCTTCCTCACCCACGACACCGCTAAAACACTCATCCATGCTCTTATCATCTCCCGCCTTGACTACTGCAACCTCCTTCTTAATGGCCTCCCGGCTAACTCCCTCACACCTCTCAGTCTATCCTCAACTCCGCTGTCCGACTCATCTATATGTCCTCCCGCTACTCCCCTGTTTCCCCCCTCTGCCAAGCCCTTCACTGGCTCCCCGTCTCCAAGAGATCCCAATTCAAAACACTAACCATGGCGTACAAAGCCATACACAACCTGGCCCCACCATACATCTCCGACCTGGTCCTCCGATACCTACCCTCACGCAACCTCCGCTCCTCCCAAGAACTCCTCCTCTGCTCCCCCCTCATCACCTCTTCGCACAACCGAGTCCAGGACTTCTCCCGGGCATCTGCCTTACTCTGGAACTCCCTACTCGAACACGTCAGACACTCTCCTACCCTGAGTAGCTTCAAGTGTCACCTGAAGACTCACTTGTTCCGTCAAGCCTACAACCTGCCATGAGACCCAGGCGAATGCCCCATACCTGACATTCCCCCATCCTACTGTATCCTAACCCACCCCTCATAGACTGTGAGCCCACGTGGACAGGGTCCCTGCCCCTCCTGTACCTGTACGTCCTGATTGCCTAGATTTAGTGTACTTGTTCTTGTCTCCCTCATCCTCATGTAAAGCGCCATGAAACCTAATGGCGCTATATAAATAAATAAATAATAATAATAATAATAATACTGAACCCCCTCCCTCCTCCAAGAGAAATAATGCAGCATTTATGACACTCCCCTCCCCCCTTTCCAGGTAAGGTGCACTGCCCCACATCTACCACCACTTTTTTGGGGGGCCAAGAATTTCATAAAAGGAAAAAAAATGAGTACTTTTTATTTTCTTCATAAATCGGGCACCACCTCGAAAAAAGGCCCCTGTTGCCCATTCATACTATGTCACTGACAGACAGACATTTAACCACTCTGGCCAATCACTGGCTGCAACAAAGACATTTGGTGATCGCTGCAGTCGGTGATTGGTTGCAGCAGTCACATGTCCATGCAGATGGAGGAATACAAAGATTGCCGGAAAGTGTTGGACCTGATGGACAACCCCTTTAAACATTACCATTGAAAACAATAGAATCTATCCCAAGGTTTACTTACGATTTTAGGTGGAAAAAGACCCTAAAGACCGTGATTCAAGAGGATTATAGATCATTGGCTTCAATTCAATGGGGATCCAGGAGCGGAAACCCGATGTTAAACTGATCAAAGACGTTATGCTGATTGCACCATTACTATACATACCGGAGAGCAAGAAAGGCTTCAGACATAAGTTATATTGTCCTATAAGGAATTTCTGGCTTCAGTTGTAGGCCTTTATTGTGCTTGTACAGGTAATAAAATATAATTGCCGCATGGCGATCTGTTTATGACCCTTTGAAACATACATTGTCAGTCTCCGCTATACAACTCCCCTTCTGACGATCGTCAATAAACAGCCAGAGAAGTGTTTATGGTCACAATCCAACATCTGAAATTGGCCACAATAACCAGGACTGACAGTCAAGGGTTGAAAGCTGAATTAATACTATAAGACAGTTGATCAGGGATGGTGCAAACAGCTTCAAGAAAGGGGTAAATGGAGCTGAAATTTAGTAAACTCAATCCTCCTCTTTCCTGTAAGATGTGTTACAGAAGAGACGGGAAGGCTTCATACATGTTAGCCTTTCAGCTGGTTTGTCCAACATTTAAGGTCATATATATATATATATATATATTATATATATATATTATATATATATATATATATATATATATATATATATATATATATATATGTGGACCTTAAAGAGGACCTGTCACTTACTAATAAAAAAATAGCCTTGTAAAAATCCTTGACCTTCCCTAATTCTCCAGCTTTTTTCTGCTTTGCTCTGCGTCGCTCAAGTGCAGAGATATTCACATTTGTTTCTTCCGGAGCGCAGGCTGTGAAATCTCTACTTGTAGTCCAACTGGGCGTTTCTTCAGAGTCTTCTTGAGGGGTATTTGCTTTGATCCTCCCAGCTCAGCAGCTGCCTTTCACAGATCAACAGCTGATCTAATTGTCTTTAAATTACAAGTTTCAGGAGCTGCTGAGCTGTAATTGGAAGTGTTAGGCTATGTGCACACCTAGTATTTTTTATGCGTTTTTACTTAAAGTTAACAGCAAGGAAAACTGCATCCCAGCATAGTCTATGGGTTTTCTGAAGTGCTGTGCCCACCTTTGATATTTTTTTACCTGTAGATTTTAAATGCAGAAAAAAAGAAGCCATATGCCCATTTTTTTGTGTTTTTCTCATAGGTGATATGATAGAAACAAATTGGAAAAATGCATCAAAAAGCAAAAAACGCTGCGTTTTTTCGGCAGCTTTTTGCCTGCGTTTTTTTGGTGCAGAAATAAACTGCTAGGTGAGCACATAACATTAGACAGAGAGGGCTGAATGCAAATGCCTAGTTGCATTGCAAGCATAAATTTGACATACTGCACTTCAAGTGAAAAAAAATGTGAATATCTCTGACATTTGTTCTCCTAACACAGACTACATCTCTGACAATGTCTTTAGCTTTGCTGAGTGGAAGAAGCCTTATCACATAGCACTTGTTCTGTTCTCAATCAGTGACATAGAAATGCCTTACCTCCACTCACACTGCAGATCTCAGTGTATCCTGTATGATTCTCTCTGTCTCCTTGCCTTCTGCTTGTGATATGTTTCACCTTTTTAAAAGCAGCTGGCAGGAGTAGACTCAGGCTGACCTGCAAGGAAGCAGGTGCATTCCCAGTGGATCCCTGAGAAATAATAGTCCCCCAACACTGTTACACAAGACATGCCCAGCACAGTACACTTGTTGCACTAAATACAGAGGCGGTGTACAGCAACTCAGTATTCATTTAAAGGTAATCTTTCATATAAGAAACAGCATTTACCTACACACACAGTGCCAATTTATACTGCTTTAAAGAGGACCTGTCACCAATCACACATGGTGATCTAATTACAGCACTGAATGCACCATGTCTGCTGCATTCAGGCAAGGGGTCGCCCAGTCCTTGACCCCCCCTGTACCCCGAGATAATACACTTTGAAAACTTACATTGTGGAGCCAAAGCGCAGTTTCACACCCCCTGCATGTTTAATCTGCCCACCGCTGCCTCCCTGATGCCAATCATTGTCTCCCTCGCCTGCAGCATAACACAGAGCTTATTGCAGTGATGGCCGCTTTGCCCCGCCCCCGGCGGTGATGTCACCGCTTATACCTGCCCTGCTCCATGGCCATCACTGCAATAAGCTCTGTGTTATGCTGCAGGCGAGGGAGACAATGATTGGCATCAGGGAGGCGGCGGTGGGCAGATTAAACATGCAGGGGGTGTGAAACTGCCCTTTGGCTCCAGCCACAAGCCACCTCCTATTTGGCTCCACAATGTAAGTGTAAGACATGCTGCATTCAGTGCTGTAATTAGACAGGTCCTCTTTAAATCTATAAGGCAGTCGGCAGCAGAATGAAAATAAAGCTAAATTCTCCCTGCAGCTGCTTGTTTTCAGTCATCATGGCAGTGCCAGGGGCTTTGAACAGTCAGCGCTCAGTACACAGCTCACTGAAATCACTCGCCTACTGAATCCACACATGCTGCAGAATAGGAGGTCAGTCAAGGAGACGGCTCTGCCAGCAAACAAATCCATGTGAACTTTATTTGTCTTACTAAATGGCTGCGTCAAGGGCATGTCTGGACCCCGTTTTATGAGAAGCCTCGGTTAGAAGCCATGACAATACTGAAGCACTGGAATAGGCTTTAAGCATGAGGTTAAGTATTTTATTACAAGACGTAACTGCTGACCCTTCTGTTTTGCAGATCTAGACACCTCCCATGACCTGGATACAAGTCACGTTAATATTTTAGTAAACAATTAGTTCTGTACAGAGGAAAATAAAAGCTAAACAAGGTTGAGAGGAACTTCAGGACATCATGTGGATGGTACAAGTTACAGCTAGAACCCTGAAGATGTTAACTCTGATAGCTTTATATTACATGTTCATTACGTAGGTGTATTCATGCTATGAGCAAAAATGGGAGTAAAGAAAATTAAAGTGTATGTGTGGCGCCCCTGCGGGTATGCGCCACAGAATGGTATTACACTTGAATATAAAATGTATTTTTCCTTGTAAGTTGCTAGGTTAGGATTTAAATCTTATGGAGTCTATTTTTAGCACTCACTTAGGACCGCACCACTTAGTGTAGGGGGAACTGGTAATATGGTAGGTTCCACAGGTGGTGGGCAGAGCTTAGGATAGAGCAGAGTGACAGTTAAGAATTTACCTCAGACGGCTTGGGTTGGCAGACCGAGTGGTCACGCCTGGCAGCTCACCTGAGTGGAGGGTACCCCATCTTTATGTGGGGGCCCAGGACAGATGGCAACGGACCATGACTGGTAGGAACCAGCTGGTCATGTTGAGGGTTCACCGGTGACACGGACTACCGAGGCAGCCAGGAGTTCAGCCCTGACTGCGAAACCGACGAGCTGCAGGCCCAACCAGACCGGGTTGCTGACAGCCCCACAAAGGTACCTCACCCCTCATGCCCAAAAGACGGTCCTACACTAGTGAGGAAAGACTGAAACCCGGTGTCAGGTGGGAAACTTGTGCGTTCCTGCTGTTCCCATTTGGACCGGTAATAGTCAAATTAAGCCTACTAGATACAGACTGCAGGACTGGCGGGTGAGCTCTTCAAAGGTGGGAAAGAGAGAAAGATCTAGAAAGAGAATAGAAACCCTGAAAGACAGAGAAGGAACATCTAATGACTCCTTAAGAGAAATCCTGAGTTGGTAACAACACCCTAAACCAAACTGTACCGTGTATTGTTATGCCATCAGCCGGAACCGAGTAAAGCAAAGTTAAACAAGAACTGGTTTCTGTTATTCTTCCTGCTGCAGCTCAAAGGACTTAACATCATCAACATCTACAGCAGAGGGGTAAGAACTGCACCACCATTTACCATCACTGTCCTCCCTCACCGTCTCACCACCATCATAGCTGCCCTGAGGTAAAGCTCCACCTGTGGGGAGCTGTACCACACACCGCTGCCCCCTCCATCACCTCAGTGGCCGGCTGGCAGCGCCGGTACCACCTTACCGGACTCTACAGGTGGCGTCACGTTCCCCTGTAAATAACCCCTTTTACCCCCACCGTTTACCATCAACACCTGGTATAATTGTTCGCCAGGGCACGGCACCAGGGATACCGACCACCCGTGACATCCCACACAGAAGCCCCGGTGACCGAGTACCCCATGCACCCCAGCTCTGGTCGAAACATATGCACACGGAGTACACATGTGGCCTCATTCAAACGCCGTGCTTCATCTCTGCTTCTCAACGATGGAACAAGTGCCCATTATAGTCTATAGGGATGTTCATGTGTCCAAATGTTTTGTGGACCAACTGTCCTAAAAAAAAAAAAAACAAAAAAAAAAAACGACTGTCTGGATTTGATCTTGTTTGCAAATACAGACTCTCCCTTTAACCCCTTCATGACCCGGCGATTTTTTGTTTTTTTGCTCCCCTGCATCCAAGAGCCATAAGATTTTTACTTTAGCATCAATAGACATATGATGAGTTGTGCTTTCAGATGCAATCATTTATTTTACCATATAGTGTACAGTGAAATGGGAAAAAAGTTCCAAGTACAGTGAAATTACAAAAAAAGTGCAATTACACATTTGTTTTTTGGGCATTTTAGTCGCCATGTTCACTATATGGTAAAAGTGACGTGACTTCCGGTTCTGGCGCCTTCATGAGCAGCCGCGTCTAACGGCGCTCCGTGCCCCGCCGCGACAATCCGGATTCATCCAGCCTCCCCTTGATCCCTGGGACCATATCCACATCAGGACTCTCACCCCAGATACCGGACCTTCACCCGGGAACGAGGATGGACCGGTACGTCACCCGCAAGGGAGAGAGTTGCCGGCCTCCCCCCGCACACGCGGCTGATAGCAATGGCGCCCGCGATGCTGAGGAGGAGGGAGACCCGGAAAACACCTCAGTGCTGGAAGGTAATGTGCCGCCGGGGATTACACACAATCCGAACATGGGGGTGAATGCAGACACCGAGGTGGAGATATCGGGAGCCCCCTCATTATTGCAACTAGAGACCCCCTTACAGAAGCACCAGGCACAGACCAAGGGACACAGAGACCATGAACATACAGGGGATGAGAGGAGAGAAGACCAGGCTGTGCAGTCGGGAGGCAGACAGAGCCCACATTACATGGACTATAAAGCACTGGCCAAAGAATTGGCCAAACACATGGCAGATGATTTTAAAATAGCCATAGCTGACATGGTGGCTGCAACTACGAAAGAGTTCAGCAAAAAACTTGAGACCCATGACCAGAAGCTCAAAGAGGCAGAAGCACGGGTTGGAGCTGCTGAGGACAGAATACAAGAATTAGAGGAGCAAGTGCTGGCTATGCAAAAACGCTCTGACTATACCTTTACAAAACTAGAAGATATTGAAAACAGGGCAAGGAGGAATAATCTCAAAATTGTAGGTCTTCCAGAATCAATTCTGCCAAACCAGCTAGAGGACATTTTTGAGGTAGACCTCCCCAAAGCACTAGGGCTACTGCACAGATGCAAGACGGAGCGTACCCACAGGATTGGACCCCCGAGAGACCCTTTGGAAGCTGCTCCCACAACTAGAGATAGCCCCTCACTCTGGACCCTCTACTAAACCGAGACACGCAATTGCTAAATTCCTGAACCACAGGGATAAAGAGGAGATCCTTAGGGCTTACAAAGCTAGGAAGCATCCTTTAACAATACGAGGACATAGAGCTTTGATCTTCGCCGACTATTCAATAGAGGTCACCCGCCGAAGAAGAGCTTTCAGCGAAGCCTGCTCACTACTCCATAAGAGAAATGTTCGTTTTCAATTAAATTTCCCGGCTACTTTACGGTTTAAGTCCAGAGAGGGCGCACTAATGACTTTTACGGATCCAGGGAAAGCCTTATCTGCGATTATGGACAACTCTCGCTCGCCTAGAGCTGTAACACCGCCGACGGTCAATACTGATCTACAACGTGTATCGTCTAACCCTGATCCAGAACCAGGAGTGGATGAAGACCGCGACTCCGTGAGATCATACAGGCTACGTTCAGACACCATAAACAACGGAGGCGCTTCAGGTGGAGTGACACCTAGGCAACAGAGACAAACAGGCTCGCGCTGGCAAAAAAAGAAATGAGACAGCTGGGCCGATTCCTTCTGAACTTATGATAAAGAAAAGAGGACTTTTGAAATAATTGCACTACTAACTTGGAGGCTCTGAACTCCCCTCCTTTCCTCCTACTGTTATATTACTTTATTTTCCCTTCCCTTCCCCTGCTTCCTATCCCCTACCCCCCCCCCCCCTTCCTCCCTCCCTCCCTCCCCTCTGGTTCCTCCCTTTCCCCTTTATTTCTTTCCCCCCCCCCCCCTTTTTCTCTCTTTTTTTTTTTTTTTTTTTTCTGTGTTAGGAAAGGAGGGAATGACATGAAACGTCACCTATTGGGGTTGAAGGTAACACCACAACGTTATGGGGACGTATATTTGCTTGCTGTTTCCATTTGTTATTCATTTATGCACTTCCATTATGCCTGCAATGCAACAAAAGATTGATAGCAACCTCTATTAGAGATTACATCTAACGAGTAGGGGTCGAGAGAACTATTACTTTGCTCAATTTCTAATACCAACAAAGGGAAAAGATAAGGGTAACCAAATGGAATATTAACAACTACTTATTGTAGGATGCTGTGGCGGGGCACGGGACGTATGTATGTGAGTTGTATTGAGGGGAAGAAGAGAAGTCGACAACAAGGACAGGTGATGAGTAGAGAGATGGTTGGGGTAGGGGGGAAGTTATGGGGGGGAGGGGGACAACCTAGAGACATCCTTAACAGGTTATTTATGCTACGCTTCGTAATGTATATAATAACCACTTTATTCTGGTTTGGGCTACGGGGGGCAAAACCCCGATGGTTAGGGCTAAATTACTCTTCACTGATACTAATCTGGGGGGGTTCGGATGGTTAGGTGGGTCTCCTGGAATGTAAAGGGTCTGCGCTCCCCAACAAAGCGCATGATGGTATTACGTCATCTCAAACGATTGCATACAGACATTGCCCTGCTCCAGGAGACCCACCTGGCCTCTGAAGACTTTTTCCGTCTTAGGAAACTATGGGTGGGAGACATCTATGGATCGGGGGCGGTGGAAAAAAAAAGCGGGAGTTATAATATTAATTCATAGGTCCCTGGCGCATACAGTCTTATCCACACAAGCTGACGACGAGGGCAGACTGATCCAAATCACCATACAAATTCAAAAAGATGTCTTCACAATTTACAATGTATATGCTCCAAACGAGAAACAGAAGCCCTTCTTCCAAAAAATACAAACCGAAATTTTAACTGACACTGGTCACAATAGAATAGTAGGGGGCGATTTTAATATGGTATTACGAACAGAAGAAGATAGAAAATACTCCACGTCCCTACCGAGGACAGCTCGAGGCCCAGGGGAAGTAGGATCAACGAGCTTTCTGGAATCCCTCTTTGCAGAAGTTGATATGAGAGATGTGTGGAGGACGGTACACCCCCTGGATAGGGAGTTCACGCATTTTTCCCACCCACATGGGTCTTGGTCGCGGATAGACATGTTTTTCACCTCATCCAACTTACTGCAAAGAGTGATTGAAATTAGAATTGAAGACATGGTAATATCTGACCACAGCCCACTGGTGTTGGAAATTAAAGATGCCTATGAGAAGGGCACCGACTATTTGTGGCGTTTCCCTGACACATTTACCAGAGAGGAAAACTTCGTCGCCCTCCTTAGAGAATGGTGGACGCTTTTCTCAAATGACAATGAAGCCCATCGCTCAGACCCGGGCCTGTTTTGGGAAACAGCGAAATCGATCATGAGAGGGCATGTGATGGCTTACAGCATGGGGATAAAGAAAAAGATAAAAGAACAATTTGTTGCGGCTAGTCTTGAGGTGAGGAACTCGTATTCTCGCTATAAAAGCACGATGGCAGACCCTGATTGAGAGACCTGGTTACAGGCCAAGAAAAATTTTGATATGTGGGCAGGAAGGAGGGAAGGATTATATAAAAATAGATTAGAACTTAATCTACATAAATTTGGGGATAAAGCTGGTCGATTATTGGCACGTTTATCACGAGGTAGACACCCTCCTTCTCACATCCACACTATAATTGATAAACATGGTAATACCTGGACTAATCCGAAAGATGTAAACCAGGCACTGGGTAAATTTTATGCATCTCTTTACTCGGATAGTGACACTGATATGCCTGAGGGGGCCGATTGGCTGCACCTAATTCGTCTGCCAGGTATCTCAGAAGAGGACAAACAATTTCTAAACAGTCCCGTCACTGTGGAGGAAATAGACAATGCTATAAAAAATATAGATCCAGGCAAAGCGCCAGGTCCTGATGGATATAACAGGGCATTTTTTAAAGCCTTAAAAGAACAAGTCTCTCCTATCTTACGTGACCTGTTTAATGCAATATTACAGGGGGCCCCCATACCGG
This sequence comes from Allobates femoralis, assembly GCA_033576535.1. Classification (NCBI taxonomy): domain Eukaryota; kingdom Metazoa; phylum Chordata; class Amphibia; order Anura; family Aromobatidae; genus Allobates; species Allobates femoralis. The sequence continues at coordinate 61,650,079 of JARQOC010000007.1, forward strand.
AAAGAATGAATATGGCGTATATTAAACTTATCCCCAAACCCGGTAAGATACCAACGGATCCGGCGAGTTTCAGACCAATTTCACTCATAAATCAAGACCTTAAACTTCTTTCAAAGATAATGGCCAATAGACTGGCGACGGTAATGCCTAGTTTGATACCCCCTCACCAAGCGGGATTTATCAAGGGAAGATCAACAACTACTAATATTAGAAGAGCGATGCTCTTGCTTGACGTCATGGGGAAAAGAACAGGTTTGGAGGGGGGGGACCCAGCCGTGATCACCCTAGATGCAGAAAAAGCGTTTGATAATGTGCGGTGGTCATGGCTGGGTAGGGTCTTGGACTCTGTTGGAATTGTGGGACCTTTTAGACAATTTCTGCAGGCTTTGTATCATAGACCAAAGGCCTGCATTAGCACACCCGGGTACTTATCAGATTCATTCCTCTTGCAGAAGGGAACGAGGCAGGGATGCCCGTTATCCCCGCTCCTCTTTGATTTAGCAATAGAACCTCTAGCCTTATACCTTGAGAATAATAATAGCTATGAAGGATTCAAAGTGGGGGCGAGAGAGGTCAAGTTATCCCTTTTCGCTGACGACATTATCCTTTATGTCCGAAATCCCGAAAGGGATCTCCCACGCATCCTTGAAGATATTGAAAGATTGGGAAAACACTCAGGCTTTTGCCTAAACAAGGGCAAATGTGAGATTCTGTTCATCAATCCGAAAAATAAATACTCACGTTGCGCCCACCTATATGATCTTCCAGTGGCCAAAGATAGCATAAAATACTTGGGAATTCAACTAGCTAGATATCCAGGCCAGACCTATAGACTTAATTTTGCCCCGATCCTTTCAAAAATCGAAAAGGAATTGGCGGGATGGGTGGGACTGCCACTCTCTCTGACTGGGAGATGCCATCTGCTTAAGATGATTAGTTTTGCGAGATTATTATATCCGCTCCAAAATATCCCCATGCTGTTAAAACACACAGATATAGCTAAGTTAAACAAAGCCTTCTCGAAATTTCTATGGAGGGGGAAGAAACCCAGGTTGGCCTTTGGTGTCTTGATGCAGTCAAAACAGGAGGGAGGTCTCCAACTCCCGGATGTTCGAGGTTATAATTTAGCGTGCATTTTACGCAATGTTCTTGACTGGATTAAGGGCACTAATAGGTTCTCCGATATAGCTCTGGAGGGAGAATTTGCTAGACCCTGGGACCTATCTGCTCTCCTACACTCACCGCTACCATGCTTACCTAAATCCCTTAAAGATACTGTTATCTATAGAGACACGATTATGGTGTGGAAGGGAATAAGGAGAAAACTAAAATTGTCTTGGAGAGTCTCAAAATTACTCAACCCTTGGAGATGTCCGGCCTTTCCACTAGGTCGTGAAAATTCTCTATTTGAAGCCTGGAGGGAGAGAGGTATCGGGACACTGGGAGACCTTATAAACGTGGAAGAAAAGAGGTGGATGACAGAGGGAGAGGTGCTGTCCACATACGCTCTCTCTTCCTTTCATGCCATACAATACCGTCAGTTACATTATCATCTTCTCTCTCGATTGTTGGACATCACTGGGGAGATGGAGAACAACCTTTGGTCTGACTTGCTAGCTATAAGCGAAGGTGACGTATCTATTACCTCTCTCTACGCTAAGCTGCAACAAATTCTAAGACCATCGAGAGGGAAGACTCTTTTCACTAAATGGAGGAAACACTTGCCTGACCCTGACCTTACTCAAAAGATCTTAGAGGGCTGGGGGACAGTCAGACGCCACATCCACGATGAAAGATGGAGAGATTCCCAATTTAGGATCATCCATGGGACCATACAAGGTTTTAACATACCACCTACTCAGGCCAATATGGGAAGATGGGTGAACTGCCCTAAATGCAAAGCTTCTATGACGGATCTGGAGCATGGTCTCTGGTCATGTCCCGCGTCTCAGAGATATTGGAAGATAGTCGACACCTGGGCGAAAGGGATATGTGGGGGTTTGGAGAGGCTTAACCCGATGCTTTGCCTCTTCCACTATTGTGGAGATTTGGTGAGGGATGATCAGCCACAGGTACTATTTCACTATATTGCAAATATAGCAAAACGACTTCTTCTTCAACACTGGCTTAACCCCAACCCTCCTGATCTAAATCAGATCAAGACTTCCATGAGAAATGTTCTTGCAATCGAATCACTAGAGACACTTAGTAACCCCAGCAAACTATCACAAAATTTTTTCCATAAATGGAGGGTTTATATTGAGAGAGAATTTACCGATACTGAAATCACGGCCTTTATGACACCCCATAGGTCCTCAACGTGGTATGCTATGGAGGACCTGAGGGGTACTTTAGGCAAATTGAAATGTCCATTCTAATGGTGGCACTCAATCATTATAATTAAAGCAATGTTGAAATAATCTGAGCAGATCTAGGATGTTATCTAGGGAAAGGGGGGGTGGGATTCTGAGATGTCGTTACATTCTCAACAGTTCTGTTTAAAGTGAATTTTTTCTGTACACAGATATCAATTGCTCTAATGTCAAATACTCATGATATTATTCTCCGTCTGTGGCTATGTTTGTATTTTTGTATTTTTAATATTCTTGAAATAATAAAAATGATGGTTCAAAAAAAAAAAAGTGACGTGACGGTGTGATGCCTCAGGTCGGTACGAGTTTATAAATACCAAACATGTTAGTTTTGCTGTGAAAACATTCAGAAGTTTGAAAAATAAAAGAAGCGCACTTTTTGCGCCATGTTCTGCTTCCCGTAGCGTTCTCATTTTTCGGTATCTGGGGCTGTGTGACGGCTTATTTTTTGCCGCTTGAGCTGACCTTTCCAATGGTACCGTTTTGGCTGGATACGCTGTTTTGATCGCCTGTTATCGCATTTTATAGCAAAGTTGCGGTGACCAAAACAACCATTATTTTGGTGTTTGGACCTTTTTTTCCGTTATGCAGTTTACGGCTCTCATTATTTGATATAATCTATTGATAGAGTGGGTATTTCTGAATGCAGCAATACCAAATATGTGCATTTTTAAAAAGATTTTAATACTTTAATTTTGTGGGGGGAATGGGGGGGATGATGTGAACTTATGTTTTTTTTACAAGTTTGTAAAAACTTTATTAATTCTTTATTTTACACACGAACATAGGGAGGCACATGTCTGCAGGGTCCGATCGCTTGTGACAGGTCCCGATGAGCTGCAACACTTCGGGACCTGTCACAAAAGCGTACTATGAGTGGTTGGCAGTGTTCCTCAACCACTCACAGGAAGCAATCAGTGATAGCTTCCGGGGTCCTGCCGAGACCCCAGAAGCTATCACGTGAGCACCAGAGATCTCACGATAGTATCGCAGGATCTCTGGTGCAGGCGGCTTTGGATCCCGCTGTCAGTGAATGGCAGCGGGATCCCGGATCCGATCAATGCAGGAAGCCCGACATCTCAGCTGATGTGTTACACTTTAGGCCCCGCCCTCCTGTGTGGACCTGAAGACTGATTTCCCTGACAGACAGCATATGTCAGGTTTAGAAACAGCTTAGTGGAGACATCTTCTGGAAGGTTTTTGAAAGGTTTTCTTCCAGATTTCACTCACGAAGTATATTTGAAAGTTTATTATAATCACTTGCTCTACATTATTAATAAATAAAAATCTGTTTTTTTCCAGTTTAATGCTTAGGAGAAGTTTTGACATTAACGATGGAAGTGATGGTAAAAATGGACACGAGGATCAAAAATGGATGAAAAGTGGAGTCAGCGCTAGGATGAAAAACCGGTAGATTTTCTTGTGTGCCTACAGTCCAACACCGTAAAGGGTGATTAGCATGTGCCAGGGAACACCAAGATTGGCAGATTCGACATTGGCGCTCTTCATTGATTGAGCACATGTGACAGCTGAGACCGAGAAGAGGAGAATGTTCTGAGGCTTGCAACATGCTCCAGCATGACCGGTTTGGCGGTGGGACACTAATGGTGTGGGAGGCATTTCTCTGCAGGGCCACACAGCCCTCCATGTGCTAACCAGAGGTACCCTAACTGCCATTAGATACCGGGATCCTCAGACCCATTGTGAAATATGCAGGTGTAGTGAGCCCTGGGTTACTTCATGTGGCTGAATTGTGTCAGCAGTTCCTACATGATGAAGGCTCTGATGCTATGGACTTGTTCTGCCCATTCCCCAGACCTGAATCCAATCCAGCACATCTGGGACATCATGTCTCGTTCCATCCACTGCACTACAGACTGTCCAGGAATTGATTGATGATTTAATCAAGGTCTGGGAGGAGATCCCTCAGGAGAACATCTGCCGCCTCATCAGGAGTATGCCCAGTCATTGTACGGAGGCCATACAGGCACATGGAGGCCATACACACTATGAGCCTCATCAGGAGCATGCCCAGGTGTTGTAGGGAGGTCATACTGGCACATATATGCCACACGGACTACTGAGCCTCATTTCTTTGTCTTGAGGTATGTCCACTGAAGTTCCATCAGCCTGTAATCTGAATTTCTACTTTTATTTTGAGTATCATTCCAAATCCAGACCTCCATGGGATATTAATTTTGATTTACATTAACCTTTTTATTTTATTGTCCTTAACACATTCCAGTATGTAATGAATAAGGATTGGCAACTGGGATATTGCATTCACTGAGATTTAGGATGTGGTATTTTAGTGTTCCCTTTATTGGAGTTAATGAGTATGGAGCTTCACATTAAGTCATCCTATTTCTGCCATGTCATGTATACTTTTGTATGCTAAACTTGCTGCTCTTCTAAAATCAAAGTCTTGGCATCTTATAAACCTCAGGCACAACAGTGACCGATAACTGACCCTTTAAAAATGCAAAACCTGCTCTCCTTCCACAATCCTTCTATTAGTTTGTAAATATCAAAATGGAAAATACGTTCTATTTCTGTCAATGCACAATCAGCAAAAATGTGCTATTTGAGAGTTTGCAAACACTGAGTGCAACACAAAAATGATAAGATGAGGGGAATGCAGGTAATTTAAAGGGATGCTGCAGCCAGGTATTTTCATTTCTACTGTTACCAGTCCCAGTCTGTGCATTACAGTCTGTGCTTGGACTGTTTCACAGATGTCTCAATTTAGCCTAAGATGTGACTTAAAGTGAACCTGTCACCCCCTTTGAGTGTTCTAAACTGTGCCCCCCAGCTGTAACATACTGCAACTGGGGTTCCTGTAACCCCTCTATGTGCCCAGACATCCTCCTCCATACCTGCGCTGTATGGTAATGATCTTGAAAAGGTCTGGGGGGGCGGGCTGCTCTTTGTGGTCCTTGCCACCCCCTGCCTGGAATACAAGCCCTGCTGTGTATGGCCGCTGATTGACAGGCAGTACTCTCGTGCCTGCGCAGTGGAGCGGGTCTGCATGCTCCATTGAAGACACACATTGCCCGAAGTCTTGCGACATTTGTGAATTCTCGTGAGACTTCGGGCACTATGTCTTCAATGGATCATGGTGAACCGCGGCACTGCGCAGGAGCGAGAGTAGTGCCTATCACTCAACGGCCATACATAGGAGGGGTGGCAGTTTCAAAACAGTGGAGCGGGTTTTGCAGGCCGGGGGGGGATTGAGGACCACAGAGAGCAGACCCCCAGGAGTCATTACCATACAGCACGTGAGAGAAAAAAAAAGGTATGGAGGCGGACGTCTGGGCACATGGAGGGGTTACAGGAACCCCAATTACATCATGTTACAGCTGGTGGGCACAGTTTAGAATGCCCAAAGGGGGTGACAGGTTCCCTTGAACACTTTTATCCATACAGTCTATGTATTGGACATTGAGGCACACTGCATGTAAGACTAGGAGAGGCCTAAAACCACGTTTTTCCCCAATACAGTCCATTGTCTATGAATCTGTCTGATATCAGCTCTTGGTCCAGTCATCTCTGCTCGGCTGCAAAATGACATCTCCCAGAAAGTGCTCACAGCTGGGTGTTGTAGTTCTGGAACAATCAGAGACCACAAAGGTTCTGGGAATAGATCCATTGGACACAGATGCATTAATCACCTGGAGGTTATATACATGTGATGCATTTCACTAGTGACAGCGGAGGAGCCTTCTGCTGTGACATTGACTTGGTAAAGTCATCAAAGTTGATTGATTAGAGACATAATCCGGCGGTCAGCTCTCTGGTCAGGAGCTCGTCCTCACATCACCCCGGACTGATGACTGAGACACTTTTATTTTTCACATCAATCTGCTTACACTCCATTCACACAATGTTTTCTTCCTCACAGGCTACAAAGTTACTCAATGTCACTTTCACCTCCTCCATAACTTTGTGTCACATGATCACACACCAGGCACTGGGGGGGTCGGGGGTCACTGACCTGACATGGTGAGATTAGGAAAGGCTGCAGCCTCCTCTGGGTGATAAGGCAGTGTGGAGGTGGAGGACTTCCTTGTCTGTCTGTCTGTCTGCCTGCCTGCCTGCCTGTCTGTCCCTCCTCCTCACTTCCATGCCTGTGATGACTGCCAGTGACAGCAGCAAGAGACCCAGCCCTGCACAGCCTCCAGCTTGGGTTACACCCAGGACACTCCCCGCCTTAAGGTGGAACTGGAGTTCTGCTTGTGGTTTCCCTTCTCTGTTCACTGCAACAACCAACTCAGCCAGAAGGCAACATTTGGGAATAGTTAACCCTTTGTGTGCACAGAGAGGTGCACTTCACAGTAGGGAACGTTCCCTTCTCCGCACACTTGATTAAACCTGGTCTGTCCGGATACATTTGTCTGCAGTTTATCTAAGGAATGACTGGGAACAATTATTATTATTATTTATTTATATAGCGCCATTAGGTTCCATGGCGCTTTACATGAGGATAAGGGAGACAAGAACAAGTACACTAAATCTAGGCGATCAGGACGTACAGGTACAGGAGGGGCAGGGACCCTGTCCACGAGGGCTCACAGTCTACGAGAATGATTTTCTCTCACCTGCACAACACTCACCAGACACCCTGCATGGTGGCCACTATAGCTTCCCTTGTCATCAAGCTTTCCTGGGCTCCTGAATGGCAAATGAACCTAAATATTCCAAAATATATAGGGGTAAGGACAGACTGCACCAATGTACAACCGAAGCCTGGGAAAACTGCGCACAAAGTCCAACAAGAGGGGTAATTGCGCCAGCAAGTGGAGAACGTCAAAGATGGATTGGACACATAGAGGCTGAGGATTATTAATGCTGAATTCATATATACAGGCTGGGCCATCTATATGGACACACCTAAATAAAATGGGAATGAATGGTGATATCAACTTGAAATAACTCATGAAAGAATAAAGTTGCGTTAAAACCAAGCACACCATTGTTTTTCTTATGAAATTCTCAACAATTTTGATGTGTCACATGACCCTTTTCCCATTGAAAAAAATAAAGTTGGATCCAAAATGGCCGACTTCAAAATGGCCGTCATGGTCATCACCCCTCCCACATACTAATGTGCCACAAACAGAAAGTTGATATCACCAACCATTTCCCATTTTATTTCGGAGTATCCATATAGATGGCCCACCCTGTATCCTGTAAGGCTACCTTCACATTACGATTTTGAAGGGAGCCGATGCTGTCCGATAAATTCGGACAGCATCGGCTCCCTTCTGATGCCTGGAATCGGGTGCCAAATAGGCACCCGATTCCAGCATAAAATCGTAGCCTCCGGGCTGAAAAAAAGAAAAAAAAACAAAACCTTATGCTCACCTCTCCCCGGGCCCCCGCTGTCTTCCTGAAGGTTCCCGGTGGCTCCCGCGGGCTGCAGAGGTCTTCTTCATGTGTTCAGGACCTGCGGTGATGTCACAGTCACGTGACCGCGGGTTCCACCATGGTAAACCGCGGTCACATGACTGACATCACCGCAGGTCCTGTACACATGAAGAAGACCTCTGCAGCCTGCAGGAGCCACCGGGAGCCTTCAGGAAGACGGCGGGAGACGGCGGAGGCTCAGGGGGAGGTGAGCATGAGGTTTTTTGGTTTTTTTTTAACCCTTGTGCTCCCAGTTAGGAGCAGTTTTACTGTACTGAGCATGCTCAGTACAGTAAAATCGGGTCCGAGGAGACATCAGATGTTTCCTCGGACCCTTCTCCATAGGGCCCCATGTTATAGGGATCGGGTCAAATCGGATGTGCACTAAATGCCATCCGATTTGGTCCGATCCGAATCTGTCAGATTTTATTTTCGGTGCAAAAATCGGAGCAGGCTCCGATTTTTGCACCGATAATAAAATCGGACAGAATCGGATCGGACCAAATCGGATGGCATTTAGTGCACATCCGATTCGGTCCGATGCCCATATGGCTGCATGGGGCCAAATTCGGATCCGATGCTGTCCGATTTTGATCGGACAGCATCGGATCTGAAAAATCCGTAATGTGAAACCAGCCTAAAAGGAAGGTGAAGGCTGCACTCAAAAAAGGATGAATAAAATGGACCTTTATTATCCAATATGGCGGGGCGATGTTTCCGTTACAAGGGGCCTTTATCAGAGGTTCTGTGTAGCTGACGCTTGATAAAGGTTCATTGCAACCAAAATGTCACCATGGCATGGGTTAAAGAAGATCCATTTTGTAATCATTTTTCAGTGCTGCCTTCCTTTTATCTGTGTGTTATATGGCATAATTGAACCATACGCTCTGCACCCACCATATTGGTAATGTAAATATACATATATATATATATATACACATTTTTTGTACTTGCTTAGGCTGGTTTCAGACTTGCGGACCCCTCTACAGCGTCCTGCGGAGGGGCTCTGCAAGCTGAGCGCAGGCACCGCAAGTCCCTATGTTTAACATGGGGAAGCAGGTGCCTGCGCTCTGATGCAGATCGGTGTGCGCACACATTCACTGCAATGTATGATTTGTACGCAGGCGGATGCATGCGCACGAATCACACACTCTCATCCGAACCCTGAATGCAACATGTTGCGTTCCTGGTGCGGACGAGACTGTGTGATTTGTGCGCAAGCGTCCGCATGCGCACAAATCACATATTGCAGTGAATGGGTGCGCACAGCCATCTGCACCCGAGCACAGGCACTTGCGTCCCCATGTTAAACATAGGGACGAGCGGTGCCTGTGCTCAGCTTGTGCTTCCCCGCCGCAATACGCTGCGGCGAGGAGCGCAAGTCTGAAACCAGCCTTACATAGCGACATTAATTACACAGCACTTTACAGACGTGATCATCTCTATCTCCATTGGGGCTCACAATCTACATTCCCTATCAGTCTTTGGAGTGTGGGAGGAAACTGGAGAACCCGGAGGAAACCCACATAACATGGGGAGAACATACAGTATGTGCACACACACAAACACACACACACTGTATATATATAAACATACTAGCTATTGAACTCGTTCTACGCCCGGATAATGAGCATTTTTATTGTCAAATTTTTACTTTTATTGAAGCACTCCTTGAAAAAATAATGTATTTATTGCACAAAGATGTCTCTGTAAACCACATGTTTGGTGTAAACTCTGTGATCTTTCTGTCAGTTTCCTTGTTGGTGCAGGACATTGTGAGTTGGGTCTTTATCTATTCATCCCTGGCTGCTTTCCACCCCATTATTTCAAGTTTGCACCGTGGTTGCTGCCATTATCCCTATGACTGGCGCCAGTGTTATGTTCACATTGTAGTTGAATCCTTCAATAAAATACCAGAAAAAGTGCATCTGCATACTGCGAGCTTCAGCGCCATTTTCCTGAAGACAATGTCTCTGCCAAATCATCTGAAACAAACTGGTGACTGGTGATTTTCACAGAGATAGTGTCTTCAATAAAATGGTGCTGGAGCTCGTGGTATGCGCATGCACCGACTGTGTTGCCATTTTATTGAAGAATTCAACTACAATGTGAGCAAAGCACTACACACGCCCTGGCCATCCTGGTTTTGCACAGAAGAACGTGTTCAGCATTATATTATAGATTATTAGTTGTGCTTAATAAAAATGTAGTTCTCTATAGCAACCAATCAGAGCTCAGCTTTCACTTTCCCTCAGTAGCTTCAATGCTAAAAGCTGGATTCTTGTTGCTATAGGCAACCATGGTGATCTTACTATGAGGTGATTCTCATAAATGAAACCCCAGCTACTTCTGCAGGGGCTATAGACACTAGAACGATCTTATTATGGAGTGATTCTTATAAATGAGGCCTCCATTACTTCTGCAGTGGCTATAGGCACCAGAACGATCTTATTATGAGGTGATTCTTATAAATAAAGCCCCAGTTACTTCTGCAGGGGCTATAGGTACCAGAACAATCTTATTATGAGGTGATTCTTATAAATAAAGCCCCAGTTACTTCTGCAGGGGCTATAGACACCAGAACAATCTTATTATGAGGTGATTCTTATAAATAAAGCCCCAGTTACTTCTGCAGTGGCTATAGGCACCAGAACGATCTTATTATGGAGTGATTCTTATAAATGAGGCCTCCATTACTTCTGCAGTGGCTATAGGCACCAGAACGATCTTATTATGAGGTGATTCTTATAAATAAAGCCCCAGTTACTTCTGCAGGGGCTATAGGTACCAGAACAATCTTATTATGAGGTGATTCTTATAAATAAAGCCCCAGTTACTTCTGCAGGGGCTATAGACACCAGACCAATCTTATTATGAGGTGATTCTTATAAATAAAGCCCCAGTTACTTCTGCAGGGGCTATAGACACCAGAACGATCTTATTATGAGGTGATTCTTATAAATAAAGCCCCAGTTACTTCTGCAGGGGCTATAGACACCAGAACGATCTTATTATGAGGTGATTCTTATAAATAAAGCCCCAGTTACTTCTGCAGGGGCTATAGACACCAGAACAATCTTATTATGAGGTGATTCTTATAAATAAAGCCCCAGTTACTTCTGCAGGGCTATAGGCACCAGAACGATCTTATTATGAGGTGATTCTTATAAATGAGGCCTCCATTACTTCTGCAGGGCTATAAGGGACCAGAACGATCTTATTATGAGGTGATTCTTATAAATAAAGCCCCAGTTACTTCTGCAGGGGCTATAGGTACCAGAACAATCTTATTATGAGGTGATTCTTATAAATAAAGCCCCAGTTACTTCTGCAGGGGGCTATAGACACCAGAACATCTTATTATGAGGTGATTCTTATAAATAAAGCCCCAGTTACTTCTGCAGTGGCTATAGGCACCAGAACGATCTTATTATGAGGTGATTCTTATAAATAAAGGCCCCAGTTACTTCTGCAGGGGCTATAGGCACCAGAACGATCTTATTATGAGGTGATTCTTATAAATGAGGCCTCAGTTACTTCTGCAGGGGCTATAGGCACCAGAACGATCTTATTATGAGGTGATTCTCATAAATGAGGCCTCAGTTACTTCTGTACTCTCTATAGGCACCAGAACAATCTTACTGTGAGGTAATTCTCATAAATGAGGCCCCAATAACTTCTGCAGAGGCAGAACCTATTTAACCTATTTAAAAAAAAAAAAAAGTAGTTCCAATCAAACGGTTCAATCCCGGCTTCAGTTATTAGAAACAGAAAGGGAATAACTGACCCCCAGGGATCCTGTAAACAGGGCTTTGGATCCCCATCTACATAAAGCGGAGGTGTGTGTGCCCAATAGGCTATTGGACGGCCAACAATAGCAAAGTGCTTTAACCGGTGGAGTCCACACATGACACCCCCACCAATCAACTGAAAAAGCCTCCGGCAGCGGCTGTAATAAGCAACATTTGTAGAGGAAGACGGCAGCCATGTCCTGCTCTGCTGCACAACTCTCCTGGGTATCGCCAAAGTCTTTCTGAAAACACAGGAAATATGAGGCTTAAAATCCCCAGTGGCCAATGTGAAAAATGCAAGATTACTGTTTTTAGTTTCAAATAAAGATCACGATATTGACCAAATAAAACTCTGCCAAAAATTAAAAGAAACAAAAGAATATTAATGCAATTTGAGGGTAAGTGCACACTTACCAGCGGGTTGGTCGGCGGCGGCTGGGCGGAACCCGCCAGGATGCTCCGGCGCCGTCCACCGGCTTCCTGGCGGGTATGTGCGGCGGGAGCCGGGCGGGTGACGGGAGGTAGCCGGCGGTTGCACAGCGGCTTCTCGGCGGCGATTCTGCAGCGGCTGGAAGCAGCACATGATTCTGCTTGCAGCCGCTGAAGAACCGGCGTTTTATAGAACATGCTCATTCTTTGCTAACCCGCTGGGAAACCTGCGGGTTAGCAACGGATGAGGCTGTGTAAACCGCCGGTGTGTGCACAGCCTTGGTCGGTTTACATTGGTTTTAATGTTAATCCAAACGCCGGTTTGGATTAACATAAATTTAAATAAAACTAATGTAAACAAACCGGCGGTTTACACAGCTAAACCGCCCAACACCCGGCAAGTGCGCACATAGCCTGAGAGGTTTTCTTCTCCAAATTATTGACACCCAGCGCAGCCTGCAGAACCAGTAGAGTGTAATATGCAGAATGCTGGGATTGGTCAGTGTAAGGCGGTGCGAGGCAGTGTAAGGCGGTAAGAGGTGGTGTAAGGCAGTGTGAGGTGCTGTGAGGTGGTGGGAGGTGCTGTGAGGCAGGACAAGGTGGTGTGAGGCAGTGTAAGTCGGTGTTAGGCGGTGCGAGGTGCTGTGAGGCGGTGTAAGATGCTGTGAAGCGATATATGTAGATGTAAGATGGTATGAGGTGTTCTGAGGCGGTGGGAGGTTTTATCGCTAAGCCAGTTTTTAACCCACTTACACATATTTTCCCCTATCCCCATTGCTCCCATTTTATGTATCAACCTTTTGTGTGGCACCGTATCAAAAGCTTTTGAAAAGTCCATATACACCACGTCCACTGTATTTCTTTGGTCCAGTCCAGAACTTACTTCATAGAAGCTTATCAGATTAGTTTGACAGGAACGGTCCCTCGTAAAACCATGTTGATATTGGGTCATGATGTTATTTTTCTTCAGATACTCCAGTATAGCATCTCTTAAAAAACTCTAGGATTTTACCCACAGTAGAGGTTAAGCTTACTGGCCTATAATTTCCAAGTTCAGTTTTTGTCCCCTTTTTGAATATTGGCACCACATTTGCTATACGCCAGTCCTGTGGTACAGACCCTGTTATTGTGGAATCTTTAAAGATTAAAAATAATGGTCTATCTATGACAGTACTTAATTCCTGCAGCACTCTGGGGTGTATCCCATCCGGGCCCGGGGATTTGTCAATTTTAGTGATTTTTAGACGATGCCGTACTTCCTGCTGGGTTAAACAGGTGACATTTAATTGACAGTTTTTGTTATCACTGATCATATTGTCTGACATGGGATTTTCTTGTGTAAATACTGTTGAAAAAAAGTCATTTAGCATATTGGCTTTTATCTCATCCTCATCCACCATTTTACCCAGATTATTTTTAAAGGGGCCAACACAATCATTTTTTAGTTTCTTACTATTTATGTAGTTAAAGAATATTTTGGGATTTTTATTACCGGTACTTTCTCTGGCAATGAGTCTCTCTGTCTCAATCTTTCTGTCTTGATTTGCTTTTTACAGATGTTATTTAATTTTCTGTATTTATTTAATGCCTCATCACTACCTACTTGCTTTAATTCCCTAATGGTGGGTTTACACACACCAATTTATCTGTTCAATCTCTGAACCAATCTCTGGTTGCAGTGAAATCATGGATACATTGCTCCATGTTGTACACAGCCACAAAATGGAGCAATGTATCCATGATTTCACTGCAACCAGAGATTGGTTCAGAGATTGAACAGATAAATTGGTGTGTGTAAACCCACCATTAATGCTTTCTTTTTGTCATTTACTGCGAACCTTACAGCCTTATTTAGCCATAGTGGTTTCCTCCTATTTCTAGTTTGCTTATTCCCATAGTGTATATATTGTGCACAGGCCCTATTCAGGATGCTAATAAACGTCTCCCACTTGCTTTGTGTACTTTTATGTCTCAGGATATCGTTCCAGTTTATTGCACTAAGATCATCTCTCAACCGTTGGAAATTTGCCTTCCTGAGGTTTAGTGTCCTTGTAGCCCCTCTACTACACATCTTATTAAAGGATACTTGAAAACTTATTATCTTATGATCACTATTACCCAAGTGATCTCCAACCCGTATATTTGACATGCGGTCTGGCATGTTGGTTAATAGTAGGTCCAGCAGTGCCCCCCTTCTTGTTGGGTCCTGAACCAGTTGTGAAAGGTAATTGTCTCTCATAGTTGTCAAAAACCTATTACCTTTGCTAGAACTGCAGGTTTCTGTTCCCCAATGTATTTCAGGGTAGTTGAAGTCCCCCATAATAATGACCTCTCCCTGAGTCGCTGCTTCATCTATTTGCTTTATGAGGATATTCTCCTCCACTTCCATTATTTTTGGGGACTTATGACAAACCCCTATCAGTAATTTATTATTTTTTCCCCCTCCCCTTATCTCCACCCACAGGGACTCTACATTTCCATTAGATTCACCTATATTATCACGCAGGATGGGTTTTAAGGATGATTTTACGTATAAACATACTCCTCCCCCTCGCTTATTTGTACGGTCATTTCTGAACAGACTATAGCCCTGTAAATTAACAGCCCAGTCATGGCTCTCATCCAGCCATGTCTCCGATATCCCCACCATGTCGTAATTATTTTTCAGCAAAATCAATTCTAATTCCTCCATTTTGTTGTTGAGGCTTCTGGCATTAGTGTACATGCACTTTATGCATCTCTCTTTACCTCTATTCCTTCCTACTATATTGACTGTTCTAACCCCACCCCCCATGCCACCCCCAATTTTATTACTTGTGCCCAGGTTACTATTTACGCTATCTTCCCCTCCTGTACAATGAATACCCTCCCCCCCCCAATCCCTAGTTTAAATACTCCTCCAACCTTCTAGCAATTTTCTCCCCCAGCACAGCTGCACCCTCCCCATTGAGGTGCAGCCCGTCCCTAGCATAGAACCTGTAGCCAACAGAGAAGTCGGCCCAGTTCTCCAGGAACCCAAACCCCTCCTTCCTACACCAATTCCTGAGCCACGTATTTATCTCCCTGATCTCCCGTTGCCTCTCTGGTGTGGCGCGTGGTACAGGCAGTATTTCAGAGAATACTACCTTGGAGGTCCTTGCTTTAAGCTTGCAGCCTAATTCCCTAATATGGTGTATATTAGTGTGTGGATGTATATGTATGTGTGTATTTATATATGTGTGTGGTGTGTGAGTGTATGCGTGCTGTGCTTCGTGTGTGTATAGTGGTGTGTATATGTGTGTGATGTGGTGCATGTGTCATATATACATATATATGTGTGTGTGTGTATAAATGTGTGTTGTTGTTAATGTATGTGTGTGAGTATATATATATATATGTGTGGTGCGTGTGTTTATATATATATATATATGTGTGTGTGTGTGTGGTGTTGTGCATGTGAGTATAAATGTGTGTGGTGCACATGTATATATATATCTATGAGATGTGGTGCTTGTGTGTGGTGTGTGTATATGTGTGTTAGGTGCGTGCATATATATGTGTGTGGTGCATGTGTGTATATCTAAGAGTGTGGTGCTTGCATGTATATATGTATATTAGTGTGTGCTGTGTGTGTATATATGTATGTGTGTATATATATGTGTGAATAAATGTGTGTGGTGCATGTGTACATATATCTATGGGTGTGGTGCTTTTGTGTATATATATGTATATATGAGTGTGTGTGTGTGTGTGTATATATAGATAGATAGATATGTGTGTGTGAGTGTATATATGTATGTGTGGTGCTTGTGTGTATGGTGTGGTGTTTATGTATATATCTGTATGTGTGTGCATATATGTATACAGTATATGTGTGGTGCATGTATACATGCGTGTGAATATATGTATACTAGATGGGTGCCCGATGCACAATGCATCGGGATTCTAGCAGAGCGAGTCTCTGACTCGCAATGGCCGCTTCGCGGCCAATGCTTCGTTCGTATCCACATGACCACGCTGACTCGCAGCGAGAGCGGTCTCAAAAGGGGCAAAAAACCCATTCGTGATTATATATAGATGTGTGTGTGGTGTTTTGCATGTGTATATGATAATAGTACTGTGTCCATCATTGTTCTAGTGGGAATAGTGCCCCAAGCAGGAAATTATCATCAAAATGTGTGCATCTGAATTGTATGCTTTCCCCCCTATATAGGAGAATTAGTTTGTCATAGTTTTTATGCTGTTGATAAAGGACTGTTTTTAGTCTGAAACGCATTCAGCGTTTCGGTGGGGCTTTGCCCCATGCATAATCCTTTTTATGGTGTGATGCACAAATAAATATTCATCAATTTGAAGACATGGACCGGTGCTGGATTTCTTATATTACCAAGCAGGAAATACCAGTATGCCGCAGGCGGCCGCACACAGCCCCCAGTATGTGCGGGCGGTTGGGGTTGGGGGGTTGTTTGTGGGAGGGGGCAGGGGGGGGGGGTTGGTGCAGAACTGGGGAGGCAGGTTTGGGGAGGTGAAAGTATGGGTTTGTGAAGGGTTGCTGATTTGGGGGGGGCGAGGCTGCAGATTTGAGGGGTGCGCATATAGGAGGGGGTGTGATTTTAGGAGGGCGGGGGTGGGTTTGGGGAGGGTGCGGCAGGGTGGACAGGTTTTGGGGTGGAAGAGTGAGGGGTAGGTTTGGGGGGGAGCAGGGGCGGTTGGAGGGGTAGGTTTGATGCATATAGTGGACATACATACACATACATACACTTAGCGTATAACTAGGAACGGTTAGTTACTATGCCCGGGCAATGACAGGCTCACAACTAGTATATATTTATATATTTATTAGCACTTTCGTTTTGGTCCCTACCTAATTACTTCCTGCTTGAAGGCATGTTTAGTGATCACTATTATGTCCCGATATATATCAATGCATGCTTAGCTGTACATGGTGCCCTTGGAAAAAGCATTTTTTGGCGAAACACGCACTGGGCTCTGCGGTAAATATGCACCTTCATATACGATTCTACACATGGATTAATTTATATCTTACCTGATCCTATGTTTTAATGGTATATTTATGTATGTGTATGTGTATGTATATGTATATATATATATATGTATATATATATATATATATATATATATATATAATGTATTGTGAGGTAGCACCCGGGGAACCCGCTTCCATAACGACAAGAACACGTGTTTATAATTTAACCAATGTCTACCCGTTTATTTATCACATATAATAACATAACCCGGGTAGCATGTTTGACACATATCACATTGATTATAAACACCATACATAAATACACCATACATTTACATATACCGTATTTTTCCTTTTATAAGACGCACTTTTTTTCCTCCAAATTTTGGAGGAAAGTGGGGGTGCGTCTTATAATCGGAATATAACATTCTGGCATCCTGGGTTACTTGGGGGGGGGGGAAGACAGCGGTGAAGTGGGGTCAGAAGTGGCAGGGAATGGTCCCTGCTGAAGAATCAGGCGGCAGGAGAACCACGTGTCCCGCTCATTACCGGCATGAATATTCACTTCACTTGTTCCCTGCGCACTGAAGACAGCGCACAGAGCTGGGCATGGGAGCAGGGAGCGCTCCTTTACTCTAATAGCCGGCACATTTGGCTGCTCCCCAGCTTCCTGCAGCTGCTGGGGAGATCGTGCCGGGCTATTAAAGTAATGGAGGAGCGGGGTGTAGCAGCAGAGGCAAGTGAATCAGCTCTGAGCTTGTGCTGAATCTCTGCCATGACGACAGGGGCAGAGCAGGGCAGATCCGTACCTTGTGTCAGCATTCCAACATCCCTCTGCTCTGTTTGCTGAGCCCTGTGTCACAGAGCTGGGACCCAGGAAGTGGCCGATCTTCATTCACACTGCACTCATCTGAAACTGGCAGGGCTGGAGGCCGAGCATCATCACTACAGCACAGTGCAAAGTGCACAGCTCCCCCAGCCCTGCCTCTATATTACAAGACATCACACTACAGCACAGTGCAAAGTGCACTGCTCCCCAGCTCTGCCTCTATATTACAGGGCATCACACTACAGCACAGTGCAGAGTGCACAGCTCCCCCAGCCCTGCCTCTATATTATAGGACATCACACTACAGCACAGTGCAAAGTGCACAGCTCCCCCAGCCCTGCCTCTATATTATAGGACATCACACTACAGCACAGTGCAAAGTGCACTGCTCCCCCAGCTCTGCCTCTATATTACAGGGCATCACACTACAGCACAGTGCAGAGTGCACTGCTCCCCCAGCTCTGCCTCTATATTACAGGGCATCACACTACAGCACAGTGCAGAGTGCACTGCTCCCCCAGCTCTGGCTCTATATTACAAGACATCACACTACAGCACAATGCAGAGTGCACTGCTCCCCCAGCTCTGCCTCTATATTACAGGGCATCACACTACAGCACAGTGCAGAGTGCACAGCTCCCCCAGCCCTGCCTCTATATTACAAGACATCACACTACAGCACAGTGCAAAGTGCACTGCTCCCCCAGCTCTGCCTCTATATTACAGGGCATCACACTACAGCACAGTGCAGAGTGCACTGCTCCCCCAGCTCTGCCTCTATATTACAGGGCATCACACTACAGCACAGTGCAAAGTGCACTGCTCCCCCAGCCCTGCCTCTATATTACAAGACATCACACTACAGCACAGTGCAGAGTGCACTGCTCCCCCAGCTCTGCCTCTATATTACAAGACATCACACTACAGCACAGTGCAGAGTGCACAGCTCCCCCAGCTCTGCCTCTATATTACAGGACATCACACTACAGCACAGTGCAGAGTGCACAGCTCCCCCAGCTCTGCCTCTATATTACAGGACATCACACTATAGCACTGTGCAGAGTGCACTGTTCCCCCAGCTCTGCCTCTATAGTATAGGACATTACACAGCAGCACAGTGCAGAGTGCACAGCTTCCCCAGCTCTGCCTCTATATTATAGGACACCACACTACAGCAAAGTGCAGAGTGCACTGCTCTCCCAGCTCTGCCTCTATATTACAGGACATCACGCTACAGCTCAGTGCAGAGTGTACAGCTCCCCAAGCTCTGCCTCTATATTACAGGACATCACACTACAGCACAGTGCAGAGTGCACTGCTCTCCCAGCTCTGCCTATTCACTAGTCAGTGTGAAATACGACCAAGTTGGACGTGTCATGGATGATTAAACTGGAATGGCCTCCCCTCTCTGGACGTCTGGATGCGAGCGTCAGCTGCTTGTGTTTTTAAGTAGCTCCACACTCCTGTCCTGACAGGGGGGAAGGCCATTCAAAGTTAATCATGTGTGACACGTCCAACCTAGTTGTATATCACACGGATAGTGTGATACCAGCCTTAGACGGACACTGGCATTATAAGACGGACCCCATTTAACATTAAAAAATTTTTTTTTTCTCTTTTCCTTCACCAAACTTGGGGGTGCGTCTTATAATCAGGTGCGTCTTGTAAAGCGAAAAATACGGTAACATTACATAACACTTATATTGCACATAACATCTTATAGTTACCCGGGACCTTTAACCACCACTCTGTCCCCATTGGAGCTCTAACAACCACTCCCGTGGTGGCTACGGCCTCCGGCCTATCTACATTTCACATACATTTAAGAATACATCAGTTACCATATCAAAGGGCCCTATGGGTCCCAATGGCGGAACCAGCCACCTGGCTTTATTTCCCCAGCTTGACCGGTTTCTTACATACAGTATGTGATCCATCCTATAAGCCACCATGGACCACACGCGTCCATTCACACGCTCACAGCCCATCATATAGACATCCATGGACTGTGGCACATCTGGGTTCAGAATAGTGATTGGCAAACCTGGGACAACCATCCGTTACCCTACTATAGGAGGTCCTATTAACCCCTGCATCTGACCTCTAGTACATACATACATTCCGGTTCATCGGGTCCTTTAACTGATTACTCTGAGTCGGACCCAAGCGCTGTCTATGCCCGCCTGGCACACTTCATAAAATCGCCTCCCGAAGGGCCACATACAATCGCCTCCCGAAGGGCTCCATACATTCCGGTTCATCAGGACCTTTAACTGACTACACTGAGTCGGTCCCAAGGGCGGTCTATGCCCGCCTGGCACACTTCATACATCTGCCCCTATAGGGCTACATTCACTCGCTGGGTCTTTTTAAAAAGCCATACAATACTGATGCGGTTCAACAGGTCCTTCACTGACTAACTAGTCGGACCTAATGGCGGCTACGCTCGCCTGGCATGATTTACACACAGCTCACTCCGTCACACGGTAACTGCTGTCTTACCGGGCATGGATCCGGGTCTCGCTACCTGGGTCACGGGTCCACCAAGCGTCCCCCAAGGGCTCCTTTCCCGGACGTGTTTCACCCCACACCCGGACTAGTATCCACCGGGTTCAGCCACGGCTTCCCCACTCCAGGAGCTGTCACGACCTTGGTCCTAGGCACCGGCATGGAGCTAGCATGCTCCTATCATACACCCAGAGCCTTGGACTGCTCTGCACTCAGGCTGGTCTCAGCACGATCTCCAGTCTCTGAATGATCTCTGGTCTCTGAGTTCTGACAATCACTCAGCTGGCAGGTTCTTATCGTGCCTGCCACTCCCACTCTGAATCATCCAGCTGGGCTGCTATTACTCAGGACACACCCACCTGACACACCCACCACCTGGGCTGTCAGCAATCAGCACCCATTACATTCCTCAGGGCCTTATTGATCTCATGAGCCTTTCACAGCCGCTCACTAGTCTCATGACTGTCTCAGCTTCACAGCACTCACACTCACATTTAACTCCTTGTGTTCAGGATAGGTTCACACAGCGTCATCCACTATGAAACCAGCCAGTGTGAACAGGATCATATATTTATTAGCTGTAGACCCCATCGTTACCTGGTGTAATACAGGGGATATGTGTGGGCTCATGGTTTAATAAAGGGGATATGTGTCATATCCTGGTTTAATAGAAGGGATATGTGTGGGTGTCTGGTGTAATATAGGGGATATGTGTGGGTTCCTGGTGTAATTCAGGGGATATGTGTGGGCTCTTGGTGTAATACAGGGGATAAGTGTCCTGGTGTAATAAAGCGGATATGTGTGGGCTCCTGGTGTAATTCAGGGGATATGTATTGACTACTGGTGTAATACAGGGGGTATGTGTAGACTTCTGGTTTAATAGAGGTTTTATGTGTGGGTTCCTGGTGTAATACAGGGGCTATGTGTGGGCTCCTAGTGTTATATAGGGGATATGTGTGGGCTCCTGGTGTGTTATAGGGGATATGTGTGGGCTCCTGGTTTAATATAGAGGATACGTGTCGGATCCTGGTTTAATAGAGGGGATATGTGTGGGCTCCTGATGTAATTCAGGGGATATGTGTGGGCCCCTGGTGTAATACAGGGGCTATGTGTGGGCTCCTGGTGTAATTCAGGGGATATGTGTGGGCTTCTGGTGTAATAAAGGGGCTATGTGTGGGCGTCTGGTGTAATACAGGGGGCTGTGTGCGACCTCCTGCTGTATACTGGGGGCTATGTGCGGCCCCCTGCTGTATACTGGGGGCTGTGCGGTCTCCTGCTGTATACTGGCTGTGTGTGGGAGGTTGTTAAAAGACTAGCAAAGAGGTGTGTTAGTCCCTTTGATGTTTCTGTGGCTGCTGCTTCACTGAGAGTCATGTCCCAGAGTGCACCATTTTCCAGAAGTCCTTGTCTTCGGCAGCTTCCTGGAATGTTTCACAGACATGCATAAACTTTGTTATACTATGAATGTCCGTTGCCTATAGCAACCATTCAGAAGCTGAGCTGTGATTGGTTGCTCTAGGCCAGCGGTCCCCAACCACCGGTCCGCGGACCGGGCCGTGTGGGTCTTTGTGCCGGTCTGCGGCTAGCTGCAGGCTTCCACGCCCCCGCCCACCACGCCCCTCACCTCCTGAACTATGCCGCTCTGAACTGAGGCCTCTGCCTCAGCTGCGTGCGTAGATGTACAAGGTGAGCTCTCGGCCAATCAGTGCAGCAGACATGCCCTGATTGGCCCGCTACTGCCGCGCTGTTATTGGCTGACAGCTTTTCTCGTACAGCTAAGCAGCTGAGGCAGAGACGTGGCCGGAGTTTCATATCTCGCGCTATTTCCAAGGGCAGCAGTGACGTGAGCTTCCACGTCACGTGATGCACTGGAAATAGCGCGAGATATGAAACTCCGGCCACGTCTCTTCCTCAGCTCCTTTGCTGTACTGCCGGCAGGAGCGGTGAGCATCAGCTGGCAAGTGTGAGGGGGCATTCAGGTACAATGTCTGTGTGATTGGGGGCATTTAAGGCAATGTCTGTGTGAGGGAGGCATTCAGGGGCAATGTCTGTGTGTGTGGAGCATTCAGGGGCAATGTCTGTGTGAGGGGGGCGTTCAGGGGCAATGTCTGTGTGTGGGGGCATTCAGAGGCAATGTCTGTGTGTGAGGGGCATTCAGGGGCAATGTCTGTGTGAGGGGGGCATTCAGGGGCAATGTCTGTGTGTGGGGGGCATTCAGGGGTCAGTCTTTGTGGGGGGTGGATTGTACTGGGTTCAGTATGTCTGTGTGTGTGTAGGGGCAATATGTGAGGGGGTATTCAGGGATCAGTGTGTGCGATGGTTTATACAAGGGGTAATGTCTGTGTGTGTGTGGTTATTCAGATGGCAGTGTGTCTGTATGTGGGGGATTGTACAGGGGGCAGTATGTGTGTGGGGGTTATACAAGGGGCAATGTGTGTGTGTGCAGGGGTTATACAGGAGGCAGTGTGTGTGTGGGGGAGAATTTGCTATATGGAGGGATGCGACGCTGAATTAAACTATGAAGAGCTGTGACACTGCATTATATTATATGGAGGGATATGAGGCTGCATTATATTATATGGAGGGATATGAGGCTGCATTATATTATATGGAGGGATATGAGGCTGCATTATACTTTATGGAGGGATATGAGGTTGCATTATACTTTATGGAGGGCTGTGATGCTGCATTGTACGATATGGAGGGCTGTGAGGCTTTATTATACAATGTGGAGGGCTGTGACGCTGCATTATACTATATGAAAATAAGGCGTAGCGCATCTTTTGAGGAAACAGGGTGGTAAACGCCACCCCTTCTCCATAGCCCCGCCCCATAAGGTCAAAGGCCCGCCGGGCCCCGGAAAAACGATCTTCCATGAAGCCGGTCCCCGATGCAAAAAAGGTTGGGGACCCCTGCTCTAGGCCACCTGAGAAATATCCAGGCTAACTGTCAAAACAGGCATGGCAGTATCTATTATGCACGCATACATATATCGAATAGGGCTTTTACTGACTGTGAAGCGCAGGGGTTAAAACTTCCCTTCAAAACATAGTCTATGATGTTCCCTGAATCAAATGGGGTGTGTGCAAAATGTTGCAAAGTTTTGTAAAATGTCATGGTGTGGATTCCTTTAGTGGACATACAGTATATATACAGCTGTGTGTGTTATATATATATATATCATGTATGTGTATATGTAATGCACAGGTGCAAGCTGCCACGCCACGTTAGTAAATATATATATGAAATAAAATGTGTGCATGACTCTGGAATGTATCACAGAAATGTCAAACTAAACAGTAATATACAAAAAGAGTGAAGAGAGATGAGGATTTTGTATGTGAGGGGACTATATGAATCCAGCAAAGCGGAGGGATACAGTGAAGGCAGGAATGTGGCAGTTGTGGTCACATTGTCTTTTTTTGAACCCCTCCCACAATCTCTCCTGTTCAGCTCAGCATGGAGAAGAAACAAACAAACAAAAAAACATACAAAAAGGGATTTTTTATTCATGATATTCACTGTAAACATTTTTTGTGAATATTTACCTCATTTAGAGACTTTTGCCTGAAAAGTGTTTCGTGGCGCAACCCCTTTAACTACACTTAACTACACTTAACACTTAACTACACTGAGGCCTGCTTCACACTACGTGTGTGATCCGATCCGTAGCTGTCCGCTTGAAGCAGACAGCCGCGGACCGGATCAGCACACAGGACTGGGGGGCTAATATGCCCTCCGATCCTGTGTGCAGCGCACGCAGTTCCTGCTGCTGATAGGTGAGGACCACGTGGGCCGCGGTCCTGACCTGTCAGCTGCTACACTTAACTACACTTAACACTTAGCTACACTTAACACTTAGCTACACTTAACACTTAGCTACACTTAACTACACTTAACACTTAGCTACACTTAACTACACTAAGCCACTGAATATTACATATAGACTCTACATGTTGTTTAGACATGGAGTCAGGCCATGATGATCTTGGGAAATTCGGTGATCCTGCCGTTCTTCAGGCAGGATAGCAGATGACCTCTCATCTTCTCATGATGGAACATGGCTGTGAGTTCACCATAAGCCAGAAACTCAAAGGCGAATGCTATGGCGAATACCCCGCAATCATAGGCATTGTTCTGCTGATCCACTGTCATAAATATGACATGTTTCAGGGGCTCATCGATCACTGTGCTGTAGATGTTCTTGATCTGCTCACGGACTGATGGAGACAGTTTTCCGTTGTTCATGCTGTCAGCCACCAGGATTTTTCCATTCTTGAAGCATGTCGTCAGCCAATGTGCCCTCTCTGAGTCACAGTGGATCTGTACGGATTTTTGCAGTACGCTGTACCCTGGCACTACGGGAACACAGGGGGGCTGCAGACCATCAAAGCCCTCAAACTAATTGTGCAGCATATCCTGGGCCATTGAGATAATTTCATCATCAAGCCAGCCCTGCAGGCCTTTGCGCTGTAGGATCTTTAAGTGCTGTGGAGCCAGGGTGTTCCCCTGACTGCAGGTATTGGCCGTCCCCACCGGTGGAGTCTGCGGCTTCGGGGCTCCAGCACTTATCAGAACTGAACTTCCTGTAGTGACTTTCTTAGCCGGTGGCATCATCTTGGGCTGGCTATCCTCAGAGGCTATTTCCTTTTTAGACCGCGCCTATTTTTGGCAGCCCCTTGTCTGTTTCTTGGGCACATTCTGGATGAGCAAGATGTTTTTGGATTTTTGTAATGGTGGAGGTGGAGGCAGAATCCCCTGCCATGTAGAGTGGGGTACTCTCACCTCTGTCTTGACTGATGACTTGGTCTTGTTGTATTTTCAGAACAACCGGCCTGATCCTCCTGACCGCTTGAATGGTGGCAGATTTCTTGGCCAAGAAAGAATTCCTCATCACAGTCGTCCTCTTGTAATAAGATGTCTTTAATCGGGTCAGAAGGCTGCAGCCATTTGACTTGCAGATGAGAAAGCCTTCACCAGCAGCCGATGGCTATAACATGGACGTCGCCTGTACATCCTCATGATAGCTTGGCTTTGTCTCATTTGTATTCCTGTAACCTTGTGTATTCTACAATTGAGTCAGAGAAATGACAAGTCTGGCTGTGCACATTCTTCATATGACTTGTGATGTCATCGAGTTCCGTGTAGTCGATGACATCACAGTGGGATCATCAGCTCCTGGGCCATTGAGATAATTTCATCATCAAGCCAGCCCTGCAGGCCTTTGCGCTGTAGGATCTTTAAGTGCTGTGGAGCCAGGGTGTTCCCCTGACTGCAGGTATTGGCCGTCCCCACCGGTGGAGTCTGCGGCTTCGGGGCTCCAGCACTTATCAGAACTGAACTTCCTGTATGACTTTCTTAGCCGGTGGCATCATCTTGGCTGGCTATCCTCAGAGGCTAATTTCCTTTTAGACGCGCCTATTTTTTGGCAGCCCCTTGTCTGTTTCTTGGGCACATTCTGATGAGCAAGATGTTTTGGATTTTTGTAATGGTGGAGTGAAACCCTGCATTAATGACTTCACTCTGTCTTGACTGATGACTTGTCTTGTGTATTTTCAGAACAACCGGCCTGATCTCTGAACTTAAATGTGCGTTTCTTGGCAAGAAGAATCCTCTCACAGTCGTCTCTTGAAAAGATGTCTTAACGTCAGAAGCTCAGCCATTGCTTGCATAGAAAAGCCTCACCACAGCCATGGCTATAACATGGACGGCTCATCCTCATGTGCTTGGCTTTGTCTCATTGTATTCCTGTACCTGTTACACAATGAGTCAGAAAATGACGTCGCTGTGCCCTTCTTCAATGATTGTGATGTCATCGAGTCCGTGGATCGAACATCCAGTGGGACATCAGCTCCTGGGCCATTGAGATAATTTCATCATCAAGCCAGCCCTGCAGGCCTTTGCGCTGTAGGATCTTAAGTGCTGTGGAGCAGGGTGTTCCCCTGACTGCAGGTATTGGCCGTCCCCACCGTGAGTCTGCGCTTCGGGCTCCAGCACTTATCAGAACTGAACTTCCTGTAGTGACTTCTTAGCCGGTGGCTCATCTTGGGCTGGCTATCCTCAGAGGCTAATTTCCTTTTTAGACCGCGCTATTTTTGGCAGCCCCTTGTCTGTTTCTTGGACATTCTGGATGAGCAAGATTTTTTGGATTTTTGTAATGGTGGAGGTGGAGGCAGAATCCCTGCCAGTAGATGGGTACTCTCACCTCTGTCTTGACTGATGACTTGGTCTTGTTGTATTTTCAGAACACGGCCTGATCCTCCTGACCGCTTGAATGGTGGCAGATTTCTTGCCAAGAAAGAATTCCTCATCACAGTCGTCCTCTTGTAATAAGATGTCTTTAATCGGGTCAGAAGGCTGCAGCCATTTGACTTGCATGATGAGAAAGCCTTCACCAGCAGCCGAGGCTATAACATGGACGTCGCCTTAATCCTCATGATAGCTTGGCTTTGTCTCATTTGTATTCCTGTAACCTTGTGTATTCTACATTGAGTCAGAGAAATGACAAGTCTGGCTGTGCACATTCTTCATATGACTTGTGATGTCATCGAGTTCCGTGTAGTCGATGACATCGCAGTGGGATCATCAGCTCCTGGGCCATTGAGATAATTTCATCATCAAGCCAGCCCTGCAGGCCTTTGCGCTGTAGGATCTTTAAGTGCTGTGGAGCCAGGGTGTTCCCCTGACTGCAGGTATTGGCCGTCCCCACCGGTGGAGTCTGCGGCTTCGGGGCTCCAGCACTTATCAGAACTGAACTTCCTGTAGTGACTTTCTTAGCCGGTGGCATCATCTTGGGCTGGCTATCCTCAGAGGCTAATTTCCTTTTTAGACCGCGCCTATTTTTTGGCAGCCCCTTGTCTGTTTCTTGGGCACATTCTGGATGAGCAAGATGTTTTTGGATTTTTGTAATGGTGGAGGTGGAGGCAGAATCCCCTGCCATGTAGAGTGGGGTACTCTCACCTCTGTCTTGACTGATGACTTGGTCTTGTTGTATTTTCAGAACAACCGGCCTGATCCTCCTGACCGCTTGAATGGTGGCAGATTTCTTGGCCAAGAAAGAATTCCTCATCACAGTCGTCCTCTTGTAATAAGATGTCTTTAATCGGGTCAGAAGGCTGCAGCCATTTGACTTGCATGATGAGAAAGCCTTCCCAGCAGCCGATGGCTATAACATGGACGTCGCCTGTACATCCTCATGATAGCTTGGCTTTGTCTCATTTGTATTCCTGTAACCTTGTGTATTCTACAATTGAGTCAGAGAAATGACAAGTCTGGCTGTGCACATTCTTCATATGACTTGTGATGTCATCGAGTTCCGTGTAGTCGATGACATCACAGTGGGATCATCAGCTCCTGGGCCATTGAGATAATTTCATCATCAAGCCAGCCCTGCAGGCCTTTGCGCTGTAGGATCTTTAAGTGCTGTGGAGCCAGGTGTTCCCTGACTGCAGGTATTGGCCGTCCCCACCGGTGGAGTCTGCGGCTTCGGGGCTCCAGCACTTATCAGAACTGAACTTCCTGTAGTGACTTTCTTAGCCGTGGCATCATCTTGGGCTGGCTATCCTCAGAGGCTAATTTCCTTTTTAGACCGCGCCTATTTTTTGGCAGCCCCTTGTCTGTTTCTTGGGCACATTCTGGATGAGCAAGATGTTTTTGGATTTTTGTAATGGTGGAGGTGGAGGCAGAATCCCCTGCCATGTAGAGTGGGGTACTCTCACCTCTGTCTTGACAACAACCGGCCTGATCCTCCTGACCGCTTGAATGGTGGCAGATTTCTTGGCCAAGAAAGAATTCCTCATCACAGTCGTCCTCTTGTAATAATATGTCTTTAATCGGGTCAGAAGGCTGCAGCCATTTGACTTGCATGATGAGAAAGCCTTCACCAGCAGCCGATGGCTATAACATGGACGTTGCCTGTACATCCTCATGATAGCTTGGCTTTGTCTCTTTGTATTCCTGTAACCTTGTGTATTCTACAATTGAGTCAGAGAAATGACAAGTCTGGCTGTGCACATTCTTCATATGACTTTGATGTCATCGAGTTCCGTGTAGTCGATGACTTCACAGTGGGATCATCAGCTCCTGGGCCATTGAGATAATTTCATCATCAAGCCAGCCCTGCAGGCCTTTGCGCTGTAGGATCTTTAAGTGCTGTGGAGCCAGGGTGTTCCCCTGACTGCAGGTATTGGCCGTCCCCACCGTGGAGTCTGCGGCTTCGGGCTCCAGCACTTATCAGAACTGAACTTCCTGTAGTGACTTTTTAGCCGGTGCATCATCTTGGGCTGGCATCCTCAGAGGCTAATTTCCTTTTTAGACCGCGCTATTTTTTGGCAGCCCTTGTCTGTTTCTTGGCACATTCTGGATGAGCAAGATGTTTTTGGATTTTGTAATGGTGGAGGTGGAGGCAGAATCCCTGCCATGTAGAGTGGGGTACTCTCACCTCTGTCTTGACTGATGACTTGGTCTTGCTGTATTTTCAGAACAACCGCCTGATCCTCCTGACCGCTTGAATGGTGGCAGATTTCTTGGCCAAGAAAGAATTCCTCATCACAGTCGTCCTCTTGTAATAAGATGTCTTTAATCGGGTCAGAAGGCTGCAGCCATTTGACTTGCATGATGAGAAAGCCTTCACCAGCAGCCGATGGCTATAACATGGACGTCGCCTGTACATCCTCATGATAGCTTGGCTTTGTCTCATTTGTATTCCTGTAACCTTGTGTATTCTACAATTGAGTCAGAGAAATGACAAGTCTGGCTGTGCACATTCTTCATAGACTTGTGATGTCATCGAGTTCCGTGTAGTCGATGACTCACAGTGGGATCATCAGCTCCTGGGCCATTGAGATAATTTCATCATCAAGCCAGCCCTGCAGGCCTTTGGAGATTTATGCTGTGAGGGTGTTCCCAACTGCAGGTATTGTCCGTCCCTCCCGGTGGAGTCTGCGGCTTCGGGGCTCCAGCACTTATCAGAACTGAACTTCCTGTAGTGACTTTCTTAGCCGGTGGCATCATCTTGGGCTGGCTATCCTCAGAGGCTAATTTCCTTTTTAGACCGCGCCTATTTTTTGGCAGCCCCTTGTCTGTTTCTTGGGCACATTCTGCATGAGCAAGATGTTTTTTGATTTTTGTAATGGTGGAGGTGGAGGCAGAATCTCCTGCCATGTAGAGTGGGGTACTCTCACCTCTGTCTTGACTGATGACTTGGTCTTGCTGTATTTTCAGAACAACCGGCCTGATCCTCCTGACCGCTTGAATGGTGGCAGATTTCTTGGCCAAGAAAGAATTCCTCATCACAGTCGTCCTCTTGTAATAAGATGTCTTTAATCGGGTCAGAAGGCTGCAGCCATTTGACTTGCATGATGAGAAAGCCTTCACCAGCAGCCGATGGCTTATAACATGGACGTCGCCTGTACATCCTCATGATAGCTTGGCTTTGTCTCATTTGTATTCCTGTAACCTTGTGTATTCTACAATTGAGTCAGAGAAATGACAAGTCTGGCTGTGCACATTCTTCATATGACTTGTGATGTCATCGAGTTCCGTGTAGTCGATGACATCAATGGGATCATCAGCTCCTGGGCCATTGAGATAATTTCATCATCAAGCCAGCCTGCAGCCTTTGCGCTGTAGGATCTTTAGTGCTGTGGAGCAGGTGTTCCCTGACTGCAGGTATTGCCGTCCCCACCGGTGGAGTCTGCGGCTTCGGGGCTCCAGCACTTATCAGAACTGAACTTCCTGTAGTGACTTTCTTAGCGGTGGCATCATCTTGGGCTGGCTATCCTCAGAGGCTAATTTCCTTTTTAGACCGCGCCTATTTTTTGGCAGCCCTTGTCTGTTTCTTGGGCACATTCTGGATGAGCAAGATGTTTTTGATTTTTGTAATGGTGGAGGTGGAGGCAGAATCCCTGCCATGTAGAGTGGGGTACTCTCACCTCTGTCTTGACTGATGACTTGGTCTTGCTGTATTTTCAGAACAACCGGCCTGATCCTCCTGACCGCTTGAATGGTGGCAGATTTCTTGGCCAAGAAAGAATTCCTCATCACAGTCGTCCTCTTGTAATAAGATGTCTTTAATCGGGTCAGAAGGCTGCAGCCATTTGACTTGCATGATGAGAAAGCCTTCACCAGCAGCCGATGGCTATAACATGGACGTCGCCTGTACATCCTCATGATAGCTTGGCTTTGTCTCATTTGTATTCCTGTAACCTTGTGTATTCTACAATTGAGTCAGAGAAATGACAAGTCTGGCTGTGCACATTCTTCATATGACTTGTGATGTCATCGAGTTCCGTGTAGTCGATGACATCACAATGGGATCATCAGCTCCTGGGCCATTGAGATAATTTCATCATCAAGCCAGCCCTGCAGGCCTTTGCGCTGTAGGATCTTTAAGTGCTGTGGAGCCAGGGTGTTCCTCTGACTGCAGGTATTGGCCGTCCCCACCGGTGGAGTCTGCGGCTTCGGGGCTCCAGCACTTATCAGAACTGAACTTCCTGTAGTGACTTTCTTAGCCGGTGGCATCATCTTGGGCTGGCTATCCTCAGAGGCTAATTTCCTTTTTAGACCGCGCCTATTTTTTGGCAGCCACTTGTCTGTTTCTTGGGCACATTCTGGATGAGCAAGATGTTTTTTGATTTTTGTAATGGTGGAGGTGGAGGCAGAATCCCCTGCCATGTAGAGTGGGGTACTCTCACCTCTGTCTTGACTGATGACTTGGTCTTGTTGTATTTTCAGAACAACCGGCCTGATCCTCCTGACCGCTTGAATGGTGGCAGATTTCTTGGCCAAGAAAGAATTCCTCATCACAGTCGTCCTCTTGTAATAAGATGTCTTTAATCGGGTCAGAAGGCTGCAGCCATTTGACTTGCATGATGAGAAAGCCTTCACCAGCAGCCGATGGCTATAACATGGACGTCGCCTGTACATCCTCATGATAGCTTGGCTTTGTCTCATTTGTATTCCTGTAACCTTGTGTATTCTACAATTGAGTCAGAGAAATGACAAGTCTGGCTGTGCACATTCTTCATATGACTTGTGATGTCATCGAGTTCCGTGTAGTCGATGACATCACAGTGGGATCATCAGCTCCAGCTGCTATTGGTCACCAGTAAGATTCAAATTTCCCGCCACATTCTCTATCAGAGGAGTAAGAAGGAGTGTCTGTGTGTGGCCACATCTCCACTGAGGTATATGGAGGATGGGGGTACTGGGGGCCACCATTCCCCGATAAGTGAGGACACCAGAGGGGGCATTTATGGAGTTTACAGTAAAGGGTCAAGTGCCCAAAGTGGCCAAATCATTGCAGTCAGTGGTTGGTCCTGTAAATCTTATAGAGAATAATAACAACTTGATCATTTTCATATTGAACATTTTTATTCCAAATCATGTTTGGAAACTGCGGCTTATACATTTTATTTTCATGGAAGTTTTATAAAATATACAAAAATGACAATAAATGTTCTTAATCAAACTCTACAACTCCCAAGAAGATATGTATTTTTATATAAAACTATGGGAGAACTCCAGCTTTTTATTTTATTTGTAAAATAAGGTTTTATCGGTCGGCAGCTGCTTGTTTTCAGTCATCAGGGCAGTGCCAGGGGCTTTGAACAGTCAGCGCTCAGTACACAGCTCACTGTAATCACTCGCCTACTGAATCCACACATGCTGCAGAATAGGAGGTCAGTCAAGGAGACGGCTCTGCCAGCAAACGAATCCATGTGAACTTTATTTGTCTTACTAAATGGCTGCGTCAAGGGCATGTCTGGACCCCGTTTTATGAGAAGCCCCGGTTAGAAGCCATGAAAGTACTGAAGCCCTGGAATAGGTTTTAAGCATGAGGTTAAATATGTTATTACAAGAAGTAACTGCTGACCCTTCTGTATTCAGATCTAGACACCTCCCATGACCTGGATACAAGTCACGTTAATATTTTAGTAAACAATTAGTTCTGTACAGAGGAAAACAAAAGCCAAGCAAGGTTGAGAGGAACTTCAGGACATCATGTGGATGGTACAAGTTACAGCTAGAACCCTGAAGATGTTAACTCTGATAGCTTTATATTACATGTTCATTACATAGGTGTATTCATGCTATGAGCAAAAAGGGGAGTAAAGAAAATTAAAGTGTATGCACACGGAGTACACATGTGGCCTCATTCAAATGCTGTGCTTCATCTCTGCTTCTCAATGATGGAAAAGTGGCCATTATAGTCTATAGGGATGTTCATGTGTCCAAATGTTTTGTGGACCAACTGTCCTTAAAAAACACAAAAAAAACAAAACAAAACTACGACAGTCTGGATTTGATCTTGTTTGCAAATCAAGCTCTCCCTTTAACCCCTTCATGACCCGGCGATTTTTCATTTTTTATTTTCGGTTTTTGCTCCCCTGCTTCCAAGAGCCATAACATTTTTATTTTTGCATCAATATAGACATATGATGAGTTGTACTTTCAGATGAAGTCATTTATTTTACCATATAGTGTACAGTGAAATGGGAAAAAAGTTCCAAGTACAGTGAAATTGTAAAAAAAAAGTGCAATTACACATTTGTTTATTGGGTATTTTAGTCGCCATGTTCATTATATGGTAAAAGTGACATGACGGTGTGATGCCTCAGGTCGGTACGAGTTCATAAATACCAAACATGTTAGTTTTACTGTGAAAAAATGTAGACGTTTGAAAAATAAAAGAATTCCACTTTTTGCGCCATGTTCTGCTTCCTGTAGCACCCTCATTTTTCGGGATCTGGGGCTGTGTGATTGCTTATTTTTTGCATCTTGAGCTGACCTTTCCAATGATACCATTTTTGGTTGGATGCGCTGTTTTGATTGCCCGTTATTGCATTTTATAGTACTAACCAGAGGTACCCTAACTGCCATTAGATACTGGGATCCTCAGACCCATTGTGAAATATGCAGGTGCAGTGAGCCCTGGGTTACTTCATATGGCTGAATTGTGTCAGCAGTTCCTGCATGATGAAGGCACTGATGGGACTGTCCTGCCCATTCTGCAAACCTGAATCCAATCGAGCACATCTGGGACATCATGTCTCGTTCCATCCACTGCACTACAGACTGTCCAGGAATTGATTGATGATTTAATCAAGGTCTGGGAGGAGATCCCCTCAGGAGAACATCTGCCGCCTCATCAGGAGTATGCCCAGTCATTGTACAGAGGCCATAAAGGCACATGGAGGCCATACACACTATGAGCCTCATCAGGAGCATGCCCAGGTGTTGTAGGGAGGTCATACAGGCACATAGATGCCACACGGACTACTGAGCCTCATTTCTTTGTCTTGAGGTATGTCCACTGAAGTTCCAGCAGCCTGTAATCTGAATTTCCACTTTTATTTTGAGTATCATTCCAAATCCAGACCTCCATGGGATATTAATTTTGATTTACATTAATCATTTTATTTTATTGTCCTTAACACATTCCAGTACGTAATGAATAAAGAATGGCAACTGGAATATTGCATTCACTGAGATTTAGGATGTGGTATTTTAGTGTTCCATTTATTGGAGTTAATGAGTATGGAGTTTCACATTAAGTCATCCTATTTCTGCCATGTCATGTATACTTTTGTATGCTAAACTTGCTGCTCCTCTAAAATCAAAGTCTTGGCATCTTATAAACCTCAGGCACAACAATGACCGATAACTGACCCTTTAAAAATGCAAAACCTGCTCTCCTTCCACAATCCTTCCATTAGTTTGTAAATATCTAAATGGAAAATACGTTCTATTTCTGTCAATGCATAATCAGCAAAAATGTGCTACAGTTATGGCCAAAAGTATTGACACCCCTGCAATTCTTTCAGATAATACTCAATTTCTTCCTGAAAATTCTTCGGTATTATTATCTTCATTTAATTTGTCTTCAATGAAAAAACACAAAAGAGAAAGAAGCAAAAAGCAAAACATTGATCATTTCACACAAAACTCCAAAAATGGGCCAGACAAACGTATTGGCACCCTCAGCCTAATACTTGGTTGCACAACCTTTTGCCAAAATAACTGTGATCAACCGCTTCCGGTAACCATCAATGAGTTTCTTACAATGCTCTGCTGGAATTTTAGACCATTCTTCTTTGGCAAACTGCTCCAGGTCCCTGATATTTGAAGGGTGCCTTCTCCAAACTGCCATTTTTAGATCTCTCCACAGGTGTTCTATGGGATTTAGGTCTGGACTCATTGCTGGCCACCTTAGAAGACTACAGTGCTTTCTCTCATTAATTAATTATTCCAAAAATATACAGGGGTAAGGATAGACTGCACCAATGTACAACCGAAGCCTGGGAAAACTGCGCACAAAGTCCAACAAGAGGGGTAATTGCGCCAGCAAGTGAAGAACGTCAAAGATGGATTGGACACATAGAGGCTGAGGATTATTAATGCTGAATTCATATATACAGGCTGGGCCATCTATATGGACACACCTAAATAAAATGGGAATGAATGGTGATATCAACTTGAAATAACGAATGAAAGAATAAAGTTACATTAAAACCAAGCACACCATTGTTTTTCTTATGAAATTCTCAATAGGTTTCATGTGTCACATGACCCTCTTCCCATTGAAAAAAATAAAGTTGGATCCAAAATAGCCGACTTCAAAATGGCTGTCATGGTCATCACCCCTCCCACATACTAATGTACCACAAACAGAAAGTTGATATCACCAACCATTTCCAATTTTATTTCGGAGTATCCATATAGATGGCCCACCCTGTATCCTGTAAAAGGAAGGTGAAGGCTGCACTCAAAAAAGGATGAATAAAATGGACCTTTATTGTCCAATATGGCGGGGCGATGTTTCCGTTACAAAGGGCCTTTATCAGAGGTTCTGTGTAGCTGACGCTTGATAAAGGTTCATTGTAACCAAAATGTCACCATGGCATGGGTTAATGAAGATCCATTTTGTAATCATTTTTCAGTGCTGCCTTCCTTTTGTCTGTATGTTAAATGGGCGCAGGCACCGCAAGTCCCTATGTTTAACATGGGGACGCAGGTGCCTGCGCTCTGATGCAGATCGGTGTGCGCACCCATTCACTGCAATGTATGATTTGTACACAGGCGAATGCCTGCGTACAAATCACACACTCTTGTCCGCACCCTGAACGCAACATGTCGGGTTCCTGGTGCAGACCAGACTGTGTGATTTGTGCGCAAGCGTCCGCATGTGCACAAATCACATACTGCAGTGAATGGGTGCGCACGGCCATCTGCACCCGAGCACAGGCACTTGCGTCCCCATGTTAAACATATGTGAAAGAAAGAATGCGCATATAGGGTCTTATCTCAATTAAAAACTCTCACTTGTCGATGTGGAATTGCTCACCTTAGTCAGTTGTGAAACCCACAACTGGTAGAATAGCGTACAAGCAGCTGCTGCAGGGACCGCACTCTCAACGGTGACCGTGGTCGTAATGCAGAATCTTGGACAAAGTGCTTCGGTGTCCGCGCTGCTGCTCCAAAGCCAAAGAAACACAGACACGGGAATGTCTGGTACAGCTACAGTCTTTATTTTCCTCCTACGTGTTTCGGAGCCTCCTCCCGAGCTCCTTCCTCAGGGAACAGCTGAGGAAGGAGCTCGGGAGGAGGCTCCGAAACGCGTAGGAGGAAAATAAAGACTGTAGTTGTACCAGACATTCCCATGTCTGCGTTTCTTTGGCTTTGGAGCAGCAGCGCGGACACCGAAGCACTTTGTCCAAGATTCTGCATGTTAAACATAGGGACGCGCAGTGCCTGCGCTCAGCTTGCGCTTCCCCGCCGCAATACTCTGCGGCGGGGAGCGCAAGTCTGACACCAGCCTTACATAGCGACATTAATTACACAGCACTTTACAGACGTGATCATCTCTATCTCCATTGGGGCTCACAATCTACATTCCCTATCAGTCTTTGGAGTGTGAGAGGAAACTGGAGAACCCGGAGGAAACCCACATAAGGCCCCTTTCACAGCAGTGTTCTACGCTAATCGTGGCAGTTGCGGTGCAACTGCCGCGATTACCGCATAACGGCCGCACTTGCGGTAAGTGTGCGGCAGATGCGGTATGTGCGGTTTCGGCACTTGCGGCAGATGCGGCCGCGAGAAAACCGCGGCTGACTGCGCTTTTTTCGCGCCAGCATCTGCCGCAAGTGCCGAAACTGCAACTGTACCGCACTTGCCGCAAGCCCCAAAGACATTGCATGGGGCTTGCCGCAGGTGAACCGCAAGTGCGGCCGTTATGCGGTAATCGCGGCAGTTGCGGTTTTTTCACCGCAACTGCCGCGATCAGCATAAAACGCTGATGTGAAAGCTGCTTTACATGGGGAGAACATATGTGCACACACACATACTGTATATATATATATATATAAACATACTAGCTATTGAACTCGT
The DNA here is from genome assembly GCA_033576535.1 of Allobates femoralis. NCBI lineage: Eukaryota > Metazoa > Chordata > Amphibia > Anura > Aromobatidae > Allobates > Allobates femoralis. Next base: position 61,686,769 of record JARQOC010000007.1, read on the forward strand.
TCTAAGCCCGGATATTGAGCATTTTTATTGTCACATTTTTACTTTTATTGAAGCACTCCTTGAAAAAATAATGTATTTATTGCACAAAGATGTCTCTGTAAACCACAAGTTTGGTGTAAACTCTGTGATCTTTCTGTCAGTTTCCTTGTTGGTGCAGGACATTGTGAGTTGGGTCTTTATCTATTCTTCCCCTGGCTGGTTTCCACCCCATTATTTCAATTTTGCACCGTGGTTGCTGCCATTATCCCTATGACTGGCGCCAGTGTTATGTTCACATTGTAGTTGAATCCTTCAATAAAATAACAGAAAAAGTGCATCTGCATACTGCGAGCTTCAGCGCCATTTTCCTGAAGACAATGTCTCTGCCAAAATCATCTGAATCAAACTGGTAACTCGTGATTTTCACAGAGATTGTGTCTTCAATAAAATGGTGCTGGAGCTCGTGGTATGCGCATTCACCGACTGTGGTGCCATTTTATTGTAGAATTCAACTACAATGTGAGCAAAGCACTGCACACGCCCCGACCTACCTGGTTTTGCACAGAAGAACTTGTTCAGCATTATATTATAGATTATTAGTTGCGTGTAATAATAATGTAGTTCTCCATAGCAACCAATCAGAGCTCAGCTTTCACTTTCCCTCAGTAGCTTCAATGCTAAAAGCTGCATTCTTGTTGCTATAGGCAACCATGGTGATCTTACTGTGAGGCGATTCTCATAAGTGAGGCCCCAGTTACTTCAGCAGGGGCTATAGGCATCAGAATGATCTTACTGTAAGGTGATTCTCATAACTGAGGCCCCAGTTACTTCAGCAGGGGCTATAGGCATCAGAATGATCTTACTGTGAGGTGATTCTCATAACTGAGGCCCCAGTTACTTCAGCAGGGGCTATAGGCATCAGAATGATCTTACTGTGAGGTGATTCTCATAACTGAGGCCCCAGTTACTTCAGCAGGGGCTATAGGCATCAGAATGATCTTACTGTGAGGTGATTCTCATAATAAGTGAGGCCCCAGTTACTTCAGCAGGGGCTATAGGCACCAGAGCGATCTTACTGTGAGGTAATTCTCATAAATGAAACCTCAGCTACTTCTGCAGGGGCTATAGACATCAGAATGATCTTACTGTGAGGTCAGTCTCATATATGAGGCCCCAGTTACTTCTGCAGAGGCTATAGGCACCAGAGCGATCTTACTGTGAGGTAATTCTCATAAATGAAACCCCAGCTACTTCTGCAGGGGCTATAGGCACCAGAGCGATCTTATTATGGAGTGATTCTTATAAATGAAGCCCCAGTTACTTCTGCAGGGGCTATAGACAACCAGAACGATCTTAGTATGAGGTGATTCTTATAAATGAGGCCTCAGTTACGTCTGCAGGGGCTATAGACACCAGAACAATCTTATTATGAGGTGATTCTCATAAATGAGGCCTCAGTTACTTCTGTACTCTCTATAGGCACCAGAACAATCTTACTGTGAGGTGATTCTCATAAATGAGGCCTCAATAACTTCTGCAGAGGCAGAACCTATTTAAAAAAAAAAAGTAGTTCCAATCAAACAGTTCAATCCTGGCTTCAGTTATTAAAAACAGAAAGGGAATAACTGACCCCCAGGGATCCTGTAAACAGGGCTTTGGATCCCCATCTACATAAAGCGGAGGTGTGTGTGCCCAATAGGCTATTGGACGGCCAACAATAGCAAAGTGCTTTAACCGGTGGAGTCCACACATGACACCCCCACCAATCAACTGAAAACGCCTCCGGCAGCGGCTGTAATAAGCAACATTTGTAGAGGAAGACGGCAGCCATGTCCTGCTCTGCTGCACAACTCTCCTGGGTATCGCCAAAGTCTTTCTGAAAACACAGGAAATATGAGGCTTAAAGGGATCCTGACCTCACAAAATGTGCCCCAGCCTCTATATACCTGTCCCTGCACCATATCAATAGATTTCTAGGCATCCCTTTCTGCTTGAAAAGCGATATAGTAAACTTTAGATAAGTTGTTATCATACTTTATAATCTGCGGCTTCTCATTATTTGAGAAGCTGCAAAAGGCGTTCCTTTCTGGGCCTCCCCGCCGCCTGCTTTGTAATTATTCACGCCCCTATGGGCATGCTACAGAGCAGGGACAATGCTCGTCATGTAAGGGGCGTTAAAGCCGATATGACGCTATTCACGTCATATCTGGCTTTACCACGTCAGTACACCCATCGCGCATGTGCACTCCGCATCGCAGAGGCCAATGTGAAAAATGCAAGATTACTGTTTTAGTTTTCAATAAAGATCATGATATTTACCAAATAAAACTCTGCCAAAAATTAAAAGAAGCAAAAGAATATTAATGCAATTTAAGAGGTTTTCTTCTCCAAATTATTGACACCCAGCGCAGCCTGCAGAACGGGTAGAGTGTAATATGCAGAATGCTGGGATTGGTCACTGTAAGGCGGTGCGAGGCAGTGTAAGGGCCACTTTACACACACCAACTTATCTGTCCAACTTCTGAACACCTTACTGGTTGCAGTGAAATCATGGACACATTGCTCCATTTTGTGGCTGTGTACAAATGGAACAATGTGTCCATGATTTCACTGCAACCAGTAAGGTGTTCAGAAGTTGGACAGATAAGTTGGTGTGTGTAAAGTGGCCTTAAGGCGGTGTGAGGTGGTGTAAGGCAGTGTGAGGTGCTGTGAGGCGGTGCGAGGTGCTGTGAGGTGGTGTGAGGCAGTACAAGGTGGTGTGAGGTCAGTGTGAGATGCTGTGAGGCGCTGTAAGTAGATGCAAGATGGTATGAGGTGTTCTGAGGCAAGGCAGTGTAAGATGGTGTGAGGTGGTGTAAGTCAGTGCGAGATGGTGCCAGCTTCCGTCACATGACCACAAATATGTGATTTGCCTACTCGCTTCACTGAATCTTATTAACCCTTTGCCTCCACAGTTAACCTTGGTTTTCACATTTGCATTTTTCCCTCCTCTTTCTCCAAGATGTTTTTTTCTTACAGATAAAATCATAGCAGTGCTTGTTGTTTTCCTTACAGAACAACTTGTTGTTTTCCATCAGGGGTGGGGAAACTCAGGCCCCAGGGCCGAATACGGACCCTCGATGACAGATTCCTGGGGACCGCAGTGCTTAGGCTAGCAGACGTGCTTTGCTGACTGTATGCCTTTTAAATCCATCTCTCCAGTGATCTCTACACCCCAGCCTCAGCCTCCCCGCTGATGTATATGCTCCCAGCCTCTCCTGTGATGTCTAGGGCTCTAGCAAACATGGAAAAGCAGTTGAGAAGCAACACGACCAATATCGCTTCCCCCAAAGAGAAGCAGCTCCAGCATCACAGTAGGGGGATTTGATTATATAACCAAATATAACTGGGTAATATTCAAGTTAATAATATTGTGCGGCCCCCGAAGAATTGTAGAAATTTCCAAATGGCCCTCAGCAGAAAAAGGTTCCCTGGTTTACATTATACTAATTATGTAACTATATAACATACTAGAAAATTGTGTAAAAAGTGCAATTCCACCTCTGCTGTTTTTGGGGTTTAGTTTCTATGGCATCCACTGTATGGAAAAAATTGGCAGGAAAAATGATACTCCGTGTCAGCACCGTCCCAGCGGTACATACAAACTTGCACAAAGTTTGTAAAGGGACCGTCACACGTGTCAATATCGCTGCTGCACGTGACGTTGCGATATTGACGCGTGTGACAGGGCGCTGGTTGATGGTCGCCAGGTTTTCGGGCTGGACCGAAAAACCTGGCGATGGTCGCCGGTGTACACGCAGCTTCGCTGTGTGTGACATCGGGAGACACGATCAGCCAGCTCCCAGCACCTCTCAGCAAGCGCTGGGAGCTGGTATCCAAGGTAAACTGCGGGTAACTAGGCAGCGCGCGCTGCCTACATACCCGATGGCATGCGCTGCCTAGTTACCAGCAGTTTCCCCTGAATACCAGCCTACAGACATTGTGGAAACGATATTTAAATCATTTCCACGATGTCGCTGGTGAGTCTGCCTGTGTGATAGCTCACCAGTGATCAGCCATCAATGTCGCCAGCAATCAGATCGCTGACGACATTGACGTGTGTGATGCTGGCTTAAGGTTTGCCAGCTGTGTGTCATCATTTTCCCAGACCCTAAAATTTCAATTTTGGCGGTTGTCTCCATGTGAGGGCTCGTGTTTTGGATGGCGACGGATGGATTGATGCTCAGGGGGCACAGGACATTCTCATCCTTTATTGACGCCAGCTCGGGGGGCACAGGACATTCTTATCCTTTATTGACGCCAGCTCGGGGGGCACAGGACATTCTTATCCATTATTGACGCCAGCTCGGGGGGCACAGGACATTCTTATCCTTTATTGACGCCAGCTCGGGGGGCACAGGACATTCTTATCCTTTATTGACGCCAGCTCGGGGGGCACAGGACATTCTTATCCTTTATTGACGCCAGCTCGGGGGGCACAGGACATTCTTATCATTTATTGACGCCAGCTCGGGGGGCACAGGACATTCTTATCCTTTATTGACGCCAGCTCGGGGGGCACAGGACATTCTTATCCTTTATTGACGCCAGCTCGGGGGGCACAGGACATTCTTATCCTTTATTGACGCCAGCTCGGGGGGCACAGGACATTCTTATCCTTTATTGACGCCAGCTCGGGGAGCACAGGACATTCTTATCCTTTATTGACGCCAGCTCGGGGGGCACAGGACATTCTTATCCTTTATTGATGCCAGCTCGGGGGGCACAGGACATTCTTATCCTTCATTGACGCCAGCTCGGGGGGCACAGGACATTCTTATCCTTTATTGACGCCAGCTCGGGGGGCACAGGACATTCTTATCCTTTATTGACGCCAGCTCGGGGGGCACAGGACATTCTTATCCTTTATTGACGCCAGCTCGGGGGGCACAGGACATTCTTATCCTTTATTGATGCCAGCTCGGGGGGCACAGGACATTCTCATCCTTTCATTAAATTTGTTTATGGAACAGAAAAAATGGAGACTGAAAAATAAAAAAAATGTTTGAAAACATTATTTTTACCACGTTCCAGTATGAGGAGAGCTGATCTAGTAACCAATCAGGTCACTGTTTTGTTTAAAAACTCTTAATAGCTGTAATGTGATTGGTTGCCAGAAGGAGCAGACGTGTTATTACCCAGGTGATGGCAGATGTGGCCCTGGTGGAGTGAGGTCACCATCTCCCCAGGACAGAGGTCACACTGCCAGCTTCAGAGCAAGGGGTTAATATCACTACCACAATATCTGTGAGCCCAAACTGTAAACTATCCTGCACTGCCCCCAGTATACACACAATACCGCACCGCCCTGTAAGACCGCGATCACACAGCCTGTACTCACATGGTCGGAACCGGGGGATCATTGCTTGGATCCTGGAATCGGCCGACACCTCATCACAGACTGGGGACAGATCCCCCCGGACTAACAAAGTGAAACTGGGACGTCACAGCAGAAGTGCAATATACAGAGTGACCAGCAGAGGGAGCGAAGGAGGGAGCGATCCGGACACGTGGGAAATCTGCTGTCCAGTCTGCTGTGTAGTGTATACAGTATATCTGTACTGCCTGTATACACTGTGCTTAGCGTGCTATACTGTACTATATACATTGTGCTATATACACACTGCTATATACTGTACTATATACACTGTGCTGTATATACTGTGATATATATCCTATACTATATACGCTGTGCTTAGCGTGCTATATACTGTACTATATACACTGTGCTATATACACTGCTATATACTGTACTATATACATTGTGCTATATACACTGCTATATACTGTACTATATACACTGTGCTATATACACCATGCTATATTACTGTACTATATACACTGCTATATACTGTACTATATACGCTGTGCTTAGCGTGCTATATACTGTACTATATACACTGTGCTATATACACTGCTATATACTGTACTATATACATTGTGCTATATACACTGCTATATACTGTACTATATACACTGTGCTTAGCTTGCTATATACTGTACTACCGTGTTTCCCCGAAAGTAAGACATGGTCTTACATTCTTTTTGTGGCCAAAAGTGGCCCCCTGTTTTACTTTCGGGGGGCCCTTACATTGGAGGCCCCACCATCCATCCATCCATCCACACACTGCAGCCATCCATCCACACATTCCCACACATACAGACAGACACATGCATACACATATATACACATATACACCATACACACCACACACACCACACACACACATAGCACCGCTTCTTACCGGGTCCGGTGTGGGGTCCCCGATGGTCCTGTGCCGTCCTCTGTGCTCCGGTCCGGTCCCCGAGATGATCCGCTGCCGTCCGCCGTGTTCCGGTGCCGTTTTGCACCGGTATTGCCGGTCCTTGGCTCCATGGTCCCTGTTCTTCCGGAGTTCAGGCCGCAGCTCCGCCCAGGTCATAGTGTGGGCCAATCAGCATAGCGGCGCTCAAGCAAGCGTCATCGGTCGCTTGCCTCTGACGTCAGCGCCGCTATGCTGATTGGCCCACACTATGACCTGGGCGGAGCTGCGGCCTGAACTCCGGAAGAACAGGGACCATGAAGCCAAGGACCGGCACCGGAACACGGCGGACGGCAACGGATCATCTCGGGGACCGGACCGGAGCACAGAGGACGGCACAGGACCATCGGGGACCCCACACCGGACCCGGTAAGAAGCGGTGCTATGTGTGTGTGTGGTGTGTGTGTGGTGTGTATATATGTGTATATATGTGTATGCATGTGTCTGTATGTGTGTATGTATGTATGTAAACCCCCCCGTGTTTCCCCGATAGTAAGACCCCCCCTCCCCCGCCTTACAATCGGGGGGGGGGTCTTACTTTCGGGGGGGGGGTCTTACTATCGGGGAAACACGGTAGGAGGTCTTGCAGGGGAGCAGCCTTCTTGGTGTACTCCTTCGATAGTAGCCCACCAAACCCAGGAATTGATGTACTTCCTTGATGGTCTTGGGTTCTGGCCACTCTTTGATTGCTGTCACCTTGTCTGGATCAGGGGCCACACCTTCGGCACTGACTATGTGTCCCAGGTACTGCACGCTTGGCTTTAACAGGTGGCATTTTGATGGTTTTAGCTTCATCCCGTATTTGGCCAGAGATTCAAACACTTCCCCTAGATGGGTGACGTGTTATTTGCCTATAGTCTACACACATTCTCATACTGCCATCCTTTTTCCTGACTAGGACTAATGGAGCTGCCCAAGGACAACAGCTATCTCGAATAACCCCTGCGTCCTTCATGTCCTGTAATATTTCCTTGACTTTTTGATAATGTAAATGTGGAATAGGCCTGTACCGCTCCTTGATTGGTGGATGTGTACCTATAGGGATGTGGTGTTGTACCACTTTTATCCTACCAAAGTCAAGTGGATGCTTACTAAAGACTTGTTCGAATTCTTGAACTATCCGGTACACACCTTGCTTCTCATATACAGGAGTGGTGTCAGTTCCGACATGGAGCTGCTGGCACCAGTCCTCCAGTGGCCCAATGGTTGGATCAGGTTTTGGCCCTTTTTTGTGGGGTTCGGGTTGCACTGTTTGGATCTCGTTGTTGCTGACTGTGTACAATTTAGCAACGGTTGCATACCTGGGTAATTTAACCTCACTGCCACAATTTAAGATACGAACAGGTACTCTCCCATTGTGCACGTCCACCACCCCCCTGGCTGTCAACAGTGTAGATCTGTGCTCTGTGCTCACGGGCTCCACTAACGCTTGATAGTCCTGCCCTCTCAGACCTATAGCTGCTCGATACCAAATCATTTCACTCATTGGGGGAATCACAATAGGCAACGGGTCTGTCACCCATGCAGTACCAATTTCACCATCTGTAATTGTTACCTGTTGTTGGTGCAGGATGGCTCTGATCTCATGTTGGAGGACCTTCCTCTGACCAGGTCTGGCAGTGTCTGCAATCTGTTGAAACAAAGACAAAGCTTCCTCCATGCAAATGCTAACAACATTAGTACCTAGTATAATAAGGGATCATTTGCTTTACTGACTTCTGCTACTACAAGGACCCCTTGCTTCTGCAGTTCCACCCTCCCCACCTTTATGGGCACTTCTCTGACCCCCATAACGGTAAATGGTCCACCGTTTGATGCATTAAGGGTAAGCTCTATTTCAGGCTGTTTCAGTTCTGCATCAGCCCAATACTTTTTATAAAGGATATAGGGGATGGTGGTCACCTGTGACCCGGTGTCCAGTAGAGCAGGTGTCGGGATGCCATCCAGTACAATGGACAGAAACGGCCTCTGTCTGATGAAGGTTTTGTACCAGGTGGCTGGGCCTTGTTGATCTAGTCCTGAGGTTTGGCCCCGGCCCCCAGTGACTGTCCGTTTAAAGGACAGCTCCTGGCGAGTTGAACGGTGCAGTTACAGCGGCGGTAGATGGGCTCCCCAGTGGAGCTGTAGCGATCGGTGATTCTTCCTCTGTACGCTGCAGCTTGCTTTCCTCGCATCCAGGGTACATCTTCCGGGCTGTCGGCAAGTTGGATCAGCGGCTGAGGCTTGGGTTGGCGTCTTGGCGCTGGCTGTTGGTTTTGCTGTAACTGCATAGCGTCCATTAGTTTAGCGATGTTTTTATTCATTTGGCGCATCTCAGCATGCATCTCAGCTCTCAGTGAATCATACTTGTCAGGCTGAGCAGATTGAACATTGTGCATGGCTGCAGACACGGGTAATGATTTTGGAGCAGCCTGCACCTCACCACTGCACCACCGTTTAATTGCAGCTTCATGGGTCTCTACCAGCTTTAACCCTTTGATGGCCATCTCCTTCGGGGTGTTAAAGTCAGCTTCGGGATTGCTCAATGACCACCAACGTACAATCTTATTGTCCTCAGGGGATAGCAGTCCCCGAGTGAATTGTTCAATCAGGAGCTTATTTTCGTCAGGGGCACTAGTGGGGCTGACATGTATAAGGGCACGCAATGGTTCTTCTAGACGCCAAGCATAAGCTCTTAAGTCATCTCCCGGCCTCTGGTAGCAGTGATGGAAGCGCATGCGTATATCAGCCTCATTGCACTCCTCGAAGGTAGCTCTCAGTTTATTGAATATAGCAGAGGCGGATTTGAGGTCCGCAGCAGACCAAGACGCACTTTCTTTCTCAGCTGCACCAGCTAACTGTACCACAGCAGCGCGTTGTTGGCTGGTCATCGCATACATAGTACAAGTAGGCACTCGTGGCTGTCGGTACTTGAGCTCTGTGTTGTGGAGGCACTAAGTAAGGAGCAGCGAGATGAGCTTTTAGCGAAAAGGGACCACCAGAGATGGACACATCTAGTGAGAGGGAAAGGGGCACCAACCGAGGCTCGACTGCACTCAACCGGTACTGGAGACAACGCTGAACCGGAGGTTGGCAAGGGACGTACCCGGCGGCCAGGCTGAAACCACCAAGTAAAAGTAACAGAACTGCAGCTGTGGTGTGTGAGACTTTCTTTAGCGGCAACCACTGGCCGCAGAGGCTGCATGAGACATCGGGGTACTGATGACCCAATGAACATCCGCCAAGGTACGAACTGACTCCTCCATCCTACTGCCCAGGGGACCGCTCTCCACCTGCGAGGAGCAGAACCATCCAAGCTGCCGGTCACCGTTCCCAGAGGTTCTGAAGCAGCGACGGCCGCATACCGCAGGTGGCGTCACGAATACCCCTTTCCCTAGTCATCCGCCAGGGTCAAAGGAACGGGTCTCGGTGTCACGATGGTCTCCCTTTCCTTGGAGACTTGTGACTGCTTTGGACCTAAGTCTCATGTCTGAATTGAGACTTCATTTTAATTATGTCCTTTTCCTTTGGCACTGGAGGAGTTAATGTTAATCTCTGTTGCCAACAAGCTATCTGTGCCTTGTCCAGGTGTAGCCACTCTGTGATTACCTCTGCCTTTTATAGGATCACAGGGTTCCAGCATGTTTTGCTGGAGATTGAACTTCATTCCTGGCCAAGCTCCAGAGGTGTAAGGAGCTCTGAGGAGAACCTCTTGCTGTCAAGCCATCTGCTGACTGGTGAAGCGTCAGCAGACATGAAGTAGCTGTCCTGTTGTTCTTTGTCTGTCTTCCCCTTCCCTAATGTCTCTTTATGGTAGTGGATGGGACTAGTGCTTCCACCGTCCTTCCCTAGTGAAGGTTAACATCAGGGCCAGAGGAGGGCTTAGGTTTCCTGCTCAGCGGAGAGGTGAAAGAACTCGTACAGGGACGGTAGGGAGATCAGGGCACAGCCGCAGGTGAGTGCAGGAGGTCACCTCTCCCCTGTTCCCCATCAGCAGGGCCCTCAATTGTATTTATCCCTTTGGTGTTTCCTTGTCTGTTGTTTTTTCGTTGTTGCGCACTGGACATCGTTGGTCCAGGTGCCACTGTCACGCACGGTGCTGGACATCACCTTGGTTCAAGCGTGACACTTGGCCCCCGTCTTTCCACGAGAAAAGAACCAAGAAGTGAAGAAGAACAACTGCTGCCCAATTCCCGAGTCTTCCCCTGTCCTGGAGTGGGCGTGTCACCTTGTGTCACGAACAGGATGTGAGCGGGCCAGTAACACCGGGTCTTGTGTGCCTGAAAAAGCTGTTAAGAGACTGTGTAAGAACTAGCTCCAAAAATGGCGGTGAGAAAAGAACAAGCGTCACGTGCAGGTCTGGGGGTGTGTCTAGGCCCTCGTCATGGGAAGGACCTTGGAAAAAATGTGAAATAGCAGCCCGCCCTGAGCACTAAAGAAAAGCCAAGGGGGCCTGCTATCGATAGTTGCTGACCCCACTTAGAGGAGTGAGAAAAGGCTGGATGGGTGAGGCCCAGAAAAACAGAACGACATTCGAGTGGTGCAAGGAGGCATCATGGCGAACACTGGTTCGGACACTCTGGCGGACGGACAAGAAAGCGAGAAAGCTCCCAATGCTATTGGGGAGGCAATAGACTGGGTACAGTTCACCAGGTCTGATGACTTTAAAGAGGCTATGAAAGAACTGAGCCAATTGTTGAACAGTGCGCAGTTGTGGGCCGTTGACGCTTGGAAGCAGTCCCAGTTGCAGAAAGCGACGCTACGAGCACTGGTGCCAGAGTCTCCTGAACCACCAGAAGCAGCACCAGCTGAAGAACCAGCAAGCCAGAGGCGGCCACTGACACCAGAGCCGACAGAGGAGCCACCGGCTGCCATACCAAGTCCACCTGAACCAGAATCACAGCCAGAATCAGAGGGTGCAGCAGCCGAGCAGGAGAAGTGAGAGTTCGGCAGAGATCCCGAAGGCAGAAGGCGGAAGGGCGCATTGGGCATCCAACGAAAGCCTAACTGAGGGGTGTCCGATTGCGGCCCAGGTGGAGAGCAGGGTCGAGAGCAGGCACGATGGTGACTACTGGGCGCGAAGACAAGCCGCTGAGGACGAAGAGCGATGACAGCGCCAAGACCACTGGGAGCAGCAAGAAGAGGCTAACTTGGAGGAGAAGGGGTACGTGAGAGACTTTAGTCCTTAACCCAGCAGAGTGGCGCCGCGGACTGGTCGTGGACTTCTACCTTCGAGACGGCTGGGGGTTCATCAAGGAGTATGGCTTGGAGCAGGAGGTTTTCGTCAGCAGAAAGGACATCGAGTAGTTTCTCCTGAAGGGAAACCCTGGTCAGATCTCCGCCGCGGAGAGGAAGTCAGCTACACCCGGTGCATGGGATGTCGAGGCCGCGTTACAAGTGTACAAACTCCTGCAGCCTCGACACGCAGAAACAACTGGGCTTTCGAGCGGGGAGGATGATTTGCAGGCAAGCAGCCCTTACCCCCTAAAGTAAGACCTAGAGATATGGCCACCATTAGACCCTTACAGGTCTTAATGATTAAGGAGCCCGGCCAATCATTGGAGGGGGCGTGGCTACCTGAACTGGCGTAGGGGGGCCTGGCGAGCAAGCGGGGGGCATGGCCATTGGAGCAAGGAGGCCCACCACTCCGGCCAGCACACGCTGGCTGAAGTTGCTTTGCTGGGGCCTCTGCAAGACGTGAGGGGGCGGGCCCCAATCTCCTCCAGGCCCTGCCCCCTCTCATCAATCACCACCTGGCCCCGCCCCCTCACGTCTTCAGCAGGTCTGTCCGTCCACGCATCACCGAAAGTCACAGCTTGGAGGGGAGATGAGGGGGCGGGCCCTGATCTCCTCACCTCCTGAGCAGCTGCGGCCCAGCCTCATGCACCGGCAGGATGCAAGGGAATGGACTGAAGTCACGGAGCTGCTGCTGGTGGTCAGTATACTCTCTGTATCTGACTGTCTCTTTCTCTGACTGTCTCTCTGACTGACTGTCTCTCTCACTGTTTCTGTCTCTCTCTGTCTGTCTCACTCTCTGACTGTCTCACTGACTGTCTCTCTGTGTCTCTCTCTGACTGTCTCTTTTTCTCTGTCTGTCACTCTGCCTGTCTCTGACTGTCTCTCTCTGTCTCTCTCTCTATGACTGAGTCTCTGTCTCTCTCTCTGACTGTCTCTCTGTCTTTTTTTCTCTGTCTGTCTCTCTCTCTGACTGTCTCTCTCTGTCTCTCTGACTCTCACTCTCTGTCTCTCTCTCTCTCTGTCAAATCTTTCACTCTCTGTCTCTCACTCTGACTGTCTCTCTCACTCTCTGTCTCTCTCTCACCCTCTGTCTGTCTCACTCTGACTGTCTCTCTCACTCTCTGACTTTCTCTCTCTGTCTCTCTCACTCTCTGTGTCTCTCTCTGATTGTCTGTCTCTCACTCTCTGACTGTCTCTTTCACTCTGTCTCTCACTCTCTGTCTCTCTCACTCTCTGACTGTCTCTCTCACTCTGTCTCACTGTCTGACTTTCTCTCTCTCTGATTGTCTCTCACTCTCTGACTGTCTCTCTCACTCTCTGACTGTTTGTCTCTCTCTCTGACTGTGTGTTCTTCTGTTTGTCTCTTTAAAGATACATGTGTGGAGCCCACTGGAACGGGGTACTCGGTACCGGACCGGGTTGCTGCTGGGGGATGTCACGGAGGTCCTGGTCCGGACCGTGTCCCGGGTTCACCAGTGGCGTAACGATGGCGGTCGCAGGGGTCGTGGTTGCGACGGGGCCCGGACCCACAAGGGGCCCGGCCGTCCGAGATCCCTGCGACTGCTGATCCCAGCGCCATTCCCCCGCTTCACATGGATGTGCCACATCCATGTAACTGCGTGGCTAGCGTGTCAGAGGGGAGGCGGCGGTGCCGGTCTGCGTTCATGCAGGCTGGTGTCAGCGGTGTGTGTGGCCGCTCCGGCACTCTGGCTTTCACTCTGTGAGGTAGCGGCAACGGCTGCTTGTTGTCTACGGCTGGGAGCCCAAACATGGCCGTGTCCGCGCCTCCTCCGGTAATGTCCCTCAGCCACCATCAAGGTGATCATCATGGCACAGGCCAGAGATCACACCATACCAAACGTACAGAACCCAGGAGCCCTATCCTGTCTGCAGAATACAGGGATGGAGAGGGATTAAGATGATGAAGATGAGAGATGGAGCAGGACATCACACCAGGGCTCCAGTGAAACCCTCCCCCAGGGACATGTAGTCCCCCGTCCTGAGCCTCCTGCACTCCCCTTCACAGAGGCCCAGCAGCAGGCAGCGTTAGTGCAGAGCTCTGGACTTGCTCTCTGTACAGCTGCAGGACGATGTAATCATGGAGGAGGCAGGAAGACACTGGAGGAGGACACAGCTTCCGGCGTGCTGCTGGTACAGAGGAAGGCTCCTGTGTGATTATTCCACTAGAGGGCGCTGTAACCACAGCAGCGTTAACTCTTCCATCTCCGGAGCGCCGCACTCCCTGTGCTGCAGACAGTGCACATAACGCAGGAGAATGCGGCCCCTCATACCTGGGCACACAATCCCCGCCTCCACCTCATGTTCTCCCATCTGACTCCTTCCCGCTCTCCTGTATTACACATCAGCTGCGGTCTAGAACAGTAATGGCTGCCGGGCTCCTCACGTCCTCCCAGCATCCTCTGCGGTGTGGAGGAACTCATTTGCATACCATTTGTGAGACAATGTCTATTAATAGCCTCATTTAGGGTTGGTATTTTTTCAGCACCTCACCACTACAGGACACAATATGGACGAAGCTTTCAGAATCATAAAGAAGAATCAACTCTCCACAAGTTACAATGAATCAGTATACAGGGCTGTCCTCGCACAGCTGGTGTTTGTGTATTGGCAGCTGAGGCTGGATGAGTGCAGCTCACCCCCAGTTACCAGTCCCTGTTAGCACATCACCACTGCATAACATGGGTCAAGCATGGATCCCCTGCGCAAGGATCGGGTGAAGAACACACAGAGCCCATGGTGTGATGTGCAGCAGGATTTTTTTTTAACCCCATAATGACTAATGACGACTTAAGCCGTCATGAAAAGATGACGGCTAAACTCGTCATGAACTGTCACTGCTTGTAAACAAACAGTGACAGCTCAAATCTAACAGCTGTCAGTGACAGCTCAGGGACAGAGGTGTGCGGACACTTTTTACTGGTCCCCACAATCAGAGCGCATCATTCAGTCAATCTGACCGACCGAGGGAAATGCATGATCTCTGTAGGAGGCGGGCTGTCAGCTGTGCCCAACTCCTGCAATCATCCCCTGCTTGTGCCCATTGCTGTGCCCGCTCTCCTGCATCACACCCCCTGTCCCCCGCTGTGTCTGCCCTGTCCCCCGCTCATCCCCCTGTCCCCCGCTGTGTCTGCACCCCCCCCCCCCCCGCTCATCCCCCTGTCCCCCGCTGTGTCTGCCCCCCCCAGCTCATCCCCCTGTCCCCCGCTCATCCCCCTGTCCCCCGCTGTGTCTGCCCCCCCCCCCGCTCATCCCCCTGTCCCCCGCTGTGTCTGCCCCCCCCAGCTCATCCCCCTGTCCCCCGCTCATCCCCCTGTTCCCCGCTGTGTCTGCCCCCCCCCCCCCCCCGCTCATCCCCCTGTCCCCCGCTGTGTCTGCCACCCCCTGCTCATCCCCCTGTCCCCCGCTGTGTCTGCCCCCCCCCCCCCCCGCTCATCCCCCTGTCCCCCGCTGTGTCTGCCCCCCCCCTCCCCCGCTCATCCCCCTGTGTCTGCCCCCCGGCTCATTCGCCTGTCCCCTGCTGTTTCCGGGCCCCCCCCCGGTGATCACCTCTTCCCGCCGCTTCCTTCAACTCACCTCCTCCTGCCGCCGCCGTCTCCCGCTTGCCTCCTCCTGCTGTCAGCCTCTCCTCACTGCCGCTGCCCGACGTTTTGGTAAGACCTCCTGCATGATCCCTGGGGGATCCCCATCCCCCTGCATGGGGATCCCTGATCCCTCATCCCCCTGCAGGGGGATCCCTGATCCCCCATCCCCCTGCAGGGAAAAAGTTAGAGAAAAAGTTTTTGAGTATCTTTTAAAAGAAAGCAAGGGCAAGCTATTTTCACCATGATTCTTACTTAGGCTCATGCCATTAGTAACAGCGTATTAAAACTTTGACTCAGTTCCGAGCACAACCACAGATATTGGACATATTTTTGTCAATGACTCAGTGCATTAGGGAAAAAAATTTTGAGTATCTTTTAAACTTTTCTCAGGTGAACATTTCTTCTCTAGTTTTCCACATTTTACCTTTTTTTTCTCCTTCTTTCATGAGTCAGAACTTTTTGTTTTTCCCTCAGTATAGACATATGGGGGCTTGTTTTTTGCGGGACCAGTTGTACTTGTGAACACATCACTCATTTTACCATATATTGCACTGGAAAACTGGAACTGGTCCCTTACAGTGGGAATATTCATTAAGGAATTAACCATTACTTTTACAATCCACGTGGGCATAGAGTTGATTATTGTTATTTATTTATATAGCACCATTAATTTCCATGGAGCTGTACATGTGAAGGGGTTACATACAAAATACAGATGTACAATACAGTGAACAATTTAACAGTGATAGACTGGTACAGAGGGGAGAGGACCCTGCCCTCATGGGCTAACATTCTACAGGATAACGGGGAGGAGACAGTAGATTGGGGGTTGTGGCAGCAGTGGTAATGAGGCGGGTGCGCAGAGGTGGTGAGGCGGCTGCACGGAGGTGGTATCTCCAATGGTAGTGGTGGTGGAGTGCCAGGTCCGGATTACAGTAGGATCATTGCCAGGGGTGCATCGAGCCCCCCTGCCGCCTGAGCCGTATAGAGAACCGGTGGGGGGGGTGCTAGCAGACCGCAGCCCCACCGCCCCTGTAACGTTAGGTGGTGAGGAGGGGGGGTGCTAGCAGACTGCAGCCCCGCCGCCCCTGTAGCCTTAGGTGAGGAGCGGGGAAGGGGGGGTGCTAGCAGACTGCAGCCCAGCCGCCCCTGTAACGTTAGGTGAGGAGCTGGGGTGAGGGGGGGGCGGTGCTGCTGTTATGGCAATAAATAGTTAATAATTTATATAGGTTTATAGAAGACATTCAGAAATCTTTAAATGTACAGGCTAGATGCCTGTTTGTAGGAAAAAGGCCTTGCTCTTTTCCCTAGTTAGCCCTCTCTGCTTCTTCCCTCCCACCTTCGGGATTCCTCTGGCTCAGATTTTATATAATGTTTTGACTTAAGGTACCGTCACACAGGGAGATATCGCCGGCGATGTTGCCGGCAACTGAGGGGCGTGGCCAGGTTGCGGCGACATCGCCGGAGAGTTGCCTCGTGTGACAGGGCGATAATCAGGAGAAAAATCGCCTGAGTAACATCGCCAGGTTTCCCAACATTGTTGGGAAACCTGGCGATGTTGCTCAGGCGATTATGCCTGATCGCCCTGTGTAACGCGGCAACCTGCAATGTTGCAGGCGATTCCGCCTATCTACAACATTGCGAGTTATTGCTCGCTGGGTTGCTGGGCAACCCAGCGAGCGATAGCCGCGGCAACTAGTCGGCGACATCGCCGGTAAGTTGCTCCGTCTGACATCTCCCCGGCGATGTCAGGGATGCGCGCTCCCGCGATCCCCGGCAACATCGCCGGCGATATGTCCCTGTGTGACGGTACCTTTAGAGGTAGCCGTATAGAAGTTCTTATCAGCTTGTTCTGAATGTACTGTGCAAATCAAGGCTAGTTTAAACTAACTAACACACAGAATATAATTGAATGTTTTTTTCAGAATAAAATGTATACTCAGCATAATATGATGCAATTACCTAGAAACACCCCTAAGGAATGCCCCTTTAATGATAAGTAATAAAACTGCTAACCGCTCCTAAAATAAAGGTCTTTGTCATTAAGCTCTACATTGACATGGGTGTCAGCGTGGTTCTTTCGGTGGCGTGCATACACTTAGACAAAGCATCCAATTTGGCGGCAGACAATTAAGATGACAGCCCACCCGAGAGGTGTGGAGGGCATCCATTACACTGCTAGCAGCCTTCAGCCTCCCCGACCACCCCTGTAGCCTGCACAAGTAGGGCGCCGCCGCCATCTTACCGGGTGACGCTGCAGCGGCCCCAATCTCGCTGGAAGACAAATTAAATGAAGATAATAATACCAAAAAATTTGTGATTGCAATCATTTTCAGGAAGAAACTGACTATTATCTGCCAGAATTGCAGTGGTGTCAATACTTTTGGCCACAAATGTACATATATTTCATGTTCATTCCACACCTAAAATGCTCAGGTAACATAATATACATCTTATTATGGGATATGTGTTCATTCTCCTATTATCTACAGATATTTCACGTTTATTCCACACCTGAAATGCTCAGGTAACATAATATACATCTTATTATGGGATATGTGTTCATTCCTCTATTATCTACAGATATTTCACGTTTATTCCACACCTGAAATGCTCAGGTAACATAATATACACCTGGTTATATGGGATATGTGTTCATTCCTCTATTATCTACAGATATTTCACGTTTATTCCACACCTATAATGCTCAGGTAACATAATATACACCTGGTTATATGGGATATGTGTCCATTCTCCTATTATCTACAGATATTTCATCTTCATTCCCCACCTAAAATGCTCCGGGAACATAATATACACCTGGTTATATAGGATATGTGTTAATTCCTCTATTATCTACAGATATTTCATCTTCATTCCACACCTAAAATGCTCAGGTAACATAATATACACCTGGATATATGGGATATGTGTTCATTCTCCTATTATCTACAGATATTTCATGTTCATTCCACACCTATAATGCTCAGGTGACATAATATACACCTGGTTATATGGGATATGTGTTCATTCTCCTATCTACAGATATTTCATGTTCATTCCATGTGTAAGATACCCAAGAAACCTTTTATACATCTACATAATGTTTCTGTAATAAGTTATTATCTTCATTCTTTTTATTTATTCCTTTTCTTCATTCTTTTTAGTATTTCCCCAATATAGAACACATTGTATTGCACAGTATATATTGCACAGTGTATGTAGTACAGTAAATAGTACAGAATATATAGCATAGTGTATGTAGCACAGTATATACAGCACAGTGTATATAATATAGGATATATATAGCACAGCGTATATAGTATAGGATATATATCACAGTATATACAGCACAGTGTATATAGTACAGTATATAGCAGTGTATATAGCACAGTGTATATAGTACAGTATATAGCACGCTAAGCACAGTGTATATAGTACAGTATATAGCAGTGTATATAGCACAATGTATATAGTACAGTATATAGCAGTGTATATAGCACAGTGTATATAGTACAGTATATAGCACGCTAAGCACATTGTATATAGTACAGTATATAGCAGTGTATATAGCACAATGTATATAGTACAGTATATAGCAGTGTATATAGCACAGTGTTTATAGTACAGTATATAGCACGCTAAGCACAGTGTATATAGTACAGTATATAGCAGTGTATATAGCACAATGTATATAGTACAGTATATAGCAGTGTATATAGCACAGTGTATATAGTACAGTATATAGCAGTGTATATAGCACAGTGTATATACGGTAGGAGAATAAACACATATCCCATTTTACCAGGTGTATATTATGTTACCTGAGCATTTTAGGTGTGGAATGAATGTGAAATATCTGTAGAGAATAGGACAATTAACACATATCCCAGGGGTCTCAAACTCGGCAGGGTTGGTGGGCCGCACATAGAAAAAAATTTATATCGGGGGGCCGCATTCCTTGTAGGACTAAGTGACATTTTAGCAAGCCAGAATTTTTTGCTCAATGTAGTAAAGTACAAATCCTGATCTTCTTGTAGGAATGTCCCCACCCTAATCTCCTTCATGTAGGAATATCCCTGTCTTGTAGGAATATCCCCATCTTGGTCCTCTTCTTGTAATGTCCCCATCCTGGTCCTCTTCTTGTAGTAATGTCCCCATCCTGGCCCTCTTCTTGTAATGTCCCCATCCTGGTCCTCTTCTTGTAGTAATGTCCTCCATCCAGGCCCTCTTCTTGTAGTAATGTCCCCATCCTGGCCCTCTTCTTGTAATGTCCCCATCCTGGCCCTCTTCTTGTAATGTCCCCATCCTGGTCCTTTTCTTGTAGTAATGTCCCCCATCCTGGCCCTCTTCTTGTAGTAATGTCCCCATCCTGGTCCTCTTCTTGTAGTAATGTCCTCATCCTGGTCCTCTTCTTGTAGTAATGTCCCCATCCTGGTCCTCTTCTTCTTGTAATGTCCCCATCCTGGTCCTCTTCTTGTAGTAATGTCCCCATCCTGGCCCTCTTCTTGTAGTAATGTCCCCCATCCTGGCCCTCATCTTGTAGTAATGTCCCCATTTTTTAGTAATGTTCCCTCCCTTGTCATCTTGTAGTAATGTCCCCCATCCTGACACCATTTTGTAGTGCTGTCCCCACATCCTGATCCGCTTTTACGGTGATATCCCCATAATCTGGTCTCTGTTCTTTTTGTTCTCTCTCACTCACACACACACTCACACATATGCACACACTCACATATACACACACTCATTCACATTCACACACATACACTCACACACATTCCCAGACATATAATCACTTACTCACACACATACACACTCACACATACACACTCCACACACACACATACTCAGACATTCACATACATACTCACACACATATACACACACTCACATATACACTCACATATACTCACAAATATACACACACATACTCATTCACACACATACTCACACACAAACACACTCACATATACACACATATACACACACTCAGACATATTCACACAAATACATACACACTCACACACACTCACACATATACACACTCAGACATATTCACACACACACTTACACATACTCACACACATATACACACACTCACACATACACACAGACATAGTCACACACACTCACACAGATATACACTCACATATATATATACACACATTTACACACACACACTCAGACATATTCACACACATACTCACACATACACACTCACAAATACACACACATACTCACACAAATACACATACACACACTCATTCACACACACATGCTCAAACATACATACACACACACATACATATACACACACATAAACACTCGCACATATTCACTCACACATACAACACACACACTCAGACATTCACACACTCTCTCTCTCAATCACACACACCTTTATGATGCTGTGATCCATTGTACAGGGGGCCGCCACGGTACCCGCATTATTGTCACTTCCGGGCATTGCTCACTAAAGCTCCTTCACGCTTGTACATCAATGCAAGCCGGCGGCCGACGGACCAATCAGAAGCCTGCAGCTGACATTGGCGTATGACGTCAACAGGAGGCTTCTGATTGGTCCACCGGCTTGCATTGATGTACAAGCCTGAAGAAGCTTGTGTGAGCGGTGCCCGGAAGTCACAATAAAGCGGGTACCATGGCGGCCCCCTGCACAATGGACCGGGGCATGCTTTTGTTTCTATGGTGCCATGGGCCGCAGTGTGAAGCCTCACGGGCCGCGTGGTTGAGACGCCTGCTGTACGGCATCAGAGAACTCCATGGTCGAGTCATCACTCATCTTTTCCTTCATCTTGTGATTCTTGTTGCTGTTATTTTTGTACAAGATTCCTCACTATAGCGGCAGCAGCAGACGGATGGAAGATTGTGAATAAAGATGAAAGCTCCTGTTTTCTTTTTTTTTTATCTTTTACTTTATTTGCATATTTTTAGATCAACTCCGTCCTCCTCTTCCTCACCATCACACCTGCCCCCTCCTTTCTACTCCTTCTCACCATCACACCTGCCCCTCCGTCCTCCTCACCATCACATCTGCCCCCTCCATCCTCCTCCTCCTCACCATAACAACTACCTCCTCCGTCGTCCTCCTCACTATCACACCTGCCTCCTCCGTCCTCCTCACCATCACACCTGCCCCTCCATCCTCCTCCACATCACCATAACAACTGCCTCCTCCGTCGTCCTCCTCACCATCACACCTGCCTCCTCTGTCCTCCTCCTTCTCCTCACCATCACACCTGCCCCCCTCCATCCTCCTCCTCACTATCACACCTGCCCCCTCCGTCCTCCTCCTCCTCACCATAACAACTGCCTCCTCTGTCCTCCTCCTCACCATCACACCTGCCCCCCTCCATCCTCCTCCTCACTATCACACCTGCCCCCTCCGTCCTCCTCCTCCTCACCATAACAACTGCCTCCTCTGTCCTCCTCCTCACCATCACAACTGTCTCCTCCGTCCTCCTCACCATCACACCTGCTCCCTCCGTCCTCCTCACCATCACACCTGCCCCCTCCATCCTCCTCCTCCTCACCATAACAACTGCCTCCTCCGTCCTCCTCCTCACCATCACACCTGCCACACATATACACACTCACACATATACACACACGCTCAAGACATATTCACATACTCACACATACACACACACTCAGATATTCACACACTCTCAATCACACACACCTTTATGATGCTGTGATCCATTATGCAGGGGGCCACCGCGGTAGCCGCTTTATCATGACTTCCGGGTACCGCCCACACAAGCTCCTTCACAGCTTGTACATCAATGCAAGCCGGCGGCCGGTGGACCAATCAGAATCCTGCAGCTGACATCAGCGTATGACGTCAACAGGAGGCTTCTAATTGGTCCGCCACCTTGCAGTGATGTACAAGCATGAAGGAGCTTGTGTGGGCGGTACCCGGAAGTCATGATAAAGCGGGTACCGCGGTGGCCCCCTGCATAATGGACCGGGGCATGGCTTTTGTTTTCATGGTGCCACGGACCGCAGTGTGAAGCCTCGCGGGCCGCATGCAGCCTGGGGGCCGCGTGTTTGAGACCCCTGACATATCCCATATAACCAGGTGTATATTATGTTACCTGAGCATTTTAGGTGTGGAATAAACGTGAAATATCTGTAGATAATAGAGGAATGAACACATATCCCATATAACCAGGTGTATATTATGTTACCTGAGCATTATAGGTGTGGAATGAACATGAAATATCTGTAGATAATAGGAGAATGAACACATATCCCATATATCCAGGTGTATATTATGTTACCTGAGCATTTTAGGTGTGGAATGAAGATGAAATATCTGTAGATAATAGAGCAGTGATGAGCAACCTTTTGAGCTTGGTGTGTCAAAATTCGCCAAAAAAACGTGCATAAATCGGGAGGTGTGTCACCTTGAGAAAAAAAAACCCTAATTTTACGATATTTATAGTTTAAATAACAAATATGTTTAATATTTAACTTACCTGCTTAGTGACTTCTTTGTTAATCTGTCAGTTGGTTTCTTTTGTTGGTCTTGCTGTTATTTAACTTGTGTGGGGTGCCATGAACTAAGTCAGATAAGTGAGGGGGAGGGGGAATTCTTCCAGTGATGGCGAACCTGTGGCAGTCCAGCAACAGCTGGACTGCCACAGGTTCGCCATCACTGATTTAGTGACTTTTTTGTTGCTGAATTTCTGCTTAGTACCGTTTCACTACAAAGAACGCAAAATGATCTGCCATTTTTTTCTATAATGCCATACATCTCAGTCCATGTCTCTTGAAAGGGTCGGCTACTGCTACTACCACTTCCTTTATTTAAACTTGTTTTTTTTGGCTTCTCCATCAGAGGGGCAGTGACAGAAGATTTATAGATAGCCCTGCAGGCAATTAGGGGTTAACTGTCTTTTAGGAAAGGGCAGAAATAGGGATTAATAGGGTGTGCAACAATAATATAGTGGTGAAATGGAGTCTGTACTATGCTGCAAGATGGCGTTCCTTATGTAAATTAATGGCGGGAAACGGCACCCATAGCACAGGCCTCTTCCAGCCTCCCCCTCACTTATCTCAGTAATGGCCAATCACACATTCATGACACCCAGCCCAGATTCTGCCCAGAACCTTTCACTGGAGGATGGTTGCTGTAGTAATCACTGGACCTCCAGACAGACCTCCAGACAGCGATCATAGGGCCTCAGATATGCGTCCCCCACAGCGTTCCGCTGCTCCCTGCTGCGCCAGCCAACCAGCAAGTTCCGCCTACCGGAAGTCCCAGGACTAGACGCTGGGTGCCGGAGCTCTGCTGTTCTGGCCTACAGACCTCCAGCACATTTTTTTTTCCTCAGCTACTGCACCTGGCCCTGTAATCGCAGATGTCTCGGAAAGCGCTTGCATTGCCGTGTCGGAAGCCCGACTCGCAACAGTTTTTTGCTGCCGTGTCTATGGTTTTTATCCAAATAGCGAGTCTAGCGAGTGAGAAGTACTGAATCCTACTTGTAGTTTCTCCGGCGGCCGCGTGTCACTGAAAATGGCTACGCGTGTCAGTGCTGACACGCGTGTCATAGGTTCGCCATCACTGTAATAGAGGAATTAACACATATCCTATATAACCAGGTGTATATTATGTTCCCGGAGCATTTTAGGGTGGGAATGAAGATGAAATATCTGTAGATAATAGGAGAATGGACACATATCCCATATAACCAGGTGTATATTATGTTACCTGAGCATTATAGGTGTGGAATAAACGTGAAATATCTGTAGATAATAGAGGAATGAACACATATCCCATATAACCAGGTGTATATTATGTTACCTGAGCATTTCAGGTGTGGAATAAACGTGAAATATCTGTAGTATAATAGAGGAATGAACACATATCCCATATAACCAGGTGTATATTATGTTACCTGAGCATTTCAGGTGTGGAATAAACGTGAAATATCTGTAGATAATAGAGGAATGAACACATATCCCATAATAAGATGTATATTATGTTACCTGAGCATTTAGTGTGTAGATAATGAGACATGAAAATATCATTATGTGACATTTGTAATATGACACCATGCAATTTCTGGCAGAAATAGTCAGTTTTCTTCCTGAAAATGATTGCAATCACAAATTTTTTGGTATTATTATCTTCATTTAATTTGTCTTCCAGCGAGATTGGGGCCGCTGCAGCGTCACCCGGTAAGATGGCGGCGGCGCCCTACTTGTGCAGGCTACAGGGGTGGTCGGGGAGGCTGAAGGCTGCTAGCAGTGTAATGGATGCCCTCCACACCTCTCGGGTGGGCTGTCATCTTAATTGTCTGCCGCCAAATTGGATGCTTTGTCTAAGTGTATGCACGCCACCGAAAGAACCACGCTGACACCCATGTCAATGTAGAGCTTAATGACAAAGACCTTTATTTTAGGAGCGGTTAGCAGTTTTATTACTTATCATTAAAGGGCATTCCTTAGGGGTGTTTCTAGGTAATTGCATCATATTATGCTGAGTATACATTTTATTCTGAAAAAAACATTCAATTATATTCTGTGTGTTAGTTAGTTTAAACTAGCCTTGATTTGCACAGTACATTCAGAACAAGCTGATAAGAACTTCTATACGGCTACCTCTAAAGGTACCGTCACACAGGGACATATCACCGGCGATGTTGCCGGGGATCGCGGGAGCGCGCATCCCTGACATCGCCGGGGAGATGTCAGACGGAGCAACTTACCGGCGATGTCGCCGACTAGTTGCCGCGGCTATCGCTCGCTGGGTTGCCCAGCAACCCAGCGAGCAATAACTCGCAATGTTGTAGATAGGCGGAATCGCCTGCAACATTGCAGGTTGCCGCGTTACACAGGGCGATCAGGCATAATCGCCTGAGCAACATCGCCAGGTTTCCCAACAATGTTGGGAAACCTGGCGATGTTACTCAGGCGATTTTTCTCCTGATTATCGCCCTGTCACACGAGGCAACTCTCCGGCGATGTCGCCGCAACCTGGCCACGCCCCTCAGTTGTTGGCAACATCGCCGGCGATATCTCCCTGTGTGACGGTACCTTAAGTCAAAACATTATATAAAATCTGAGCCAGAGGAATCCCGAAGGTGGGAGGGAAGAAGCAGAGAGGGCTAACTAGGGAAAAGAGCAAGGCCTTTTTCCTACAAACAGGCATCTAGCCTGTACATTTAAAGATTTCTGAATGTCTTCTATAAACCTATATAAATTATTAACTATTTATTGCCATAACAGCAGCACCGCCCCCCCCTCACCCCAGCTCCTCACCTAACGTTACAGGGGCGGCTGGGCTGCAGTCTGCTAGCACCCCCCCTTCCCCGCTCCTCACCTAAGGCTACAGGGGTGGCGGGGCTGCAGTCTGCTAGCACCCCCCCTCCTCACCACCTAACGTTACAGGGGCGGTGGGGCTGCGGTCTGCTAGCACCCCCCCCACCGGTTCTCTATACGGCTCAGGCGGCAGGGGGGCTCGATGCACCCCTGGCAATGATCCTACTGTAATCCGGACCTGGCACTCCACCACCACTACCATTGGAGATACCACCTCCGTGCAGCCGCCTCACCACCTCTGCGCACCCGCCTCATTACCACTGCTGCCACAACCCCCAATCTACTGTCTCCTCCCCGTTATCCTGTAGAATGTTAGCCCATGAGGGCAGGGTCCTCTCCCCTCTGTACCAGTCTATCACTGTTAAATTGTTCACTGTATTGTACATCTGTATTTTGTATGTAACCCCTTCACATGTACAGCTCCATGGAAATTAATGGTGCTATATAAATAAATAACAATAATCAACTCTATGCCCACGTGGATTGTAAAAGTAATGGTTAATTCCTTAATGAATATTCCCACTGTAAGGGACCAGTTCCAGTTTTCCAGTGCAATATATGGTAAAATGAGTGATGTGTTCACAAGTACAACTGGTCCCGCAAAAAACAAGCCCCCATATGTCTATACTGAGGGAAAAACAAAAAGTTCTGACTCATGAAAGAAGGAGAAAAAAAAGGTAAAATGTGGAAAACTAGAGAAGAAATGTTCACCTGAGAAAAGTTTAAAAGATACTCAAAATTTTTTTCCCTAATGCACTGACTCATTGACAAAAAGATGTCCAATATCTGCGGTTGTGCTCGGAACTGAGTCAAAGTTTTAATACGCTGTTACTAATGGCATGAGCCTAAGTAAGAATCATGGTGAAAATAGCTTGCCCTTGCTTTCTTTTAAAAGATACTCAAAAACTTTTTCTCTAACTTTTTCCCTGCAGGGGGATGGGGGATCAGGGATCCCCCTGCAGGGGGATGAGGGATCAGGGATCCCCATGCAGGGGGATGGGGATCCCCCAGGGATCATGCAGGAGGTCTTACCAAACGTCGGGCAGCGGCAGTGAGGAGAGGCTGACAGCAGGAGGAGGCAAGCGGGAGACGGCGGCGGCAGGAGGAGGTGAGTTGAAGGAAGCGGCGGGAAGAGGTGATCACCGGGTCGGGGGGCCCGGAAACAGCAGGGGACAGGCGAATGAGCCGGGGGGCAGACACAGGGGGATGAGCGGGGGAGGGGGGGGGCAGACACAGCGGGGGACAGGGGGATGAGCGGGGGGGGGGGGGGGGCAGACACATCGGGGGACAGGGGGATGAGCAGGGGGGGGGCAGACACAGCGGGACAGGGGGATGAGCGGGGGGGGGGGCAGACACAGCGGGAACAGGGGATGAGCGGGGACAGGGGGATGAGCTGGGGGGGGCAGAACAGCGGGGACAGGGATGAGCGGGGGGGGGGGGGGCAGACACAGCGGGGGAAAAGGGGGATGAGCGGGGGACAGGGGGATGAGCTGGGGGGGGCAGACACAGCGGGGGACAGGGGGATGAGCGCGGGGGGGGGGGGGCAGACACAGCGGGGGACAGGGGGATGAGCGGACGGGGGAGCAGGGGGGCAGACACAGCGGGGGACAGGGGTGGATGCAGGGGGGGGGAGCAGGCAGCAGGAGATGGACAGGAGGGGATGAGCGGGGACAGGCAGACACGCCCCTGGCAGGGGGATCATGCATTCCTCGGTCGGTCAAATGATGAATGATTGCGCTCTGATTGGGGGACCAGTAAAAGCTCCGCAAGACTCTGTTCCCTGAGCTGTCATGACAGCATGGTTAGATTTGGAGCTGTCCACACTGTTTGTTTACAAGCAGTGACAGTTCATGACGAGTTTAGCCGTTTCCTCTTTCATGACGGCTTAAGTCGTCATTAGTCATTATGGGGTTAAAAAAAAATCCTGCTGCACATCACACCATGGGCTCTGTGTGTTCTTCACCCGATCCTTGCGCAGGGGATACCATGCTTGACCCATGTTATGCAGTGGTGATGTGCTAACAGGGACTGGTAACTGGGGGTGAGCTGCACTCATCCAGCCTCAGCTGCCAATACACAAACACCAGCTGTGCGAGGACAGCCCTGTACACTGATTCATTGTAACTTGTGGAGAGTTGATTCTTCTTTATGATTCTGAAAGCTTCGTCCATATTGTGTCCTGTAGTGGTGAGGTGCTGAAAAAAACCAACCCTAAATGAGGCTATTAATAGACATTGTCTCACAAATGGTATGCAAATGAGTTCCTCCACACCGCAGAGGATGCTGGGAGGACGTGAGGAGCCCGGCAGCCATTACTGTTCTAGACCGCAGCTGATGTGTAATACAGGAGAGCGGGAAGGAGAGGAGTCAGATGGGAGAACATGAGGTGGAGGCGGGGATTGTGTGCCCAGGTATGAGGGGCCGCATTCTCCTGCGTTATGTGCACTGTCTGCAGCACAGGGAGTGCGGCGCTCCGGAGATGGAAGAGTTAACGCTGCTGTGGTTACAGCGCCCTCTAGTGGAATAATCACACAGGAGCCTTCCTCTGTACCAGCAGCACGCCGGAAGCTGTGTCCTCCTCCAGTGTCTTCCTGCCTCCTCCATGATTACATCGTCCTGCAGCTGTACAGAGAGCAAGTCCAGAGCTCTGCACTAACGCTGCCTGCTGCTGGGCCTCTGTGAAGGGGAGTGCAGGAGGCTCAGGACGGGGGACTACATGTCCCTGGGGGAGGGTTTCACTGGAGCCCTGGTGTGATGTCCTGCTCCATCTCTCATCTTCATCATTTTAATCCCTCTCCATCCCTGTATTCTGCAGACAGGATAGGGCTCCTGGGTTCTGTACGTTTGGTATGGTGTGATCTCTGGCCTGTGCCATGATGATGACCTTGATGGTGGCTGAGGGACATTACCGGAGGAGGCGCGGACACGGCCATGTTGGGCTCCCAGCCGTAGACAACAAGCAGCCGTTGCCGCTACCTCACAGAGTGAAAGCCAGAGTGCCGGAGCGGCCCACACACACCCGCTGAACCACCGGCCGCCTCCCCTCTGACACGCTAGCCACGCAGTTACATGGATGTGGCACATCCATGTGAAGCGGGGGAATGGCGCTGGGATCAGCAGTCGCAGGGATCTCGGACGGCCGGGCCCCTTGTGGGTCCGGGCCCCGTCGCAACCACGACCCCTGCGACCCCATCGTTACGCCACTGGTGAACCCGGGACACGGTCCGGACCAGGACCTCCGTGACATCCCCCAGCAGCAACCCGGTCCGGTACCGAGTACCCCGTTCCAGTGGGCTCCACACATGTATCTTTAAAGAGACAAACAGAAGAACACACAGTCAGAGAGAGAGACAAACAGTCAGAGAGTGAGAGAGACAGTCAGAGAGTAGAGAAGACAATCAGAGAGAGAGAAAGTCAGACAGTGAGACAGAGTGAGAGAGACAGTCAGAGAGTGAGAGAGACAGAGAGTGAGAGACAGAGTGAAAGAGAGACAGTCAGAGAGTGAGAGACAGACAATCAGAGAGAGACACAGAGAGTGAGAGAGACAGAGAGAGAAAGTCAGAGAGTGAGAGAGACAGTCAGAGTGAGACAGACAGAGGGTGAGAGAGAGACAGAGAGTGAGAGAGACAGTCAGAGTGAGAGACAGAGAGTGAAAGATTTGACAGAGAGTGAGAGTCAGAGAGACAGAGAGAGACAGTCAGAGAGAGAGACAGACAGAGAAAAAAAAAGACAGAGACAGTCAGAGAGAGAGACAGAGACTCAGTCATAGAGAGAGAGACAGAGAGAGACAGTCAGAGACAGGCAGAGTGACAGACAGAGAAAAAGAGACAGTCAGAGAGAGACACAGAGAGACAGTCAGTGAGACAGTCAGAGAGTGAGACAGACAGAGAGAGACAGAAACAGTGAGAGAGACAGTCAGTCAGAGAGACAGTCAGAGAAAGAGACAGTCAGATACAGAGAGTATACTGACCACCAGCAGCAGCTCCGTGACTTCAGTCCATTCCCTTGCATCCTGCCGGTGCATGAGGCTGGGCCGCAGCTGCTCAGGAGGTGAGGAGATCAGGGCCCGCCCCCTCATCTCCCCTCCAAGCTGTGACTTTCGGTGATGCGTGGACGGACAGACCTGCTGAAGACGTGAGGGGGCGGGGCCAGGTGGTGATTGATGAGAGGGGGCAGGGCCTGGAGGAGATTGGGGCCCGCCCCCTCACGTCTTGCAGAGGCCCCAGCAAAGCAACTTCAGCCAGCGTGTGCTGGCCGGAGTGGTGGGCCTCCTTGCTCCAATGGCCATGCCCCCCGCTTGCTCGCCAGGCCCCCTACGCCAGTTCAGGTAGCCACGCCCCCTCCAATGATTGGCCGGGCTCCTTAATCATTAAGACCTGTAAGGGTCTAATGGTGGCCATATCTCTAGGTCTTACTTTAGGGGGTAAGGGCTGCTTGCCTGCAAATCATCCTCCCCGCTCGAAAGCCCAGTTGTTTCTGCGTGTCGAGGCTGCAGGAGTTTGTACACTTGTAACGCGGCCTCGACATCCCATGCACCGGGTGTAGCTGACTTCCTCTCCGCGGCGGAGATCTGACCAGGGTTTCCCTTCAGGAGAAACTACTCGATGTCCTTTCTGCTGACGAAAACCTCCTGCTCCAAGCCATACTCCTTGATGAACCCCCAGCCGTCTCGAAGGTAGAAGTCCACGACCAGTCCGCGGCGCCACTCTGCTGGGTTAAGGACTAAAGTCTCTCACGTACCCCTTCTCCTCCAAGTTAGCCTCTTCTTGCTGCTCCCAGTGGTCTTGGCGCTGTCATCGCTCTTCGTCCTCAGCGGCTTGTCTTCGCGCCCAGTAGTCACCATCGTGCCTGCTCTCGACCCTGCTCTCCACCTGGGCCGCAATCGGACACCCCTCAGTTAGGCTTTCGTTGGATGCCCAATGCGCCCTTCCGCCTTCTGCCTTCGGGATCTCTGCCGAACTCTCACTTCTCCTGCTCGGCTGCTGCACCCTCTGATTCTGGCTGTGATTCTGGTTCAGGTGGACTTGGTATGGCAGCCGGTGGCTCCTCTGTCGGCTCTGGTGTCAGTGGCCGCTCTGGCTTGCTGGTTCTTCAGCTGGTGCTGCTTCTGGTGGTTCAGGAGACTCTGGCACCAGTGCTCGTAGCATCGCTTTCTGCAACTGGGACTGCTTCCAAGCGTCAACGGCCCACAACTGCGCACTGTTCAACAATTGGCTCAGTTCTTTCATAGCCTCTTTAAAGTCATCAGACCTGGTGAACTGTACCCAGTCTATTGCCTCCCCAATAGCATTGGGAGCTTTCTCGCTTTCTTGTCCGTCCGCCAGAGTGTCCGAACCAGTGTTCGCCATGATGCCTCCTTGCACCACTCGAATGTCGTTCTGTTTTTCTGGGCCTCACCCATCCAGCCTTTTCTCACTCCTCTAAGTGGGGTCAGCAACTATCGATAGCAGGCCCCCTTGGCTTTTCTTTAGTGCTCAGGGCGGGCTGCTATTTCACATTTTTTCCAAGGTCCTTCCCATGACGAGGGCCTAGACACACCCCCAGACCTGCACGTGACGCTTGTTCTTTTCTCACCGCCATTTTTGGAGCTAGTTCTTACACAGTCTCTTAACAGCTTTTTCAGGCACACAAGACCCGGTGTTACTGGCCCGCTCACATCCTGTTCGTGACACAAGGTGACACGCCCACTCCAGGACAGGGGAAGACTCGGGAATTGGGCAGCAGTTGTTCTTCTTCACTTCTTGGTTCTTTTCTCGTGGAAAGACGGGGGCCAAGTGTCACGCTTGAACCAAGGTGATGTCCAGCACCGTGCTGACAGTGGCACCTGGACCAACGATGTCCAGTGCGCAACAACGAAAAAACAACAGACAAGGAAACACCAAAGGGATAAATACAATTGAGGGCCCTGCTGATGGGGAACAGGGGAGAGGTGACCTCCTGCACTCACCTGCGGCTGTGCCCTGATCTCCCTACCGTCCCTGTACGAGTTCTTTCACCTCTCCGCTGAGCAGGAAACCTAAGCCCTCCTCTGGCCCTGATGTTAACCTTCACTAGGGAAGGACGGTGGAAGCACTAGTCCCATCCACTACCATAAAGAGACATTAGGGAAGGGGAAGACAGACAAAGAACAACAGGACAGCTACTTCATGTCTGCTGACGCTTCACCAGTCAGCAGATGGCTTGACAGCAAGAGGTTCTCCTCAGAGCTCCTTACACCTCTGGAGCTTGGCCAGGAATGAAGTTCAATCTCCAGCAAAACATGCTGGAACCCTGTGATCCTATAAAAGGCAGAGGTAATCACAGAGTGGCTACACCTGGACAAGGCACAGATAGCTTGTTGGCAACAGAGATTAACATTAACTCCTCCAGTGCCAAAGGAAAAGGACATAATTAAAATGAAGTCTCAATTCAGACATGAGACTTAGGTCCAAAGCAGTCACAAGTCTCCAAGGAGAGGGAGACCATCATGACACCGAGACCCGTTCCTTTGACCCTGGCGGATGACTAGGGAAAGGGGTATTCGTGACGCCACCTGCGGTATGCGGCCGTCGCTGCTTCAGAACCTCTGGGAACGGTGACCGGCAGCTTGGATGGTTCTGCTCCTCGCAGGTGGAGAGCGGTCCCCTGGGCAGTAGGATGGAGGAGTCAGTTCGTACCTTGGCGGATGTTCATTGGGTCATCAGTACCCCGATGTCTCATGCAGCCTCTGCGGCCAGTGGTTGCCGCTAAAGAAAGTCTCACACACCACAGCTGCAGTTCTGTTACTTTTACTTGGTGGTTTCAGCCTGGCCGCCGGGTACGTCCCTTGCCAACCTCCGGTTCAGCGTTGTCTCCAGTACCGGTTGAGTGCAGTCGAGCCTCGGTTGGTGCCCCTTTCCCTCTCACTAGATGTGTCCATCTCTGGTGGTCCCTTTTCGCTAAAAGCTCATCTCGCTGCTCCTTACTTAGTGCCTCCACAACACAGAGCTCAAGTACCGACAGCCACGAGTGCCTACTTGTACTATGTATGCGATGACCAGCCAACAACGCGCTGCTGTGGTACAGTTAGCTGGTGCAGCTGAGAAAGAAAGTGCGTCTTGGTCTGCTGCGGACCTCAAATCCGCCTCTGCTATATTCAATAAACTGAGAGCTACCTTCGAGGAGTGCAATGAGGCTGATATACGCATGCGCTTCCATCACTGCTACCAGAGGCCGGGAGATGACTTAAGAGCTTATGCTTGGCGTCTAGAAGAACCATTGCGTGCCCTTATACATGTCAGCCCCACTAGTGCCCCTGACGAAAATAAGCTCCTGATTGAACAATTCACTCGGGGACTGCTATCCCCTGAGGACAATAAGATTGTACGTTGGTGGTCATTGAGCAATCCCGAAGCTGACTTTAACACCCCGAAGGAGATGGCCATCAAAGGGTTAAAGCTGGTAGAGACCCATGAAGCTGCAATTAAACGGTGGTGCAGTGGTGAGGTGCAGGCTGCTCCAAAATCATTACCCGTGTCTGCAGCCATGCACAATGTTCAATCTGCTCAGCCTGACAAGTATGATTCACTGAGAGCTGAGATGCATGCTGAGATGCGCCAAATGAATAAAAACATCGCTAAACTAATGGACGCTATGCAGTTACAGCAAAACCAACAGCCAGCGCCAAGACGCCAACCCAAGCCTCAGCCGCTGATCCAACTTGCCGACAGCCCGGAAGATGTACCCTGGATGCGAGGAAAGCAAGCTGCAGCGTACAGAGGAAGAATCACCGATCGCTACAGCTCCACTGGGGAGCCCATCTACCGCCGCTGTAACTGCACCGTTCAACTCGCCAGGAGCTGTCCTTTAAACGGACAGTCACTGGGGGCCGGGGCCAAACCTCAGGACTAGATCAACAAGGCCCAGCCACCTGGTACAAAACCTTCATCAGACAGAGGCCGTTTCTGTCCATTGTACTGGATGGCATCCCGACACCTGCTCTACTGGACACCGGGTCACAGGTGACCACCATCCCCTATATCCTTTATAAAAAGTATTGGGCTGATGCAGAACTGAAACAGCCTGAAATAGAGCTTACCCTTAATGCATCAAACGGTGGACCATTTACCGTTATGGGGGTCAGAGAAGTGCCCATAAAGGTGGGGAGGGTGGAACTGCAGAAGCAAGGGGTCCTTGTAGTAGCAGAAGTCAGTAAAGCAAATGATCCCTTATTATACTAGGTACTAATGTTGTTAGCATTTGCATGGAGGAAGCTTTGTCTTTGTTTCAACAGATTGCAGACACTGCCAGACCTGGTCAGAGGAAGGTCCTCCAACATGAGATCAGAGCCATCCTGCACCAACAACAGGTAACAATTACAGATGGTGAAATTGGTACTGCATGGGTGACAGACCCGTTGCCTATTGTGATTCCCCCAATGAGTGAAATGATTTGGTATCGAGCAGCTATAGGTCTGAGAGGGCAGGACTATCAAGCGTTAGTGGAGCCCGTGAGCACAGAGCACAGATCTACACTGTTGACAGCCAGGGGGGTGGTGGACGTGCACAATGGGAGAGTACCTGTTCGTATCTTAAATTGTGGCAGTGAGGTTAAATTACCCAGGTATGCAACCGTTGCTAAATTGTACACAGTCAGCAACAACGAGATCCAAACAGTGCAACCCGAACCCCACAAAAAAGGGCCAAAACCTGATCCAACCATTGGGCCACTGGAGGACTGGTGCCAGCAGCTCCATGTCGGAACTGACACCACTCCTGTATATGAGAAGCAAGGTGTGTACCGGATAGTTCAAGAATTCGAACAAGTCTTTAGTAAGCATCCACTTGACTTTGGTAGGATAAAAGTGGTACAACACCACATCCCTATAGGTACACATCCACCAATCAAGGAGCGGTACAGGCCTATTCCACATTTGCATTATCAAAAAGTCAAGGAAATATTACAGGACATGAAGGACGCAGGGATTATTCGAGATAGCTGTTGTCCTTGGGCAGCTCCATTAGTCCTAGTCAGGAAAAAGGATGGCAGTATGAGAATGTGTGTAGACTATAGGCAAATAACACGTCATCCATCTAGGGGAAGTGTTTGAATCTCTGGCCAAATACGGGATGAAGCTAAAACCATCAAAATGCCACCTGTTAAAGCCAAGCGTGCAGTACCTGGGACACATAGTCAGTGCCGAAGGTGTGGCCCCTGATCCAGACAAGGTGACAGCAATCAAAGAGTGGCCAGAACCCAAGACCATCAAGGAAGTACATCAATTCCTGGGTTTGGTGGGCTACTATCGAAGGAGTACACCAAGAAGGCTGCTCCCCTGCAAGACCTCCTAGTAGGCCAACCCACGAAGGGCAAGGCTAAGGATTCTCCGTGGAGATGGGACAAGGAACAAAAGGAAGCATTCCAGACAATGAAAGAAGCCCTGACAGGAAAAGAAATCCTTGCTTATCCGGACTACAACCTGCTATTCCTGCTGTACACAGACACCAGCAATGTGGGACTCGGAGCCGTCCTTTCCCAAAAGCAAGACGGCAAGGAGAGGGTTATCGCCTACGCCAGCAGGAAGCTGTGTCCCATCGAGAGGAACCCAGAGAACTACAGTTCCTTCAAGCTGGAATTCCTGGCCTTGGTCTGGGCCGTCACAGAGAGGTTCAAACACTATCTAGCCTCTAGGAAATTTACAGCCTATATGGATAACAATCCGTTCACCCACCTGGAAACTGCGAAGTTGGGAGCCATGGAGCAGAGATGGATGGCCAGACTCTCCAACTACCAATTCACCATCAAGTACCGAGCTGGGCACCAGAACGGAAATGCGGATGCTTTATCCAGGATGCCTCACTTATCAAAAGAGGGTGTAGATGAGGACGAGCTGGAAGAAGTAGAGTTACCTGCCTTCCATCATGTAAGAGTAACCCAATGCCAGCAAATCCATCAAGATCCCTCTGCAAGAACAGTAAATCTGTTGCCCCACTTCGGCTGGAGGGAGGCTCAAGACCATGGCCCGGCTGTCAGTCTAATCAAACAACTGAGAACCCAAGAGTCAGCGAAGCTGCCTGAAAATCCCCCGTCTGAAGCCAAACATCTGTGGAACGAGTGGAGTAAACTGTTCCAATACCAAGATAAACTATGTCGGCGGTACAACTTTTCCCTTTGAATTTTTCCCCCTTTTTGAACTTTTAACTTTTTACAAATTTGAACGGACTACAGTTATTGGACTAATGTAGCCACAAACTCTTTAAAGCCTGCGGTGGATGGACTAGCACCATACGGACTTACCTGTTTTCTATTTTACAAATAATTTTTCAGTGTCTTTTTGTAAATTTTTATATTTTCAGACTTTGTACATATGTTACCTGTTTATTATTATTCTTGTTATTTCTGTGTTAAAACAAAATTGCTCAGTCCAGGAGTACTGATGTTACCTAGGTGGGTACGTGGCGCCCTGCTCATGCAGGTAGCCACAGACTTCTCTAATGTACAGCTGGGTTTCCACAGCAGGTACATACTACATACAACACCTTCCACCCCGTCACAGTAGGGGGAGCTCCACTTGCTGCCCTTAGGCAAGATCCCCTATAAATACTGCTGCTGGGGGTGGAGTGTGCAGATGCTAGGAGAGCTGTGAAGACGTCCTGGTGGTCGGTGCTGTGATTAGGCCTGAACCAGTGACCCGTAGTGGCCCTTCTATGTCCCGCAAGCCTCAGTGGGACTGAAGGCAGGAGCATAGAACAGAAAGGGAGCGAGGAACTTGAGCGAGTCCGTCCAAAGAGAATCACCGGATATTGGGGATCCGCACCTGTGGGATACTATAGGACCACAGAAAACCCTGTTACACCGTGGAGGCTTCAGCTACCCGGTTTCCTATGTGGGTCAAGAGAGGGAGCCAGACACAGCAGGGGAATGCCACAGTGATCAAAGAAGGTAACCCGGAGACTGCACAGGAGGAGAGACAGACACTACAGTCAGGAAGAGAGAAAGGAGGCAAGTCTGGCTGCAAGCAGGCTGTGCTTCAATGACTACTACAGAGGGAAGGAGGCCTTATACTCACTTGCTGTGGGAACCCACTGTGCAACCTGTCCACCCGTCAGTGCCCTGGACCATTTTACCTGCTCAACATCAGTAAAAGGTAAAATAGACTTTGCTGTGTATGTGTATCCTTCTTCTCCGCTTCCAGTGCCCCTCATAGACTGTTCCAACACTCCCTATACAATCCCAGCTCCACTCCAAGCTGCCCCTTCTCACTACGCTGCCCTGGAGTTTCCTGTCCTACCTGTGGAGGACTACACCATCCTAGCCGCGATACCATCTACCTCCGGTGGGCTGTGGCGGCGCTGGTGCAAATCACCAGAAACTACAGCTGGCGTCACGACAACAAACTGTATATAATCAACTGTACATAAACCCTTTTTGGAAGATAGGCCCAGGACACGGGGGCAGGTGCGGCCGCCATTCCCCGTGACACAGCAGTTAACCCCTTGCCGCCTGACATCCGAGTACCCCAGAGCCTGGGCGTGACATATCGCCCTCCCAGGGCAGTGGTTTCTACTTCAGCTGCCTTTCCCAAGTTGTATCGGGTGTTCAGCCTCCGGTTCAATGGTTCGGGCATGAAGCATCCACGCCGTGTTCAGAGCCGGGTCCCTGTGTCATCCATCAGCCCCTCTGTCTGCCCAGATACTTCCGTATGGGGATCTACGTCTCGTTCCGTACCCCAAGGGCTCCCTTCTTCCTCCACACCTCTCGGTCTTTCCCTCCCGGGGCGAGCGTGGTTGTGCTCCAGCCCACGGGAGTCAGCACCACACCGCCCCTTCACTCCTTACTCAATGGTCTCTCCTCTCCTCTGACTACTGACTACACTTCTTGTCCCCCTTTTGGAGCCTGGGTCCTCCCTCTGGATCCACCCACTGTCCCAGGGTCCTCTCTCCTCACCTACTGTATCCTCACCCATCCCTTGTAGACTGTGAGCCCTCATTGTTAGGGTCTACTCTCCTTACCTACTGTATCCTCACCCAGCCCTTGTAGACTGTGAGCTCTCGTGGGCACAGTCCTCTCTCCTCACCTACTGTATCCTCACCCATCCTTTGTAGACTGTGAGCCCCCACAGGCAGGGTTCCCTCTCCTTACCTACTGTATCCTCATCCATCCCTTTTTGACTGTGAGCCCTCATGGGCAGGGTCTTCTCTCCTCCTGTACCTATGTGTGCCTCTTATTGCTCATGATTATTGTACTTATCTATGTATTCCCCTTTTCACATTTAAAGTGCCATGGAATAAATGGTGCTATGATAATAAACAATAATAATAATTTTCCAAACAGCAGAGTGTAATTAACTTAATATGTACAAAAATAATATGAAAAAAAATCATCACTATACTCACCCTCCGTTTAAGGTACTGTCAAACGCATCAATTTTCTGAACGATGTTGTTAGCGATCACATGCACGTGCGATCGCTAACAACATCGTTCAGATTACTGGTGAGCTCTTACACAGGCAGACTCACCAGCGATCCGGACCAGCGAGCACGCTGGTATCCAATGTACACATCGGGTTACTAAGCACCTCGCGGCGCTTAGTAACCCGATGTGTAGCATGGTTACCATCTCCCAGCATAGGCTGAGCCGTTGGGAGATCGTCCAGTGCGCTGTCACACTGAACGATATTGCAGGTTGGTTGAGTCGAAGTTGACAGGCTCATGAACAACTTCAACTTGACTAATTATCGTTGTTAAATCGTTCGTTTACAAGCAACGACTCACTAACGATGTCAGTTCAACATTGTTCAACATGTCACTTTTGAACGATGTTGAGAATGATGTTGAGCCGTGTAACGGTACCTTTAGTTTTCCGGCACCTCCACTACTCACTGCCCCTCGTCCTGTCTTCACCTCGTCTTTTGAACCCTCACCGCTCTTGGTGGAGTCTTTAGGTGTCTTGCGCTGCACCAGTTTCTTGGGTGTCATTGCACCTGAGAGAGTTCTGTACAGGTGCTGGAGGTCAGCAGCATTGTAACATCACAAGCGCCTGCGCAGAACTCTTCCGGGTGCCATGACACTCAAAAGTCCAGTGAAGTACAAGAAGACCAAGGAGTCCATCACGGAGGAGTGGTGGTGAGTACAGAGGGGCTAAAGAGGTAAGCAATTAGGGGAATACAACAATTTTTTTTCAACCTTTTCATGGTACATTATGGTTTAGAAAAATGATTGCAAGTGGATACCATTTTTACTCATAGCAAGCAATTTACAAAAAAAATTTAATTTTTTAAATGCATTAAAATTCAAGTAGAATTAATTTCCACTAGTATTTAATAGCAATGTATTGTCTGCTGATTCCTGTGTTACCCAAGCGTGCACTAGATGGCACAGCTGTCCTGTAAATTGCTAACCTGAATCCATACTGAACAGCTAAACATATTTCATCAATGAATTATTATCCTATTTATATTAGTAAAATTCCATTTACAAGCTGGTCACACATCTGCTTAATTATGGTCATTCTATCATATTGCATGACAACAGGTGCTGCTCTGTATTAACATAGATAATTTGCTTAATAATTACGTTAATAAGTGTTTCGAACACCCCAAGTGAAAAGAAATAATTGGGTATGTGTCACCAGTCTGTTCAGTAGAGAACTTAATTTTATGTACATGAAACTCAGGAGTCGGCGTCTGGAAGCTAAATGAGATGTTTGGGTGGCGGTATGTACACGGTAATGGCTCCGAGCTCCACGGTGACAATGCCATCATTATTACATGGCATATTAGGAGAAAATATAATGACATGGGCCAAAATAGCAGCAAACATGTGGAGGACTTGTGGAGTGAGGGGGTTAAACATCCCAGAAATTGAAATCAGAGGTGGATTTAGGAGAAATGGAAACAACTGTTCAATCCACGGAGTTTGAGAAGTGAAAATACAAAGAATTAAATTATATTTCCATAAATAGAAATCAATCCAACCCTGAGATGGTGTTCACAACATAAATTAATTTGAGTTTTTAGTGTTGCAGGTTTTCGGCAGCAGTTCTGTTTCTGAGTGGGTTTGAGTGTTTTTTTTTTTTACATGTATTATTGCATTTTTGACAGTTTTTGCCTTGTTTTGCTATTTCATGTTTTAAAGGGACACTGTCAGGTCACTTTTCAGTATGATACTATTATTACCCTTAACTAGTGCCTGGACAGACCTTTTAAAAACATGTAAAATCATTATTGTACCATTTGTAGTTTCCTTGCTATAAGCATTTTCAGACTCTGCAGGGAGCTGGTACATTAGTCCTGTCCATTACTTTTACAGAGGATGAGTCCGGCTGCTGTATTAGTGTTAATTAGATATCCACGCCTATCTAATGGTGCCTTCACACTTGTGTTTGCAAGTGCAGCACACCGAACACAGCCAAACGCTTGCGCACTGCGTTCCTATGTTTAACATGGGAACGCATGTGCCTGCGTTTGGCTGCGTTCGGTTGTGGTTGCGTTTGGATGCGTACAAACCCTCCGATTGCACTCTGAACGCAGCATGTTGCATTTTTTGTGCGGTCGCGGGCGCTTATTTTATATGCAAGCGCCCGCAAGCGTACAAACCATGCATTGAAAGCAATGGATCCGCAGTGTCCTCCGCATGACAGCGCAGGAGAATGCTGCGGATCCCATTGAAATCTCACCCGGTGGTCGCCGGTGATCAGCGGCGGCCACCGGGAGATCAGCTAGAGCCTCCACTGATCTCCCACCGGTGTCAGTGCGGGAGATTTGAAGAAACAGCTGATCTGACAGCTGTTTAAATCTGCTGCGCTGACACCGAATAGGTGAAGTCGGCATGGGAGATTTGAAGTACCGATCAGCTGTTTCTTATCTCCTGCACCGAAATCACCCTATTCGGTGTCGGCGCGGGAGATTTAAACAGCTGTCAGATCAGCTGTTACTTCAAATCTCACACGATGACACCGGCGGGAGATCAGCTGTGGCCGGAAGGAGGAGATCTCCACCGCTGATCTCCTCCTCCCGGCTGTCCCCGAGACAGCTGATTGGCTGGCCCGGGTGCATACTAATGTGAACGCATGCAGAGTTTATTGGCAACTTAATAAACACCAAATATATTCCCATCTCACTTGTTTATTTTCACCAGGTAAACCAATATAACTGCACAACATTTAGAAATAAACATTTCTGACATGCAAAAACAAACCCCCCAAAAATGAGTGACCAACATAGCCCCCTTTCTTTATGATGACACTCAACAGCCTCCATCCATAGATTCTGTCAGTTGCTTGATCTGTTTACGATCAACATTGCGTGCAGCAGCCACCACAGCCTCCCAGACATTGTTCCGAGAGGTGTACTGTTTTCCCTCCCTGTAGATCTCACATTTTAGGAGGGACCACAGGTTCTCTATGGGGTTCAGATCAGGTGAACAAGGGGGCCATGTCATTATTTTTTCTTCTTTTAGACCTTTACTGGCCAGCCACGCTGTGGAGTAGTTGGATGCATGTGATGGAGCATTGTCCTGCATGAAATCATGTTTTTCTTGAACGATACCTACTTCTTCCTGTACCACTGCTTGAAGAAGTTATCTTCCAGAAACTGGCAGTAGATCCGGGAGTTGTGTTTCACTCCATCCTCAACCCGAAAAGGTCCCACAAGTTCATCTTTCTAATTTCAGCCCATACCAGTACCCCACCTCCTCCTTGCTGGGGTGTGAGTCGGAGTGGAGTTTTCTGCCCTTTACTGATCCAGCATCTGGCCCATCCATCTGGCCCATCAAGAGTCATAAGAAATTGTAGAGACGATCCAGTGGCATGCTTCATATTCCTTTTATTGTGAAATCATCACAGCGCGCAGGGGGTGCCGCTGGACGCGTTTCGGAGGAACAGACCTCCTTAATCATCAGCAACATTCAAAATGAAAATACAGACATATATACAATTAAAAAAAATGAATGAACTCCCGTGCACAGACGATACCAATCAATGAAGGATCTTAACTATTTGCTTGCCTGACCCAGAGAATGACCCAGTATAGACACATAAAAATACAATTTTCTTTCTTATAAAGTGATGTTATACTCAAGACTCTTTCTACAAGAAGCTGCAATATGGATGGTAAAAGGAGAGAGAAATTTTCCTTTTTTTCTATATGGCTGTATTTTAATGACAATATGGTCCAACAACCCGATTAAAGGGAATATGGCCAAATATCTATTATATACTTAATCTTTATAATTGTAATATGCAGTAAATAATATTATTAAATTAAAGGTTAATATTCTATTAGTGTGAATATTATTTATACCTTTATTCATCTGATGTGAATATTTATAATTATTTATATTATTTTTGTTATTATTAATTATTTAC
The DNA here is from genome assembly GCA_033576535.1 of Allobates femoralis. Taxonomy (NCBI): domain Eukaryota; kingdom Metazoa; phylum Chordata; class Amphibia; order Anura; family Aromobatidae; genus Allobates; species Allobates femoralis. Next base: position 61,728,582 of record JARQOC010000007.1, read on the forward strand.
TATGGCTGGCAGGTGCTAATCCCCAAGTTACATTCAATTTGGAATGCATGGAGAAAACACCAGCGGGATTCTTGCACTTATTATATATATACTCTACAAGTAGCATATGGTGTCTTGTGTTTGTTATTTTTATCTTTTATATATTTTATATTTTTTATTTATTTACCGTATATACTCGTGTATAAGCCGACCCGTGTATAAGCCGACCCCCCTACTTTTGCCCCCAAAACCTGGGAAAATCTATTGACTCGCGTATAAGCCGAGGGTGGACCCCAGCACAGGTATACAGCCCCCAGCAGTGGTATACAGGCCCCAGCAGTATAATATACAGCAGCCCCCAGTGGTATATACAGCAGCCCCTGTGGTATTGCAGCCCCTATATACAGCAGCCCCAGTGGTATTGCAGCCCTAGTGGTGTATACAGCAGCCCGTATATACAGCAGCCCCAGTGGTATTGCAGCCCCAGTGGTATTGCAGCCCCTATATACAGCAGCCCCAGTGGTATTGCAGCCCCAGTGGTATTGCAGCCCCTATATACAGCAGCCCCAGTGGTATTGCAGCCCCAGTGGTGTATACAGCAGCCCCTATATACAGCAGCCCCAGTGGTATTGCAGCCCCTGTATACAGCAGCCCCAGTGGTATTGCAGCCCCAGTGGTGTATACAGCAGCCCCAGTGGTATTGCAGCCCCAGTGGTATTGCAGCCCCTATATACAGCAGCCCCAGTGGTATTGCAGCCCCTATATACAGCAGCCCCAGTGGTATTGCAGCCCCAGTGGTGTATACAGCAGCCCCTATATACAGCAGCCCCAGTGGTATTGCAGCCCCAGTGGTATTGCAGCCCCTGTATACAGCAGCCCCAGTGGTATTGCAGCCCCAGTGGTGTATACAGCAGCCCCTATATACAGCAGCCCCAGTGGTATTGCAGCCCCAGTGGTATTGCAGCCCCTATATACAGCAGCCCCAGTGGTAGTATACAGCCCCTGTATACAGCAGCCCCAGTGGTATTGCAGCCCCAGTGGTACTGCAGCCCCTATATACAGCAGCCCCAGTGGTATTGCAGCCCCAGTGGTAGTATACAGCCCCTATATACAGCAGCCCCAGTGGTATTGCAGCCCCAGTGGTAGTATACAGCCCCTGTATACAGCAGCCCCAGTGGTATTGCAGCCCCAGTGGTACTGCAGCCCCTATATACAGCAGCCCCAGTGGTATTGCAGCCCCAGTGGTAGTATACAGCCCCTGTATACAGCAGCCCCAGTGGTATTGCAGCCCCAGTGGTACTGCAGCCCCTATATACAGCAGCCCCAGTGGTATTGCAGCCCCAGTGGTAGTATACAGCCCCTGTATACAGCAGCCCCAGTGGTATTGCAGCCCCAGTGGTACTGCAGCCCCTATATACAGCAGCCCCAGTGGTATTGCAGCCCCAGTGTAGTATCCAGCAGCCCCGGTAGTAATAAACAGCCCCCCCTCCTTATCACGTCCCCTCCAGGCTGCGGCAGCTGTTAAAATAACAAACACTGTATACATCACCTTCCGACGCAGCTCTCCGCTCCTCCGGTCCTGTGCCCTCCGCTCGCCGGCTTCTTCTTCCTTGATGTGCCGACTTCTGTGACCGCGCGCAGGAAATGACGTCATCTCCTGCGCCCGGTCACATGACACCGGCACATCAAGGAAGAAGAAGCCGGCGAGCGGAGGGCACAGGACCGGAGGAGCGGAGAGCTGCGTCGGAAGGTGATGTATACAGTGTTTGTTATTTTAACAGCTGCCGCAGCCTGGGGGGGACGTGATAAGGAGGGGGGGCTGTTTATTACTACCGGGGGACCCATATTAAGGAGGGGGGCTGTGCAGTGCAATATGCACGGCATCCCCCCGCCGCTGATGGACGGGGGGATGCCGTGCATATTCATTGCACTAATGAGGCGGCCCCACGTGACCGCATGCGGTCACCGCGGCCCCCTCCTGCCTCCTCCAGCCCCGGTCACAGCCCCCCCCCACACAGCATACCGTATGACCCGTGTATAAGCCGAGGGGGGGACTTTTCAGCCCAATTTTTGGGCTGAAAAACTCGGCTTATACACGAGTATATACGGTACTTGCACTGCTCTATATTAAACCGATATATTTCTAAGGCAAATTTCTCAGCATTTAAAAAAAATATATGTTTGAATCCCGATTTCCAGGGTTCACTCTCCCCATAGGGGCTCACAATATGTCATATGTATTATCAACAAAAAACTTTAAAAAAATTATATGATATAGCCCATAGCACAATGCAAATACTGTACAACCTCCAACATATTAACACTCTGAAACATGTATGTCTGTATTTTTACTTTGAATGTTGCTGATGATTAAGGAGGTTAGTTCCTCCGAAACGCGTCCAGCGGCACCCCCTGTGCGCTGTGATGATTTTATGATTTCACAATAAAAGGAATATGAAGCATGCCTCTGGATCGTCTCTACAATTTCTTATGACTATTGAGGTGGATGTCAACCACTAGATCCAGTGCAGGAGCCTTGTGAGTATATTGGCTGCAGGTCTCCCTTCCCCCCTTCCTGCCATCAAGAGTCCCTCTCATTTCATCAGTCCATAAAATCTTTGAAAAATCAGTCTTAAGATATTTCTTGGCCCAGTCTTAACGTTTTATCTTATGTTTCTTGTTCAAAGGTGGTTCAAAGGTGGTTGTTTTTCATCCCTTCTTACTTTGGCCATGTCCCTGAGTAACTTGTGCTTTTTGATACTCCAGTAACGTTGCAGCTCTGAAATATTGCAAAACTAGTGGCAAATGGCATCTTGCATACATATACTCAATTTTATGTATATACAGTGCTGTGCAAATTAATTGGGACAAAGCAAGTCTTTAGGCTGGCTTCAGACTTGCAGATGCATCTGCAGCGTTTTGCAGATGCATCTGCAAGCATCTGCATGCAGACCGCGGCCCCTATGTTTATAATGGTGCGCACGGCGGTCTGCAGATGCTTGCGGACCGCCGTGCGCTCTCATTGCCCGCCATTAGTGATCTGTGCGCACGCGGATGCCTGCGCACAAATCACACACTCCCGCCCGCACCATGGACGCGACATCTCGCGTCCATGGTGCGGGCGGGAGTGTGTGATTTGTGTGCAGGCATCCGCGTGCGCACAGATCACTAATGGCGGGCAATGAGAGCGCACGGCAGTCCGCAAGCATCTGCAGACCGCCGTGCGCACCATTATAAACATAGGGGCCGCGGTCTGCATGCAGATGCTTGCAGATGCATCTGCAAAACGCTGCAGATGCATCTGCAAGTCTGAAGGCAGCCTTACTTGTTTTTCTTGCATTAGTTTTACTATTTCTGATAAGTGTTTTATCAGTTCTTGGTGTCGTTTTCTTTTTTCTTCCACATTTCCCTTGTCTTTTGGAGAAAATGATCCAGTTTTATTGTGTGTGCGAATTATTCTTGAAACGGTAGATTTTCCAATACCAACGGTGGAAGCTATTTCTCTTACAGTCAGACTTGTATGTTCATTAAGAGTAATAATTGTAGACCTCCTCTGTGGAGTAACATCCATTTTTACAGGCACGAATCACACTGAGAGAAAAAGTAACACTAAACCATTCCTCACAGAAACAAGCTCTCACCTGAAGTTGAGGGAGCAGCTAGCTGTTATTTTCTGACTAAAACCAGTGAAATGGTCACCACCACACACCGATATATGTATATATTAATACAAAAGTATCTATACATATGACAACGCAGGAGTAGCAACTAAAGTAGTGCAACACCCACCACAACAACTCTATCAATATAGCAACAAGGAGAAATAGGAGTTGAAAAACTAATTTTTTAGATTATTTTTTCAGTTAAAGAATAAAAGGCGCAAAATGGGGCAATTGGTACAAGACAGAAAACTGTGCAGGAACTTACATAGTCATGGGGTGCAAAGTAAAAGGAGAGTTGAGGAACATCAAAATAAAAGAGTATAAAACAGTTGTACACCACAAAGAAAAAAAAGCACAACAATCAAATCAGTAAAAAGGTATAAAAATGTTCTAATCACATGAGTTATAATTAGGGATGAGCGAGTATAATCGTTACTATTCGGTACTCGCCAAATAGTAACGATATTCGGGCTACTCGCTACTCCCCGAGTTTCTTGTGATTACTCGGGAGTAGCGAGTAGTCCTTTAACTTTAGCAGTGTATCTATATATAAAATGAATAAAAGTTGTTAAAAAATAAAAAATATCATACTCACCGATTTGACGCCTGCATCAGGACCGGAAAAGAAGACATCCGATAAACGACAAGGAGCTGGGAGTCTGACGTCACAAACCATGTGATCGCTACAAGTCACCTGATTGGCCAGATTGCCAGGTCATTGATGCACGTTCAATACCTGGCAATCTGGCCAATCAGGTGGCTGGTAGAGATTAAGTGGATTGTGACGTCTGGCTATCTGATTGGACAGATCACTACCAGCCATCTGATTGGCCGTCAGACTTGCAGGTCCTTGTCGTTGATCGGATGTCTTCTTTGACGGTTCCGATGCAGCCGTCGGATAGGTGAGTATGATATTTTTTTATTTTTTAACAACTTTTAGTCACTTTTAGTGCACTTTCGCAGTGTATATATAGATAGACTGCGAAAGTACTAGCCCGGCCCAGTCACTGTCATTGGACTCGCTATACTCGCAACAAGTACTGAGTACCGGGACCTACTCGTTGCGAGTATAGTGAGTCCGATTATTGCAGTACTCGCTCATCCCTAGTTATAATAACAAGCTGCGTGCGAATCCACAAAAATTGCGGAAATCAAACTACACGTTGATAATAGAAACATAAAGTTACACCAATATCACGCAATGGGCTCAACTCTGTGTGTCAACCAATAATACCCTTTAAAATGATGAGGGGTCACGAATATGGCCCCCCCACAGGACCTGAAGCCTGTTGCACATACCCATAGTATTGTAGTCCTTTGCACAGAATGGAGGACCCCTGTGTTGAAAATCCCCTACAGCTGTTTCATAGACCACAAAGGGTCTATTTCCTCAGGGGGCATAAGAGTACCTGGTCTCCCAGGAAAAGGTTCTGTCAGTGCTACCAGACCTAATCACAAGCTCCTTATATATCCATGTCACTCATTACTACCAGGAAAATAGCCAGATGCTGGCGCATGCGAAGTTCGATGCGCCCCGCCTCCCTAAGCAACTGGGCAGGCGCAGGATCGGGATGTGTCACTGAGTTCCCGTGCATGCGCAGTGGCACATATACTGTATATATAATTTAGACCCCCCCGTATATGCACACCACCCATATATAGTATGGTCACTACCGCACACCCCCATATATAGTATGGTCACCACCACACACCTCCATATATAGTGTGGTCACTACTGCACACCACTCATATACAGTCATATGAAAAATTTTGGGCACCCCTCTTAATCTTACTCTTTTTTTTTTTTTTTTTTTGCAACAGCTATTTCAGTGTGATATATGTAATAACTGATGGACACAGTAATATTTCAGGATTGAAATGAGGTTTATTGTACTAACCGAAAATGTGAAATATGCACTATTTCAAAAATTGACAGGTGCAAAAGTATGGGCACCTCAACAGAAAAGTGACATTAATATTTAGTAGATCCACCTTTTGCCTCTATTTGCTTCCTGTAGCTGTTAATGCGTTCCTGGATCCTGGATGAAGGTATTTTTGACCATTCCTCTTTACAAAACAATTCCAGTTCAGTTAAGTTTGATGGTCGCCGAGCATGGACAGCCCGCTTCAAAACATCCCACAGATGTTCAATGATATTCAGGTCTGGGGACTGGGATGGCCATTCCAGAACATTGTAATTGTTCCTCTGCATGAATGCCTGAGTAGATTTGGAGCGGTGTTTTGGATCATTGTCTTGCTGAAAGATCCATCCCCGGCGTAACTTCAACTTTGACACTGATTCTTGAACAATATTCTCAAGAATCTGCTGATACTGAGTGGAATCCATGTGACCCTCAACTTTAACAAGATTCCCAGTGCCGTCATTGTTCACACAGCCCCAAAGCATGATGGACCCTCCCCCAATTTTGACAGTGGGTAGCAAGTGTTTTCCTTGGAATGCTGTGTTTTTGTGGTGCCATGCATAACGCCTTGTTGTATGACCAAACAACTCAATCTTTGTTTCATCAGTCCACCGGACCTCCTTCCAAAATGAAACTGGCTTGTCCAAATGTGCTTTTGCATACCTCAGGTGACTCTGTTTGTGGCGTGCATGCAGAAACGGCTTCTTTCGCATCACTCTCCCATACAGCTTCTCCTTGTGCAGTGTGCGCTGTATTGTTGACCTATGCACAGTGACACCATCTGCAGCAAGATGATGCTGCAGGTCTTTGGAGGTGGTATGTGGATTGTTCTTGACTGTTCTCACCATTCTTCTTCTCTGCCTTTCTGATATTTTTGTTGGCCTGCCACTTCTGGCCTTTACAAGAACTGTCCCTGTGGTCTTCCATTTCCTTACTATGTTCCTTACAGTGGAAACTGACAGGTTAAATCTCTGAGACAACTTTTTGTATCCTTCACCTGAACAACTATGTTGAACAATCTTTTTTTTCAGATCATTTGAGAGCTGTTTTGAGGAGCCCATGATGCCACTCCTCAGAGAAGATGCAAATAGGAGAACAACTTGCAAGTGGACACCTGAAATAGCTTTTCTCATGATTGGATACACCGGGCTATGAAGTACAAAGCTCAATGAGGTTACCAAACCAATTTAGTGCTTCAGTAAGTCAGTAAAAAGTAGTTAGGAGTATTCAAATCATGAAAATCAGAAGGGTGCCCATACTTTTGCACCTGTCAATTATTGAAATAATGCATATTTCACATTTTCGGTTAGTACAATAAACCTCATTTCAATCCTGAAATATTACTGTGTCCATCAGTTATTACATATATCACACTGAAATAGCTGTTGCAAAAAAAACTATTTTTTTTTTAAAAAGAGTAAGATTTCACTTTTTCATATGACTGTATAGTATAGTCACTAACACAACTCCGCCATGTATACTATGGCCACAACTGCACATCCCCTATATGGGGCCCGATGCAGTATAATGGCCTCCACAGCCCCTTATCTACATTCTAATGTTCCCCATTTTGCACATACTAATGTGAAAAAGCCAAAAGTCGCTACATTTTTGCTTAAAACATTTTGTGACATTTCAAAGTGTTTTACACTAAAATCTAGCAAAAAGAGCTTTGATGGATCTGGGTCTTCATCTGTGCTAGAAAATTGTTCCTATAGTGCAGATGTCAAAATAATTCCAAAATGCTAATCTTGTTAGACACAAGCCTAGATCTCCATAGAATTAATAGGAGGCCATCTCTCAGGATTGGCGGGGCGCAGGAACAAAAGCAAAACATTGCTGGATTCAGGAAAACAATGGCATTTACACCAGATATGTATTTATGGCAAGTGACAGGTCCTCTTTAAGAGTGGTTATACTTCTTTCCTAAAGTCTTGGTCATGTGGTCAGGATGATGCAGCAGACAGGGGCGTAACTACCACAGGTGCAGATGTTGCGATCGCACACGGGCCCTGTGACTCACCGTGGCCGGGACTCCGGTTTAGACAGGCGATGCTTCCTTCCTCCTTGTCACGGGTGGACCGCGCCTGCCGGTAGTGGGGCCCGGTGTAGTGCAGATCAAAAGTGAAGACGTCTTGGTGGAACAGATTAAAGGGGTTTTAATTTATTCGTGACGCCACCTATGAGTAGTTTCGGTAAGGACTACCGACGCTGCGGAGCCCCCGGGGGATGGATAGCAGCAAGATGTTACGCTCCCCACAGGCTGAGCGGTGATCCCCGGAGGCTGGAGCTGCTCAAGATGTTGTGCGGCAGCTGCGGTTACCTTGTTGTGCGGACGGACAGTTCATAAGGAAGCACAGACACAGAAAGTCTCTATAACGGGTCTTTACTGTAACCAGTAGGCAATACATGGCATACAGTGGTTGAGTAGTAGACCGGGTGGACTCAGCAGTGATAGTGTCCCTCAGAGATCCGCAAGTGTTCCTCCATTCTACCTCTTTAGTTGCCAGTGTCGCCCAGGAATACCAGGTCGGGTACGGGGAGGCTGCTTCAATGCCCTATCCATGATGTACGTTCTGGATGCTTTGGGGAGCCTTGGATCCCTCAGTGGGTACACCGCTGGTTAGACGACTGGAAACTGGCTGGTGGTGGGGTGCTCCTTTGAAGCGGCTCCTCCACTCTTCTGGTTCGCGTGGCAGAGGTGAACTGCTGCCAGCTTCGGTACCAGTGAACCGGCTGTGAGTTGTGGGCACGGGAGTCTTTTGGGAACCCGTGTAGATAATGCCCAATCCCGGTAGTTAAGGCCTCAGGTGCTGACACCCGACCGGTGACGGCCCAGGGGCCCGCATGGGGTGCGGAGCCCCCGCTCCTCTCCAAGCTCTAGTCTTAGACCCTTCTTCTCCGAGTTCTAGACTATTCTCTTTCTGTCTAGATTCTTGTGTGTTCTACTACACTACCCTAACACTCCACCCCCCAGGACCTAGGATTGGCCCTCTGTTCTAGGTGATGCATGTTGGGTTGGATCTCAAAGTTAACTATATCACTGCTTAGTCAGAGAATATTGCGGCTGCAATACTCCCTTGTGACGCACTCGTTGCGGGGCGCCACACCTGCAGCCTAGGGGGGCCTCAAAAGTCCCTTTGGCCTATAGAAAAAGACTAAGGGCCACTTTACACACACCAACTTATCTGTCCAACTTCTGACCAATTTACTGGTTGCAGTAAAATCATGGACACATTGCTCCATTTTGTGGCTGTGTACAAATGGAACTATGTGTCCATGATTTCACTGCAACCAGTAAGTTGTTCAGAAGTTGGACAGATAAGTTGGTGTGTGTAAAGTGGCCATAATACTATTATTGCAATAATTGGGGGCCCAGTTGGAGCTTTCACATCGGGGCCCCTGGGCCTGAAATTACGCCACTGACAGCAGATATAATACAACACCAGTTTGAAGGTTTAGTGTAAACTGTGAAGGAATCAGAGGAGGATGAGACTGAATTGTATCTGCAATTTGGAAATACGGTAATTAGATACATTTCATTCAGCGCGCACATCAGTTGATTGTCTTAATGAATTCACAAATTACATTATTCTATTTCCTTAGAAGTAGTTAATTGTCTGTCCTCGGCGTTCCGGCTTTATTCATATTATATGCATATTTTGTACGATGCTGTAAAACAATGCTCAATTTACTATTTCAGGTCTCAACTATTATCATATTTGGATATTAATTCCATCTTATGATTGATGTTTTAGTAGTGTCATGTCTTAGTAATAAACTCTCATCAATTAGTCCTTTTTACAAGCGTCATATAATTAATATAGATATTTATGTCTTGTTATCTACTTTATATACTTATGAAGAGTAGTAAATCATCCACAGTATGCCATATGAGAGAGCTCCTCACAGCATGATGTATATCTGGATGCTCATGAATCAGCAGGTAGTCCCGGTTTGGAGGGAAGGGGTGGTCTTTTTGGTTCACCGCCATGTAACAAACTGTTGAATTGGTTAATACTGGATGTTGGAATTTAGCTTCTTTATAAATCAACCAGCACAGACATTTCTCAGGACTTCCAAAGTTTTTTTTCATCCCCTATGACTATGTGCACAAGAAGTTTTTTTAGCAGCTGGTTTAATACTCAAAGCAAAAGCCTCTATTGATTTCTATTGGAAAACCAGATTGTTGGCACTGTTCAGTCATACAACTGCAAAAAAATGATATAAGGAAAACTTCCTAAATTCTTCAAAAACTCTTCAGGTAAAAAAAGAACTCCTCCAAAAACTTCCCAAAGAACGAGTGTTTCTAGAATTGGTTTCTACTAGAAGACTCATTGTTATTGACCTCCTCAACATCCTACTGTGTGTATAAACCCAGAGACTATAATGTTTCACAGCACCGGATGGATATTAGCAGGAGATCACAGAGCTCTGGGAAAGCAAAATAAAAAAGCATATACAGAATAAGAAGAATAAGGTTAAGCAACAGCACGTGTGAAAAAGTCTTGGGTATACTAATAGATCACAGACTGAACATGTCTCAAAAGTGTGATGCAGCAGCAAAAAAGGCAAACACAATGTTGGTATGTATTAACAGAAGCATACAGTCTACATAGCGTGAAGTCATTATAACCCTCTACTCCTCCTTGGTCAGACCTCATCTGAAATACTGTGTCCAGTTCTGGGCACATTTTAAAAAAGACATCAACAAACTGGAGCAAGTATAGAGAAGAGCGACCAGAATAGTCTGTAAACCATGTCCTAGAGAAATGGTTACAGGATTTGGGAAAGTTTAGCTAGCAAAAAAGAAGACTGAGAAGAGACGTAATAGCTGTCTACAAATATTTAAAAGGGAACCTGTCATCCCCCCCAATTTAAGTAAAAGAGCCTCCTTCAGCAGCACTAAGGCTGCATTCTGTGAAGGTGGCTCTTATGTCTATTATCCCCAGGTACACTGAAATAAAGACTTTTATAAATTTCCCGCCATACTTCTATTGAGTCCGGGAAGTACGTTCTCTCCCAGGACTAACAGCCTCGCTGCTGTCCATCATCATCCCCTTTTGTTCCCCAGGCACCGCCTACTCTCTGCCTGTGCACGTCATCGGCGCCTGCGCTGTTCATTCATTTCTCGACCATGCGCCGTGTGCACTGCCCGACAATTTAGGTCTCATGATCTCTGGAGATCACGCCTGCGTGTTGCGGAGGCCCCAGATCCTGCCCTGAGTGTGTTATGATATATTCACACTGCAGGGTGGGGAGGAAAGAGGCGGAGGGAGGTGGGGACAAGCGCAGTGATCGTCACTATGCAGGCACCAGATTCCCAGCCGCCGCAGTGTGAATATATCATGACACACTGCAGGGTGGGATCTGGGGCCTCCGCAACATGCAGGTGTGATCTCCAAGATCATGTGACCTAAGTTTTCGGGCAGCGCATATGGCGCATGCCCAAGAAATGTGTGAATAGCGCAGGCGCTGATGACGTGCAGAGGCAGAGAGGAGACAAGGGGGATGATGATGGACAGCAGCGAGCCTGTTAAGTCCTGGGAGAGAACTACCTCCCGGACTCAATAGAGGTATGGCGGGAAATTTATGAAAGTCTTTATTTATTATTTCAGTGTCCCTGGGGATAATAGACATAAGAGCCACCTTCACAGGATGCAGCCTTAGTGCTGCTGAAGGTGGCTCTTTTTCCTTAATAGGCCCTGGGGGGAGGGGGTGACAGGTTCCCTTTAAGATCGCAAAGCACTCAGTGATCTCAGGGAGACCAGTCAAGGAAACCACTGCAGGCAGCCGGCTAAAGCGCTCAAACACAGTGAAATCCATGATGCATTGCCCCTGGAAATTTGAATATGCAAATGGAGTTCGTGGAGCCTCGATTAAGAGTCTCAAACACGGGAATAGCCAATATCCCTCCAGGGAAGGACCTAGCTTTCGACCTAAGTTTGACGTTTTCGGGCAGCACACATGGCGCAAGAAATGTGTGAACAGCGCAGTCGCCGATGACGTGCAGAGGCAGAGAGGAGGCAGCGCCTCGGGGGACAAAGGGGATGATGATGGACAGCAGCGAGGCTGTTAAGTCCTGGGGAGAGAACGTACCTCCCGGAAACAATAGAGGTATGGTGGGAAATTTATAAAAGTCTTCATTTATCATTTCATTCTGGGATGCAGAGCCCCCTTAAGTGAGCTTGCTGTAAGATGGCTCTTTTACCTTAATAGGCCCTGGGGGAGGGGTGTCAGGTTCCCTTTAAGGGCTGTCACACTTTATATGGATCAGGTTAATTCTCATTGCATAAGCAAAGACTAGAAGCCATGGGTTAAAACTGAATAGCAAGAGACACAAATTAGGTATTAGAAAAAACCTTTTGACAGTGAGGGTGATCAATGAGTGGAACAGGCGGCCATGAGCGGTGGTGAGCAGTGGTGGACTGTGACCCCGGAGGGCCCTGGTGCAGCAGCAGCTGGTGAGGAGCGGGTGGGGGGTGCTAGTGAGCGTCGGTGAGGAGCTGAGGTGGTTGCTAGTGAACATCGGTGAGGAGCGGGGGGAGGCTGTGGGTGCGCTATTGGCAGCCGGCGAGGAGTGGGAGGGTTGCTGTGGGTGATGCGACTCCTACCTGCTGCGCCGAGCCGCGCTTTGAAGTCCTGGGAGTCGGGGCGGCAGAGGAGAGGAGGGGCGGTAACAGCCAGGGGAGCAGGAAGCTTCCCTTAATTACCCTTCTCTCCTCTCTCCTCTGACACAGGGTCACGGGGGTCGGCTGGGGGCCCCCCTGAAGGCTTGAGGGGCCCCTCTAGCCGGTCGGGGCCCTGGTGCAGCTGAACCAGCTGCACCACGGCAGGTACGCCCCTGGTGGTGAGTTCTCCTTTAATGGAAGTCTACAAACAGAGGCTGGACACACATCAGTCTGGGATGATTTAGTGAATCCTGCTTTGAGAAGGCATCACCTGATGAAGGCAGCGCTTTGCTGCAGAAACGCGTAGTGGCCTGTAAGAGGTTAATAAAGAAATAATTTTCTAAAAATAACCCTAGTGCCATTTTATCTCGAGTCCTAGCGCTCCACAGACCAGGAATTTTTTTACTCTCTACCCTTGAGAAGGGGGTTGGACTACATGACACAAGAGGTCACTTTAAACTTTACCATTCTATGGTTCTATGATATAAGTCTGGAAGGTTTTCTTCTCCCCTCCTTTAGTGACTACACAATCAAGACCCAGAAAGGTTGGAAACATCTTGTTTATGGTCGCCTATGTCCAGGGGTGCATCAAGCCCCCCTGCCGCCTGAGCCACACAGTGTGGAGCGGGGGGGGGGGGGGGGCGGGGGATGTTGGGGGGGTGCTGTCAGTAGCTAGCACCGCCGCCCCTGCATCCGCAAGTGAGGATTGGGGGGGGGGAGGTGCTGTCAGTAGGGGTTGCTACATGCACTGTCGCCGCGCTACAGGTCTGTCTGTGCAGCAGGGGCAGAGGCTGTGTCTTACCGTAGCTGGCGGCCACCCGTCGGGCAGGAAGACGCTGTGTGGATGTGGCGCCGCCCCCTTCTGCACAGCCGCTCCCCCTGCCAGCTTGCCGCCTGAGTTAAGGGGCTCACACTGTCCAATGGACAGTACGGCCCTGCCTATGTCCTTACACTCTGTTCCACTTATTTCTGTGCTTGCTGCACAAATAACTTGTGGCTGTTTAAATAGTCATCTCTTCTACTGTATTTTGGGCCTATATCGTCTCTCTTACTGTATTTAGGGACTGTCTTGTCTCTTCTACTGTATTTTGGGACTAAGGTATATTGTCTTTTCTATTGTATTTTGGCACATCAATATTCTTCACTTATTCTGCCATGTAGCAGTTGCACAGAGCGATCTGTGGTTGTGCGACTAGTGTCTTGACCAAAGTCACCATGTAGCCCCTTTCCGTTTCAGAAACTAAAGGTACATGATGGCACACTGTCACCTATAGTCACAGGTGCTGTAATACCGTATAGTGCAGTCATTTTATCTTACTTTTGATTCAGGTTGTTTGGAATTGACATTTTATTTCAACCATAGGAGCAGTGCCATGAAATACTTTGGTGAATAATTACATTTTTAGCCAATCTAAGAAACAATTAAACGTGTCTTGCTATAGTTCTTTGAAAGGGTTTTGATAATGTGTCATTTCTACCAGTCACATTATAATTGGAAGAGCAGACTGTTTTGATTCAATCAGATAAAAAGCGTGCATTTTCCACAGGGTGATCTGTGATTAACGAAGAGTGATGCTATTGAAATGCAAATGATTAATTTGTAAAGAGATGCAAAACAAGAGCCGCTTATCTGTGAATTTACGTTGCTTGTCATTTCTGAATTCTGATTGTAAAATCCTGTTCTAATTGAATGTTATGCTCCTCCGCATTCAAAACCAGCTGTCACCCAGGTAATGAAATACACCAGAAATGCATAATACAATCCTTCAGGTGCTCTCCCAATGGGCCAAGGTTGACTCTATGTATCTGGGATTACACATATGTAGCTCAGATTGTTCCAGCTATGCAAAAACCTAGTGGAATAAATAAAGTAATGTAATTATAATTTTAAAGTATCAAACATAAAGAAGGCAGTCATTCTGTATCATAATGGGGTTGTCCAGTTTGGAAAAGTCTTCTTCAAATACCCGATTAAGGAATACTCTAAGGGGGCCGTAATTCAATTTTCTCTTGTTTTAGTCAGAGTGTAAAGCAGCTACAAAAAGCATCTCTCATTAAGAGGAGAACCCATCATGTCTGCACTGTGCATGAAAAGCCTAATAATTTATGTTCAATCTGAGTTTATTGAATAAGGGGAAGGGAACAAGGGATAACATAAAAGTACACACAATCACAAACAATTGGAGACAACATGTCTCCTAATATCAATATTGTATAACAGATCAGTGACATACATCTTTAGCCAGTAAGGTGCTGAAACCAATTCTCTCAATAAACAGCAAACTTTTTGCATTGAAACAGGTTTGTATAGTATCATCATCCTATCTTTCTGCGCTAATCACTAGCAGTAAATCCGCAGAAAAAAAAAAAAAAAAAAGTAAAAAACGAACAGCATAAGAACCATCAGTTTTAGCTTGTTTATAACATATTGTATATTTCCAGAATTAGGAACGTCTTTCTATATGTCTCCGAGTTATCTTACATTTGTACTCGCATCTGGACACGTTCCTATTATCCTATTATTTATACTGTGAGTGGGCTATTTTAACATCTTGTCTATTGTTAGGCTGCCTTCACACTTGCAGATGCATCTGCAGCGTTTTGCAGATGCATCTGCAAGTATCAGCATGCAGACCGCGGTCCCTATGTTTATAATAGGGCGCACCGCGGTCTGAATGCTCTCATTCATTCCTATATGTGAGCTGTAAGCAGGCGTATGCCTGCTGACAGATCACACACTCCCGCCCCGCACCTTGGACGCAACATCTCGCGTCCATAGTGCGGGCGGGAGAGTGTGATCTGTAAGCAGGCATACGCCTGCTTACGGCTCACATATAGGAATGAATGAGAGCATTCACACCACGGCCGCAGTCTGCATGCTGACACTTGCAGATGCATCTGCAAAACGCTGCAGATGCATCTGCAAGTGTGAAGCCAGCCTTAATACTAATAGAAAGGGGAGGAGAGAAGGGCGGTAGGGAAGAGGAAAGAAGAGAAAAAAAAAAGAAATGGAAAAAAGGGGGGGGGAGGGGGTATTTATAAAGGCTAGTGAGAAATTAGAGCCAAAAGAAAGGGAGAAGCTCTCCACAGGGCTCCCGCCAGTGCCCAAGATATCCCCCGGAACCCATTCAGAACAGCCGTCAGACCAATCAGCTACTTAGGAAACATCTCCCTAAAATTTGGGGAATCCAGAAACAAGACCCAAGAGCTCCATACCTTTATATATCTATCCCTGGCATCGGCAACTTCCGCCGTTAGCTCCTCCATCCTGCGAATTTTCCCCATCTCCTCCAACCACTCGGTCAAAGTAGGAGTGTGGGAGGTCTTCCAATGTCTCGGCACAACTGCCCTGGCCGCAGTCAAACAGAACCAGAGGATGTCTGACTTCTGGGACTTTATCGATCCAGGAAGGACAGACAACAGGGCCATAGCGGGTGACATCGCCAATTCTTGTCCACTCATTTCCTTATAAAAGTTAAGCACTGAGTTCCAAAATGGCTTTATTTTGCTACACTCCCACCAAATATGTATCATAGACCCCCTGGATGCACCACATCTCCAACAACTGTCGGGCGTGGAGGGGAAAGCGGCATGAAGGTTGACTGGACATTGGTACCATCGGGAGAGGATCTTAAAATTTCTCTCCTGGGCCAAACAGGCCATCGACAATTTATGAGTATAAAGGCAGGCCCGCTTCCAATCCTCACCCGCCAGCTCTTCACCTAACTCAGTCTCCCATTTATCAAAGTATGTCGGTTTATCTTCTGGGTCTCTACTGTTTAAAGCCGAATATATCAAAGAGACTGAATGTGTGGGGGAGTCTTCCTGTGTGAACATGGCCTCAAACTGTGTACGTTGAGCCGAGAAATTACCCTCTCTACCCATCTTAATCACAAATGACTGTATCTGGGCATGTTCCATCCAAGACCTTCCCATAGCACCACCTGTCAAACCCCTATCGGACGATGAACGTCCCTCGCTCAATACTTGAAACATATGGGGATCATCTTCAAGTTTCCACTTCAAAAATGATGTTGCCTGGAGAGCAGGGATGAATGCTGGATTTTTGAAGAGTGGAGTTAGGGGTCCCAGTCGTTTGGCCAAAACTCCCCTCCTGGTTTCAACATCCCAAACTTTAAGGGTCGTCAGTATGCATTGATTTTCCAAGTCTATTTTGGGTCTATCAATTGGTCTCAACCAAGGTAGATATCTAAGAGGAACCTCCAAATTTCCCTGCTCCAGCTCCACCCACTGTTTGGATTTATGATGGAATTGCCAGTCGAGCATTCTTGTTAAGACAGCAGCCTTGTAGTACGTCCTAAAATTAGGCAACCCCGCGCCTCCCTGAAGTTTATGCCTATAGAGATTTTTAATGCCTATTCTAGGGCGGCGTCCTCCCATATAAGGGCCCTTTCACATCAGCGTTTTTCGTAATTCGCGGCAGATGCGGTGAAAAAACCGCATCTGCCGCGTTTGCCGCATAACCGTTCCACTCGCGGCACGGTTGCGGTTTTTCCCATAGGAAGTATAGGGGGACTTGCAGCAGATGCGGCAAGTGCGGTTTTGCACTTGCGGCAGGTGCGGCAGCGAAAAAAACCGCGGCTGACCGCAGTTTTTTTCGCTGCCGCACCTGCCGCAAGTGCAAAACCGCACTTGCCGCATCTGCCGCAAGTCCCCCTATACTTCCTATGGGAAAAACCGCAACCGTGCCGCAAGTGGAACGGTTATGCGGCAAACGCGGCAGATGCGGTTTTTTCACCGCATCTGCCGCGAATTACGAAAAACGCTGATGTGAAAGGGCCCTAAATCTAGTAACGAGGGCTTTTAAGCGATCAAAAAAACTGGTGGGGACATCTATCGGGACCATCTGAAATAAAAATAAGAATCTCGGGAGTACGTCCATTTTTATCGCATTGATACGACCAAACCATGAGATACCCCGTTTATCGTATTTCTGTAAGTCAGAAGATGTTCTCCGTAACAGGGGAAGATAATTTAACTCATACCACCTAGATGGTTCTCTAGGGACTAAAATCCCTAAATATTTTAGGGCTTCTGTCTTCCACTTGAATGGAAAATGCTCCATCAAGTGAGCCCTATCGTTCTCCCGGGAGGGAAACATCCATAGCCTCCGTTTTGGCTACATTCACTTTGAAATTACTAAATTTACCGAACTCATCAAATACTCTCAATATAGAGGGAAAGGACGTCTTGGGCTGCGTAACAAAGAGGAGAAGATCATCTGCAAATAAAGCTGACTTGTATGTTTTCGTATTCCAAGTCAGGCCCTTAATATCTGGGTTTTGTCTTATTGCATTCGCTAAATGTTCCATTATAATAACATAGATCAATGGGGATAGAGGGCACCCCTGGCGAGTCCCATTCTTAATTGGAAATGGAGCAGATAGCCCTCCATTTGCTCTCACCTTTGCCGTGGGTCCTCTATAAAGAGACATTATCTTATTTAGGAATCGTTCTCCCAGTCCCAGTTGCAGTAGAGAAGCCCTCATAAACCTCCAATTAACACGGTCGAAGGCCTTTTCAGCGTCGACAGAGAGAAACACATCGGGACCTTCAAGGCCCTCGACCGTGTCATTAGCAGCATCAGTTTGTTGGAATTATCTCTGGCTTCCCTTCCCTGTATAAAACCCACCTGATCCCCATGAATTACAGAAGGGAGGAGAGGAGCCAGTCGGTTGGCCAATAATTTGGAGAACATTTTGACATCAATATTAATTAATGAAATAGGTCTATAATTAGCTGCCTCATGTGTGATCTTTGCCAGGCTTAGGTATTACGCTTATATGTGCCTCTAGGGACTGGGGGACCCATGGCACATCCGGGGAGATTGAATTATAGACCCTCGTTAAGAATGGTGCTATCTGGGGACCAAATTGTTTGAAGAATTTTGCTGTATAGCCGTCAGGGCCCGGGCTCTTCCCTCCCGGAGAACTCTGTATGGCTGCTGTCACCTCTGTCTCAGAGAAATCTGCGTCCAAGGAATCAGCGTCGCTGGGGTCTCTAGTCGGTAGTGCTGTCATTTCAACGTACTCTTTAATTTTCTCATCTACTTGTACTGGGTCCATATCGTCATAGTGACCTTTAATATCATATAGATGACTGTAGAAACTACTGAGAGTATGTAATATATCCTCTGGGTTCTGAGTCATATCTCCAGTCGGTCGTCTAAGTTGGGGAATCCTACCCGGAATACCCCTAGGGTGCAGCAGTCTAGCCAATGGCCTACCGCATTTGTCACCATACTCGTAAACAAACCTATGTAATCTCTCTTTGCCCCGTAAATATTTTTGGTCGATCAAGTTTCTCAGCTCATCTCTGGCGATTACTAGATCTGCTAAGGTTTCTTGCGATAGGGATTGCTTATGAGAACACTCCAAGGCTGCTATTCTTGCAGAAAGGGAATTAATCTTTTCCCATCTTTCTTTCTTAAGTCTGGACCCGTGTTTCACCAATACCCCTCTGATCACACATTTCATCGCCTCCCACTGGGTCGGGAGAGGCGTAGGGTCATTGGTGTGCACCTCCAAGAATTCAGTGATAGTTGTCTTAACCTCTGAGCTACACATCGTGTCGTTCAGAAGGTTATCGTTTAGCCTCCATGTCCATTGTTTTTTGTGTCCCCCCGGCAATTCCATCCTACAAAATATGGGTGCATGGTCCGACATACAGATTTGACCTATGGATGCCTGAGTCCCCCAAGTCAAAACCCCCTGACTCACTAGTATCATGTCAATTCTACTATAAGTCTGGTGGGCAGAGGAAAAAAGGGTATAATCCCTATCTTTAGGGTGGAGGGCCCGCCAAACATCTACCAGCCCCAGATTTTGTATAGATAGCCTAACCGCATTCAGCTTGGTTCTAGGGAGTCCTCGCCCCCCAGAAAAGTTACCTCCCGCTGGGTCAAGACTGAAATTAAAATCCCCTCCTATCAGCAAAACCCCTTCTGCAAATGAAGCCAATTTTTCCAAAAGTGCCAAACATTTATCTAATGGGTTATTATTTGGGAGGTACCAATTAGCTACAGTGAAAATGGTGGAATTTACCCTTATTTTCAGAAAGATATATCTCCCTTCCTGGTCTATGACTGAGTCCAGTACAGTATGTATCAGAGATTTATGTATCGCTATAAAGACTCCACGAGATCGTGCCTCTGGATTGGAGCTATGCAGCCAAACGTTATATCGTCTGCCACCGATGCCAGGGATATGGCCACTCTTGAAGTGGGTCTCCTGTAGGAGTAATAACATGACATTAAGTTTATGCATTTCTTCTATTATTTGAACACGTTTTTGTGGGGGGTTAAAGCCCCTTACATTGTAGGAACATATTTTCAGTTGGTCCATTATGCACTTTTCTGGACAACTTACACGTCAACTCACCCAAATAAGGAGAGCCCCCGAGGACCACAGGAGCGTCAGAGGCCCCCAGAGAAAAAGAATAGAGATAGAGAGAAAAGAGTAAAAAAAGGGAAAAAGGGGGAAAAAGGAAGAAAGAGAAGAAAAAAGAAAAAAAGAAAAAAAAAGGGGGGGGGGAGAAAGGTAGAGTCAAGAAGTAAGGAATAACAGAGGCTAAAATAGATATACCTCTGACACTGTGTTAAATGTTATAACAAGCTTATAATCCAACTTAAATTATTGGGAAAGTTTTATCCCTAAGCACCTGTGCTCTAGGGAATCCCTGGTTAGGAAAGGGCCTTCTACCGAGGAGCCTCCCGTCCCAGGCTATGAACTCAAATCACAAGTAATCGTCTATATACAAACGTGTGTGGTCAAACTATAGTCACATAACATCCTCCACGCACAAGGCGAAGGGACCAACAGAATTCGCCCATATTGATCATCAAAGAGGGTAAACCATATCATTAGTATACTTGTATATCTGTATATCGCCCGCATTTCTGCAGAAAATAATACTTACTCCCCCCCTCTGACAGGAAAGAAAGCTGCTAAGAGTTGAGTGGGGAGCTAGTGTGGGGGCAGGAAGGGAGAGGGACCATAAGCAGGAGAGGGGTGGAGTGGGAACAAGGGGAGGAAGACTGACAAAGGCATCATAAAGAATCAGTTTAGAATCATCAGATTGCCTATGAAGCAACAGTGTAATTTATGACAGCTTGACCGGTGTTAGGCACCAATTCCTCCCTTCTACGAGGTCATCTAGCGGTGGGGTCTCAGTTCCTCACGAAGCCTTTGTCCTCGACGAGGAGCTCCCAACGGCCCCTGGAATTCCCCACCAGCTCTCAATGGGAACTCCGGCCACCCATGGATAGATACAGGTGGAACATCTAATCCGGACGTAAAGGACGGAACGTCTGCTGGAGAGCGAAGGATATGCACACGTCCTCCTTTTCTAACTTGAAGTTTGAAGGGAAATCCCCAGCTGTAGGTCAAGTCGTGGTCCTTGATCACCTCCAATAGGGGATGCAGAGCCCTCCTTTTTTGTAATGTCAAGCTCGACAAGTCGGGGAGGATAGCCACATTCTTATCCCCGTATCTGCACAGCTTCCCATTTCTTATTTTGTTCATGATGGCTTCCTTAATGACATAACGGTGGACTCTACATATCACATCTCGCGGCCACTCCGGATCTGATGGTTTAGGGCCCAGAGCCCTGTGAGCTCTGTCAAGTTCAATAATATTTGTGGGGGATCACCCAAGATCTCATTGAACAAAGCTTGGAGCACTTCAGGAAGATCTCTAGACTCCACCGTCTCGGGCAGCCCTCTTATACGTATATTGTTTCGCCGCCCTCTATTCTCCCCGTCGTCCAGAGCATCCACCAAATGAGAGATCTAGCTGGACTGATTTTGTAGCAAAATCTGTTGTGATCTACACATTTCTTCCAGAGCTGTTATCCTGTGGGCATGATCCTGACCCTGATTATCAACTCTATTAACTTCTCCTCTCAGGCATGACAGTTCATTCCTATAAGCCTGCTCCAGCCGTGTAATATATAACTCCATGTCCTCCCTTGTGGGGATGGAGGCCATCCGAGCCCTCAGGTCTCCCAATTCCACCAACACACTGACATTCTGTGAATGATCATCTGAGGGGAGCCCCATCTCCATAGGCTGTGTGACAAGGTGATGCCTGGGTCCCTCATGAAGGGGTGCTGCTGTGTCAATCATGTCCAATTCTAGGGCCGTTCCCTGGGCTGGATCCCTCAATATTTCCCTCTCAGATCTCCCCTGGGCCTGCTGGGCATAGTGGTTAATAGTACCTTCTGTGGGAGGAGAGCGGGGGCCCACCATCTCTGACCGTCCATCCTCCTCAGAATGGGGACCGGAGCTCCGCCATGTAGGATCCTCAGTCTCCACCAGGCCTCTGCGCTGCGAGCCCGCAGCTTCCTCCATCGCTGCAGCCTGTCGGTAGCTAGATCCTCTGGTCTGTATGCCCTCTGGGCGACAAGATCTCTCCTCGGAGCGCTGCCCGTCTCGTCTCTGCTGCAGCACTTCCTGTCCAACAGGCTCCACGCCGCTGCCTCTCCCTTCCACCGTGGCCATTTTAGGTAGCGCGTTTCTGGCGGGAATTTTTTCTTTTTTGTTAAAGAAGCGCTGTATGGTCGCTCCAGGGGTCCGTGGGGTCAGCGGTCCAGTGCCTGATTGCCTCCCCGTCTTCCCCTTGTGCATGGCTATGTCTTCACCTACGTTAGCTGGTTATAAGCCGCAGATAGTAGTGCCTGGGAGCAGGAGCAGTTCAACCAGCGTCCTCACTCCTCCATAGCCAGGCCACGCCCTCCGCCTAATAATTTATATCAGAATGTGTAATTATTTCCTTCACCTGCAGTGGCGCTGCAGGAAAATTGAGTGCTTGCAGCAAAATAACTCTATTAGGTGCAACTGATAGCTGGAGGTCCAAGGCTAAGTTCACATTTGCAGTTATCATCTGTTAGAGCAGATCCAGCAGAAATCTGTCGACAAAATAGTTGTGTTAGGCTAGGGCCACACTTACCCAGCACTTATGTTAACTGGATCCAGTAACTGCAGAGGAAAGTGTGCAGGAACGCATACCGTGAACGTCGGGGGCTGCCTGTGAATTCTGCTCCATAGTAACACACTGTTTACCATGGATGCAGCTGTGACGGGGTGTGCGACAGAGCAGGAAGGGACATCCAGCCGATGATCAATCCAAGGAGATTTATTAAACAAGAAAGCTGGAACAACACGCATGAGGGTAAATCTGTAGAGTCCGCAATGATTCCAAACAAGGGAAACAGATCCGGGGCACCTCCTGATAAACCTTGTGCCAGATAAACGAAAGAAATAGTTCTTGCTAGAGTCCAATGGATCCAACGTAATCCCACGGACGACGAGATCTGGCCTCAGACCAGGTCTCGCTCTGTTCACTTCCACAGTCAACTCACATCTGATCCTAAAACATGAATGTATTGTCTGGGCTCCTGGGATCAGCCCATGTGAAAGGGAGTAGGGGTTCTCACCTACTATTGAATGGTTTGCTCCATCAGATGATTTTAGAAACGTACGGCTCCAGTGTGTCTGGTAGTATGTGGATTGGACTAGCCACCTGCTGGGAGGAAGAATGGCTAATCCTTCACTAGCTGTTGACCGATGCTTGATTACAGTACAGTCCAGAAATGCAATTCTTGGGGGAAGGAGACATTTTAAATTACAGCACAATAAGCTGTATAGTATACATGGATACAGGACAGAGAAAAGTATACACCATTACAACCCCTTCCCCCCTCAATTTGTGTACGGACTAGGGACCTCTACAGGTCACTTGTCAAGTACACATAGTCATAGTGGGACTTACACTCGGCTACATGCAGCCACAAATTGGCATTATAGCTCCCCCACATCATTGCCCAGGATGATATCTGCCGGAAGACCTCTCATTACCCCAGCCACATATCGTCTGACCCCAAAGCCAAAGTTCAGATCCACAGTGGCTTTGGGAATAGTCCTGCATTTACCACCAGCCAGTTCAATTACAATCCCAGATCCTTTGTGAATTGTTTCAGGCCGAATCACTTGGGGATCAGCCAGCGTTAGGAAGTCCCCGAGTCACAAAATCCAACAAGTCTCTGTCCATTCAGCACGACCTCCTGCAAGTGCTGATCCCGT
Source organism: Allobates femoralis (assembly GCA_033576535.1). Classification (NCBI taxonomy): domain Eukaryota; kingdom Metazoa; phylum Chordata; class Amphibia; order Anura; family Aromobatidae; genus Allobates; species Allobates femoralis. Next base: position 61,751,917 of record JARQOC010000007.1, read on the forward strand.
GTGAGCAGAAGTCTTTGTTGCTGCGTGCCGCACCCCATAAACTCCTAGTGGTGCAACATGGGTGGCTGAGTCACTAGGCCAGTCCTCCTGTTGTGGTGACACATCTTCCTCCATGGCACTTGGCTGTACAAAATTAATAATCCGTATAATTAATACATTACTCGTTTCAATTTGGATAATAACACAATCTTACCAGCTTCGCCATATTCTTCACTAAGTCTTTTGCTTTTGTTCTTGAGTTGATATGCACATGTCTGAACAAAGCACATTCATCTCTGGGACACAGAACCCATATCCTTCCTAAGTGGTATGATGGCTGGACATTCTTATCTTGTTTGTACTTGTGTATAATTGTTTGTATAGATGAATGAGGTACCTTTAGGTATATGGAAATTTCACCCAAGGATGAACCAGACTTGTGCAAGTCCACAATTCTCTTCCTGATATCTTGGCTGGTTTCTTTAGACTTTCTCATGATGCTATATAAAGAAGCAGTTTGTTTCAGATGTACATCAAAATACATCCGCAGGTGTGTCTTTAATTAATTCAGATGTTGCCAATAAACCTATCAGAAGCTACCAAACACATGACATCATTTGGGCTGTCCCAACTTGTTTAACGGCATAGTAATCATAGTGTATGTAAACTTCTGATATAGCAGAAAGTAATAAAAATGCTTAAAACATTCTCTCTCACTATTCTGGAATTTGGCAAATATTAATAATTCTAATTCTAATTGACCTAAAATGGAAAAGGTTGATCTGATTTCATGTCAGATAGTGAGAAAAACATACATACGTGTCTTTTTATATTGTGTATGGAAACATCTGGTTTCAACTATACATGTCCTTGTCTTATTATCAATATCGATGTAACCACCTTGTTTTTTATGTGTTACACTACATTCTTTATCATTTAAAAAAATATATATTTGAGTAAAATATAGTAAAATTGTGCTTTATGCAGATATGTTATCTAGAGCCTTTTTTTCTTTTGTAGGTTATATTTATTTTTTTCGATAGACAAATGTGACTGTTGCATATATCTGCATTGGGGTTGTCTTGAAAGTAATTACCGTATATACTCGTGTATAAGCCGAGTTTTTCAGCCCAAAAATTGTGCTGAAAAGTCCCCCCCTCGGCTTATACACGGGTCAATACGGTATGCTGTGGGGGGGGAGCTGTGACCGGGGGCTGGAGGAGGCAGGAGGGGGCCGCGGTGACCGCAGGCGGTCACGTGGGGCCGCCTCATTAGTGCAATGAATATGCACGGCATCCCCCCGTCCATCAGCGGCGGGGGGATGCCGTGCATATTGCACTACACAGCCCCCTCTCTTTAATATGCGTCCCGCAGTAGTAATAAACAGCCCCCCCTCCTTATCATGTCCCCCCCGGCTGCGGCAGCTGTGAAAATAACAAACAGTTTATACATCACCTTCCGACGCAGCTCTCCGCTCCTCCGGTCCTCAGCATCTCCGCTCGCCGGCTTCTTCTTCCTTGTTGTGCCGGTGTCATGTGACCGGGCGCAGGAGATGACGTCATTTCCTGCGCGCGGTCACAAGCCGGCACATCAAGGAAGAAGAAGCCGGCGAGCGGAGATGCTGAGGACCGGAGGAGCAGAGAGCTGCGTCGGAAGGTGATGTATAAACTGTTTGTTATTTTCACAGCTGCCGCAGCCGGGGGGGGCCTTGATAAGGAGGGGGGGCTGTTTATTACTACTGGGGGACGCATATTAAGGAGGGGGGGCTGTGTACTACCACTGGGGCTGCTGGATACTACACTGGGGCTGTATATACCTCTGGGGCTGCTGTATACTACCACTGGGGCTGTATATACCTCTGGGGCTGCTGTATACTAACTACTGGGGCTGTATATACCTGTGGGGCTGCTGTATACTACCACTGGGGCTGTATATACCTCTGGGGCTGCTGTATACTACCACTGGGGCTGTATATACCTCTGGGGCTGCTGTATACTACCACTGGGGCTGTATATACCTGTGGGGCTGCTGTATACTACCACTGGGGCTGTATATACCTGTGGGGCTGCTGTATACTACACTGGGGCTGTATATACCTCTGGGGCTGCTGTATACTACACTGGGGCTGTATATACCTCTGGGACTGCTGTATACTACACTGGGGCTGTATATACCTCTGGGGCTGCTGTATACTACCACTGGGGCTGTATATACCTGTGGGGCTGCTGTATACTACCACTGGGGCTGTATATACCTGTGGGGCTGCTGTATACTACCACTGGGGCTGTACAGTTAGGGCCACAAATATTTGGACAGTGACACAATTTTCGCGAGTTGGGCTCTGCATGCCACCACATTGGATTTGAAATGTAACCTCTACAACAGAATTCAAGTGCAGATTGTAACGTTTAATTTGAAGGGTTGAACAAAAATATCTGATAGAAAATGTAGGAATTGTACACATTTCTTTACAAACACTCCACATTTAAGGAGGTCAAAAGTAATTGGACAAATAAACATAACCCAAACAAAATATTTTATTTTCAATATTTTGTTGCGAATCCTATGGAGGCAATCACTGCCTTAAGTCTGGAACCCATGGACATCACCAAACGCTGGGTTTCCTCCTTCTTAATGCTTTGCCAGGCCTTTACAGCCGCAGCCTTCAGGTCTTGCTTGTTTGTGGGTCTTTCCGTCTTAAGTCTGGATTTCAGCAAGTGAAATGCATGCTCAATTGGGTTAAGATCTGGTGATTGACTTAGCCATTGCAGAATGTTCCACTTTTTTGCACTCATGAACTCCTGGGTAGCTTTGGCTGTATGCTTGGGGTCATTGTCCATCTGTACTATGAAGCGCCGTCCAATCAACTTTGCAGCATTTGGCTGAATCTGGGCTGAAAGTATATCCCGGTACACTTCAGAATTCATCCGGCTACTCTTGTCTGCTGTTATGTCATCAATAAACACAAGTGACCCAGTGCCATTGAAAGCCATGCATGCCCATGCCATCACTTTGCCTCCACCATGTTTTACAGAGGATGTGGTGTGCCTTGGATCATGTGCCGTTCCCTTTCTTCTCCAAACTATTTTCTTCCCATCATTCTGGTACAGGTTGATCTTTGTCTCATCTGTCCATAGAATACTTTTCCAGAACTGAGCTGGCTTCTTGAGGTGTTTTTCAGCAAATTTAACTCTGGCCTGTCTATTTTTGGAATTGATGAATGGTTTGCATCTAGATGTGAACCCTTTGTATTTACTGTCATGGAGTCTTCTCTTTACTGTTGACTTAGAGACAGATACACCTACTTCACTGAGAGTGTTCTGGACTTCAGTTGATGTTGTGAACGGGTTCTTCTTCACCAAATAAAGTATGCGGCGATCATCCACCACTGTTGTCATCCGTGGACGCCCAGGCCTTTTAGAGTTCCCAAGCTCACCAGTCAATTCCTTTTTTCTCAGAATGTACCCAACTGTTGATTTTGCTACTCCAAGCATGTCTGCTATCTCTCTGATGGATTTTTTCTTTTTTTTCAGCCTCAGGATGTTCTGCTTCACCTCAATTGAGAGTTTCTTTGACCGCATGTTGTCTGATCACAGCAACAGCTTCCAAATGCAAAACCACACACCTGGAATCCACCCCTGACCTTTTAACTACTTCATTGATTACAGGTTAACGAGGGAGACGCCTTCAGAGTTAATTGCAGCCCTTAGAGTCCATTGTCCAATTACTTTTGGTCCCTTGAAAAAGAGGAGGCTATGCATTACAGAGCTATAATTCCTAAACCCTTTCTCCGATTTGGATGTGGAAACTCTCATATTGCAGCTGGGAGTGTGCACTTTCAGCCCATATTATATATATAATTGTATTTCTGAACATGTTTTTGTAAACAGCTAAAATAACAAAACTTGTGTCACTGTCCAAATATTTCTGGCCCTAACTGTATATACCTCTGGGGCTGCTGTATACTACCACTGGGGCTGTATACTACCTCTGGGGCTGCTGTATACTACCACTGGGGCTGCTGTATATACCTTTGGGGCTGCTGTATACTACCTCTGGGGCTGCTGTATACTACCTCTGGGGCTGCTGTATACTACCTCTGGGGATGCTGTATACTACCACTGGGGCTATATACTACCTCTGGGGATGCTGTATACTACCACTGGGGCTGTATATACCTCTGGGGCTGCTGTATACTAACTACTGGAGCTGCTGCTGTATATACCACTGGGGCTGCTGCTGTATACTACCACTGGGGAGGCTGCTGTATACTACCATTGGGGGGCCTGTATACCACACTGCTGGGGGCTGTATACCTGTGCTGGAGTCCACCCTCGGCTAATACACGAGTCAATAGGTTTTCCCAGGTTTTGGGGGCAAAAGTAGGGGGGTCGGCTTATACACGGGTCGGCTTATACACGAGTATATACGGTATATGGATTACTGCAAACACCACTCACATGAATATGCCATGAATTACAGAATTACCAAATCTCTTCTGAACCCTGAAAATCAACAGGAAATTGGGACTGTCAGCTAATTCTGTGTATTTATATTGTAGATTTCAGGGTGAAAAATGCAGAAAATTCACACAAACATCTGCAAGTAAGGTTTGTTCATCTGCAGTATCTTGGTCAGAATTTTAAATCCAAAACCAGAAGTGGGTAAAAAATGCAGACATGGCACCTGTGTTTCTATTATACTTTTCATCTTATTGTTCCTCTCCTGGTTTTGAGATATATATATATATATATATATATATAAAATGAGAAAAATCCTTGCAGCACACAGCTACTACCAATGATGTACAAGTGCTATAAGCCATATGTGTTTGAGGAAAAAATTTAAAAACTTACGTTTTTTTCAAAAAACTCAAAAATCTTATCTTTTAATTCTGAAGTTCTTAGTACATACATTGACCAATGTCTGCTTGCTCATCAACTGCGACAAAGTGACTTCAGGCATGATGAGTCCTACTCTGATATCCCTATCCTCCTTGTCCTCCCCCCCACTTCTCAGTGGGCAGACACCATCTATACCCTCGATCACCTGTAGGTTAATGAGGGTGCACATTGCAGCAAAGGAGCCTGCAACTCCATATAATAAATAACAAGAAAAACTGCACAGCACTCGCAGACTGGTGTGAACTGGTGCAAGCAAAGATGCAGAGTCAAACAAAATGAGAAAAATCCTGCTCATCAACTGCGACAAAGTGACTTCAGGCATGATGAGTCCTACTCTGATATCCCTATCCTCCTTGTCCTCCCCCCCAAGGAAGACACTTTGTCGCAGTTGATGAGCAAGCAGACATTGGTCAATGTATGTACTAAGAGCTTCAGAATTAAAAGATAAGATTTTTGAGTTTTTTGAAAAAAACGTAAGTTTTTAAATTTTTTCCTCAAACACATATGGCTTATAGCACTTGTACATCATTGGTAGTAGCTGTGTGCTGCAAGGATTTTTCTCATTTTGTTTGACTCTGCATCTTTGCTTGCACCAGTTCACACCAGTCTGCGAGTGCTGTGCAGTTTTTCTTTTTATTTATATATATATATATATATATATATATATATATATATATATATATATCAGAAAAAAACTGCAAAGCACTCGCTACACTGTGCGAAAGGTGCAAAGCTGTGTTGCTGGATCAACATGTAACAAAAAATCACTGCTGCACTCAGTCTAACCAATAAGTATGTGCTGACAAGCAATAATGGTTTGGAGTTGCTGGCTCCACCCAGCTGCAGATTGCACCCCCACCGACCCCAGGTGCTCAGGGATCAGGATGAGGTCAGAAGGACCAGGGAGTCCACGGACAAGGATCTGGCAGGGATGTCAGTGTAGGACCCTCCGTACCCCGGGGACGCCGAGACGTGGCCGGAGGGCAGGCATACATTGGCCAATGAGTGTACCAAGAGCCCCGGCTTTTAATTAAAAAAGTGAGTACTGAGTTTTTTAGAAAAAACGGATGTTTTTTCATTTTTTTCTCAAACCATTATTGCTTGTCAGCACACACTTATTGGTTGGACTGAGTGCAGCAGTGATTTTTTGTTACATATATATATATGTATATATATCATGTTATATATTGAGGTAAAACAGATGAGCATGTGAGTCAGTCGGAAAAAGCATTGAGTGATGATGTCACTGGACTTCATGGGGTCATTTGCGTAAACTGATATACAGCATAACAAATGGCAGCGACCGCCGAAGGGAGCAGAGTCCGGTGCTAGAGCTGAGACCAGTGCGTGACAATACATTTTAAATTAATCAATTGTCTGTTGAAGTGTTCCACAGCATTAGTTAAATTGATTCACAAAAGTTAAAGCATTTCCTTCTTTCAGACTTGTTATGGAACACCTTGGTGTTTTTCTGATTACTTTAAAGATCATCATTCTAGAGCAGTAGACCCTTTTTGACTCTTAGGCCAGTTTCACATCATGGCAGCATCAGGTCCGGGGCTGTCCGATGTGAATCGGACAGCCCCGGACCTGATCTGGACACAGAACTGGATGGCCAAATATGCCCTCCGGTCCGGTGTCCAGCCAGATTCTTATAGCAGCCGCTGATAATTCAAGATCGCGGCTAGCGGGGAGCCAGCCTTGGTCACGAACTGTCAGCAGGGGACAGCTCCATGGTGCTGAAGTTTTGCGCTGGCTAGCGTTGAGCTTCAGCACCCGGCGTCCGGCTCCCGGGTGCGGCTCCGGTGTGATCAGGCGCCATAGACCCCCATGTTAGGGGGCGCCGGATCGCACCAGACCTGGATGATCCAAATGTCTCAGATTTTTCCCCCTGGACACAAAAATCTTGCATGCAACGTTTTTGTGTCCAGGAGGAAAATCCAAATACACCCAGATCCTCCCGGACAGATGGAAGCCAGATGGCAGAAAGTTGCCATCCGGCTTCATCCGGCCCCATAGCATACTATGGGTCCAAAATCTGATTCGGGGCTCTCCGGTGTGAACCAGACAGCCCTGGATTGGATCATGCCGTGGTGTGAACCCGGCCTCAGATGAATGACCACTCACACTGGACACATTAGGTGGATGTTCTGAGAGGGAATTAATAGAACACTAGGGGGCGACATTCGAAAATATATAACAGCAATATCTAGTTACATGGGCAGATTTTAATAATCCCAATTTAAATAATGTTATGTTTTGCCTGATATAACAGAGAAATGTCTCGGTATGTCTAAATAAATGTGTTATATATATCAAAAATGATTTAATTTTGCAGCATGTATGACACAAATAGCATTACATTACACACAACATAGCGTACATCCTTCTGTACTTCATTCCCAATAGTATCCTTCGATACTGTATATTTCATATACCTCTAGTGCATTTATTAATGCGCCATTATTGTAATAGAATTGGCCGTGCACTCAAAGCGGCCGTGGGGACACAAACAAAGATAGATGGCATTACCGTTCATGAAAGTTGCAGTCTTGAATCTCTCCGCTGAGACAATTACAAACATATTGGATGAATAAAGCGGTCGCTCCGTGGGCTTTCTGACCTTCAATCTCTTGACTGATCTGTTTAAGGTCCAAGCTGCCTGCTGACAACTTCCAAAAGCTTTGAATTTGTGAATATTTTATTATTTCAGAGTCTGTTCAGAGCTAAGAAGCCCAATGTAACCAGATAAACTGACATTTAATATTTGTGAGGTTTAATTCAATATTTAGATCCCCAGGCTTCAATTCACACTGTTACCATTTTTTTGATAATACGGAGCTCAACAAAAAGTTTGATAAAGTCAGGACTCGAAAGAAACATTTCCCGGCTCATTAACCAACCCATAAGGGAATGGATACTTTGGATGCAAGCTTGGCGATGATACATAGATGTGACCCTGCGCTACCACACACCGAGATAGCGGAAATAAAAGCTCCAGAAAACTGACTTCATATTGAACCATCACTCATGGATCAGTTTGGGACTAAAAGGATTTTATGAAAGAGATTATGGTTCACAAAGGTTCAAAATGTCAAAAGCGATGACCCTGATGAGGATCACAGCAGAGAGAAGACAGCAGCTTCCTTTACTGCATATATTTAATATATATTTAATGCTAATAATTGTGTTCTTGTGGTCATCTCATAGCAGGATGGTGAGATAGACGTAAAGGCAAGAGCAAGCTAGACGTGACATGACAGTGGGAGAGGGGTTAAAAGGGCCGTCTCATCTGCTTTGATAAAGTTATAAAGAGCTTGTATAACCAAGCAACTTTTCAAAGTGCCTTGTATTAAAAATGCTCTCTTTTCTCAAGAATGGAGTGACTTTTAATGTTATAGTCTACCGCTTTTTGCCTAGGTCACTGGCCACCTCTGCAGTCTATCAGCAGTGGCCGGTCACTTAGAGGAGGAGCACAGCGCTTGCAAGTAGAGATGAGTGGACCCGTGGAAGTTCAGGTCCTGGGGGATCAGCCAGACTTTATCTAAAGTTCTTTTCTGGACCCAAACTTGACCCGAACCTCATTGGAAGGCACTGATTGGACAGTTCTGCCCTCTGCTCACATACAGCCAGCCATAAACAAAACATTTCTGGAGAAAAGAGAGTGAGGTTTTGCAATTTTCTTTTTTTATATACCGTATATACTCGTGTATAAGCAGACCCGTGTATAAGCCGACCCCCCTACTTTTGCCCCCAAAACCTGGGAAAACCTATTGACTCGTGTATAAGCCGAGGGTGGACCCCAGCACAAGTATACAGCCCCCAGCAGTGTGGTATACAGCAGCCTCCCCAGTGGTATATACAGACCCCAGTGGTAATACAGCAGCCCCAGTGGTAATACAGCAGCCCCAGTGGTAATGCAGCAGCCCCAGTGGTAATACAGCAGCCCCAGTGGTAGTATACAGCAGCCCCAGGGGTAATACAGCAGCCCCAGGGGTAATACAGCAGCCCCAGTGGTAGTATACAGCAGCCCCAGGGGTAATACAGCCGCCCCAGTGGTAATACAGCAGCCCCAGTGGTAGTATACAGCAGCCCCAGAGGTATATACAGCAGCCCCAGTGGTATATACAGCAGCAGCCCCAGTGGTAGTATACAGCAGCCCCAGTGGTAATACAGCAGCCACAGTGGTAATACAGCAGCCCCAGGGGGTATACAGCAGCCCCAGGGGGTATATAGCAGCCCCAGGGGTATATAGCAGCCCCAGGGGGTATACAGCAGCCCCAGGGGTATACAGCAGCCCCCCAAATGCTGGCACTCGCCCCCCCTGTGTGGTAAGGGCCCCCCTGCTGCTTAACTTACCATCCCTGGTCTTCTGCACTGCACCGCGCCGGTCTTCTGAGCTCCGTTCTCCATGCTCCCGTCCTGGCTGCATCCAGGATCCCCAGCCATCGCAGTTACGATGACGTCATTGTGCGACGGCCGGGGATCCCGGAGGCAGCCAGACGGGACTCGGAGCATGGAGGACGGAGCTCAGAAGACCGGCGGCGGTGCAGAAGAGACCGGGGATGGTAAGTTAAGCAGCGGGGGGGGGCCCTTACCACACAGGGGGGGCGAGTGTCAGCATTTGGGGACCGTATTGACTCGTGTATAAGCCGAGGGGGGAACTTTTCAGCCCAATTTTTGGGCTGAAAAACTCGACTTATACACGAGTATATACGGTACATTACCTCCCATAATGCTGATTTTATCCCCTGTATGAGCCATCCAAACACTGAGTGTACCCATGCAAAGCGATTCTCGCTTCAGTGATGTGTATGTAAAGCACCACAACTCTGAACTTGCACACTGATTTTTCTGTAAAGTCTGCGTTTGATACAAACATCAAACTTTAAAGTTCGGTTCTCTCATCCGCAATATAGGCACAAAGAACTTTTGAGGCCCATTAGGCTCCAGGGCCTGAGTGCCATGTAGCTCATAACTACGGCTCTGGATTTGGTCCAATCTTTGGATCCTTCCTACTTTAGGCCACGTGCACACGTTGAGTATTTGATGAGTTTTTTACCTCAGGATTTGTAGCCAGAACCAGGAGTGGATGATTAAATACAGAAGTGGTGCAGGTGTTTCTATTAGATTTTTCCTCTGATTGCTCCACTCCTGGTTTTGTCTACAAATCCTGAGGTAAAAAACTCATCAAATACCGAACGTGTGCACATGGCCTAATAGCTATTGCACTCCTCCAACGGTAGCTCTGTTGCCAGCAGCGAAGAGCACACAGATTGAGCTATTTGTGCAACAATAGAGAAAAGAATAAAGGAGAGTAGAGAGCATTCCTGTATAAATCAGTTACCGTAATCAATTACACATTCTGAGCTTTTACACTCACCTCCTTTGGTTGTGATGACTGCCACAACTTAGTGTATCACATAGGCTAAGCCAGTGTTCAAGACTTTTTCACTCGAAACGCGTATGGAAATTTTTTTTATACAGACCACCCCATAGTATATGCTTTGTCGTCTGAGATGTCCATTTTTTGTCCTTTTTATAAGTTTAAAGAGGATTTGGCAATAAAGATTGTTGAATTTTAATCAATTGCTCGGGGTGTCGAGCTGGATTCATCTTCACTTCCTCAGAACCTACCGCAACCCCAATGTGGACAAAGGAATAATGCACCAACAGTGAAATATACAAAATGCAGTTTTTGTGGGCGCCTTAATTAACGGGCCAGACAACATTTGCAAAAATAGATAATAAAATACTTACTGTATGTTTTATTAACTTTTACTGTCTATTTTTGCATCTGTTGTCTGGCCAAGTATTTGAGACGCCCGGGGGACACCTAATTGGTGAACAAGACAGTGACAGCCCTCGGGATGCTCAGCGGCCCTCCAGCACCAATGCACAAACGCATGACGGGAGCAAGCAGTGATGCTCTACACCAGAGGTCCCCAACTCCTCTGGAGCCCACAGGGACGGGATACTCGGTACCGGACCTGGGTACTGCTGGGGATGTCACGGCGGTCTTGGTCCGGACCGTGTCCCGGGTTCCGCAATAAATGGGGGGATATTTACAGGGGAGTTTGTCATGACGCCACCCACGGGTTGTTGTCAATGAGGGGACCACTGCTGCAGTGTACTTCTGTCAGGAGGATGGATGGATGCTGCAGCCAGGTGGATGAGCCCTCCGCGGTTCGGGACAGCTCCTGACAGGGTAAAATGGTGCATAAACAGTTCTGTATTCCTGGAATCAGACACGGACACTGAAGCAGGGTTCACCGGGTTTACTCTACAATTCTTCCAAGTCACACTGTACATGGTACAGTTCAGTTCTTATCAGCTTTACACAGTTAACTCCAGTAACACTTGAACTCTTTGCAGCCAGGTTGTCACTCTGAGACCCCTTACTCTTTCTTAAAGTCCTCTCAGGCTTATTCTCTCTCTCTCTCTTCTTCTGGGTGGATTGCGGAGCGGCAGCTCGGTCCCTCAATGTAGCTTCCCCCTAAGTGAATGGCTGGTAAGCCGGGTCCTCCTAGTTGCTGCTGTGCCCCCAACCCTGTAGTGGGAACACGGATCTGGAATCTGTGTTCCCCATCACTTTGTCTGGGGAGGCGGTGTGAACTTCAGTCCCCCTCAGAGCCGACACTCTGGTTCAGCCTAGCCTTGGATGTCCCTGTCTTGCAAGGGATCACTGGGCTCTTTGTCAGCGCTACCGTCTTCCTCGGACCCGGTGGCACCGGTCTGGTCTCTGTTGTTCCTATCTTTTCTGGTCACTCTGTCTTTGCTTCTCAGCCTACTCTGATGGCCCCTTTACACGCAGCAACAGGTGACAGGTTTTCCACAGGTAACTTACTGGTTGCAGTGAAATCATGGAGACATAGTTCCATTTGTACACAGCACCAAGATAGAACTATGTCTCCATGATTTCACTGCAACCAGTAAGTTACCTGTGGAAAACCTGTCACCTGTAGCTGCGTGTAAAGGGGCCATTACTCTTCTCTGCTCAGCTCTCAGTGGCCCACTTGTCTTGGCTGCTCGGCACTCGCCTACTAACTAACTACTTCCTGTTTTCTCCTTTTATACTGGTCTGTTACCATGACTAAGCCTCACCCACTTATAACTGGCCCTACAACCCCTTGCCTGCCTAAACTCCCAGGCTCCGGGTTAGGTCTTATGTCAGTGGATGTGTTTTGGAGGTATTTGTTATACAAACTGTCACTATCTTCTGGCTGCAGTTCCTACCTGTGGCCACCCTGGTCGCAGGGGCGCCACACTCCAGGCATCGAGGGCCGCCAACAGTGCAGGATTTCATGATTTCCTTAGTATTGCACATGTGTTCATGTGATCAAATGCACAGGTAATGATTCCAAACCCTGTGCAATACTAAGGAGATCCTGAAAACATGCACTGTTAGCGGCCCTCGAGACCTGGATTTGGGGACCCCTGCTCTACACTCATAGACAGGTTTTTCAGGTATGAACCGGCTCCTGGGGATGGATGTAAGGTCTGTTTCACACATCCGAGCAGCACCTGGACGTGTGAGACAGGCCGTTTTTGAGGATGTCACACATGTGACACATTCGTGTGCTGTCTGTAAGCCATCCCTGGATAGCACATGGACAGCATGTCATTGCATACTCACCTCCCTCCAGCACTGCCTGCTGTAATGCCCACACGATATGAGGCATTCATAAGAGTAAACTTTAACTGTACTTTATTCTTGTCTTCCATCTTTCTCCATCATATATCAGAACAGTCTTTCAGCAGCATGCTTCAAAGTGAAACTAAAACTTAACTTCCCACCTCCTTCTTCTCCTTACCCATGATACTCCGGACCTAGTTTTCTTAAAGAGGCAGATCTAATTATTGTACATTACACCTGCTCCTCTCACTTCCGGTGCTGCTGGTGGGCTCAGTGCAGTTAATATTAGATGAGTCTAGTGAGCGGCCCCAGAAGTGAGAGGTCCGTGTATACGGATGTCACATGGTGAATATCTGTGTGCAGGACGTTTTGGGCCAAAAGCCGTCCACGGTGCTGGTAAAAATGGACATGTCATCGTATGGAGCAAATGGACAAGCGTCTGCTCCACACGGAGGCACAGTCTGTGCAGTATTACGGACATGTGAAGGGGGGCCATAGAATAACACCACTGTCTGTTTGTTCATGCCTCCGGCATGTGTCGGCGGCACAGTCCTCATCCGTATCGGAGGCACGGATGTGAGAAACAGGCCTAAGTCAGCTGATGTGATGATGCAATCAGCAGTCACATGAGCTCAGCACAACAGGTGATCAGGTGATGCTTTGTCTAAATGTGTGCACGCCACCGGTAAGAACCACGCTGACAACAAGTCAAAGTAGAGCTTAATGACAAAGACCTTTATTAAGGGAGGGGTAGCCAGTTTTTATACGGCTCCTTAAAGGGATATTACTTAGGGGTGTTTCTAGGGGGTGTTAGCATCACATTATGCTTAATCTGCAGTTTTATTCTGAAGAGAACATTCAGTCATATTCTGTGTGTTAGTATTTCAATTCAGCCTTGGATTATTACAGTACATTCGGTCCGGGGACATTCTGATAAGAACTGCTAAGTCTAAATCAAAACAATAAAGACAGAAGAATTCAAGAGGAGGGGAAGATGAAGGAGACACAAGAATTAACTAGAGGAAAGGAGCAAGGCCTTTTTCTACAAACAGGCCGCTAGCCTGCACTCTGGAAGATTTCTGGGTGTCTGCAAAAATGTATTAACTATTCATTAACGCATTCATTGCCATGACATATCTACATATACTGCTAAAGTGAAATTAAAGAAAGGAATGGTTAAAAAAAAAAAAAATGCTCATCTCTCCGCTGAGGGTCCAGTGATGCCAGGCATCCACCTCCGATGGCTGCAGGACCTTAATCAGCTGACCGGGAAGGGGCAGCAACCCAATCAGCTGATGTGTCGATTTAAACCACTCAGCTGATGCGGTCATGTGACACATCAGCTGATTGGGTTGCCGCCCCATCCAGTCAGCTGATTAAGGTCCTGCAGCCATCAGAGGTGGATGCTGGCATCACTGGACCCTCAGCGGAGAGATGAGCATTTTTTTTTTAACCATTACTATCTTTAATTCACTTTAGCAGTATATGTAGATATGTCATGACAATGAATGCGTTAATGAATAGTTAATACTTTTCCTTTCTTTAATTTCACTTTAGCAGTGTACTGCTAAGTGTACACTGCTAAAATGAAAGTAACAGCGCAGCGCCAACACCACTTGCCTGGTCTGGCTTCCCCCGCTGTTTCTGTGTCTGCATCCCTCAAAATCCAGATCCAAACACTGAAATGGCATCCGGAGTTGCCAATCCTGGTCTGTTCGCTGCTGTCCGTATGGTCCTGCAAAAAAAGGACCCCGACAGCCAGGAAAAAAACGTGGTGTGAAGCCAGGCTTAGATTGCTGTTGGCTCCAATTGGTGAGTTTGTTTCTAGGGATCATCTGGAGGGTTTCTAAAAGGTTTTCTTTCAGATTTCATTAATAAAGAATATTTGAAAGTTTATTATAAATACCGGTACTTGCTTTAGGCTACCTTCACATTTGCGTTCCCCTCCACAGCATTCTGCAGAGGGGAGCCGCAATGTGAGCGCAGCACCGCAAGCCCCTATCTTTATAATGGAGCGCACGGTGCTGCGTATGACCGTGCGCACCCATTCACTCCCATATGTGATCTGTGCGCAGGCAGACCACCTGCGCACAAATCACCAGTCTCGTCCGCACCACAAACGCGACATGTTACATTTCTGGTGTGGACGAGACTGGGTGATTTGTGCGCAGGCGTCCGCCTGCGCACAGATCACATATGGGGTGAATGGGTGCGCATGGTCATACGCAGCACCGTGCGCTCCCATTATAAAGATAGGGGCTTGCGGTGCTGCGCTCACATTGCGGCTCCTCTCCACAGAACACAGCGGAGGGGAACGCAAATGTGAAGGCACCCTTACATTATTATTAAATAAAAATTTAAATGGCGTTTACACTTTAAGTATTTTTCTGGAATAATTTTCCCCTGACCTCCATTATACTTGGTACTCGACTCGTGCCCATCCGAACATCCAGCTGATAGTTACATGTACCGAGCAGACGAGCATGGTAGTGATCGCTCATCTCAACTAACTATTAAACATACAGAGGTGGGTATTTCTTTGCTCTGGTATAAGTTATTGCCCTTCTATTACTACTGTTTATCTTCCAGTGCATACATATGACGCCCCTCAGGGTCGTGGGATACTTGGAACCAGGCTACAGTACTGCTGGGGAGTCACAGGGGCTGAGACTCAGCTTGTGACCCTGGCGGTGTCAATAAAGGTTTGGGGATTGAGATTTTGGGGATTGAAGTCATGACGCCACCCGTGATGTTCGGCTATTGATGGTCGACGCTGCGGTGTGGGACCTCTGGGGATGATGGGATCGCAGCTAAGGTGATATCGCTCCCCAGCAATTCCCCAGGGCAACCGGTATAGTCTTTGTTGGTGGTAGGCCATTGGGGTGCAGGACTGAGGCGCGGAATAAGCGACAGACACATTACGTAGTCTCCATTAACTTTACTGGTAGTTGCAGGTTAAAATCAGGACACTGACCATAGGTGATGTTGGGAATACGGGTGGCCTGGGAGCAAGTTGGGGATCTCCTCACTGGTGAGTTCTGAGGCCTCCCTGCTGCACTCTTCCTGGCTGGTCCTGGCTGCCTGTAGCTAAGCTGCGAAATCTCTCTTCCTGCTGGTAGGTCTCTCACCCGTATGTCAGGTAGCCTGATCCCTTCTCTGGCACCACTCCTCTGGCGACTGTCCCTGAGTTCTCAGGTGCTGCTGTGCCTCCAGGTGCTTTGATGTGGTCAGGAGATGTGGAGTCTCCCGTCCTCCAGTTTTGGCTGCTGGGTCTTTAGTACCGCACAACCTCGGACTCCGGTGTTCATTTCTGGTGCTCTACTCTGGGATGAGCTGGCAACTGGCTCCACTCCCCAGGCACTCTCCTCTCCTTCTTCAGACCCTCTCCTACAGGTCCCTCAAGCTTGTGGCTGCTTATCCTGGGACGAGCTCCTCTGGCTTCAGTCCCCAGGACGTCTGCCCTGTTCTTCCTCAGTACT
This sequence comes from Allobates femoralis, assembly GCA_033576535.1. NCBI lineage: Eukaryota > Metazoa > Chordata > Amphibia > Anura > Aromobatidae > Allobates > Allobates femoralis. The sequence continues at coordinate 61,767,915 of JARQOC010000007.1, forward strand.
GCTCTGTACTGAACTAACTAACCCTGCCTCTAGGCCTGAATTTATAGGGGAGCTCCCTGAATCCGGCTCTCGAGTTATCCCTTCAGGTCTGGAGTCAGGAAAAGTGTTGCATGCTGTGGGCTTACCTGGTGTGGATACTCCTTCTTGCTTCCAAGCATGACATCACCTCCTGATGGAGGCAATTGTTGTACCCCAGAGTCCAAGTGCCACAGTGTCATTATCGCCCCTGGGTGGTAGTGTCACACTTGAGAACAACAGAGGGTATCCACACCAGAGAGAAACCGCACACAGCACTTTTCTGCCTCCAGGCCTGAAGGGGGAGATCTAAACCAGGTTCAGGGTAAGCTCCCCTATATATTCTGGTCTGGGGCGGAGTTAGTCAGTTCAGTTCCTAGGAGGACTGAGGAAGACATCCTGTGGACTGGAGCAGTGTTAAGCTCGTCCAAGGATAGCCAAGCCTAGCGTGAAGGACCCAAGGCAGGGGTCTGATGAAGTGGAGGAGAGCTTGGGGAGTGGAGCAGTGTCATGCTCACCCCAGAGGACAAGCGCCACAGAAAGAGACACCGGAGTCCGAGGCTGTGCAGGGCCTAACGACCTGGCAGCCAATACCAGAACGTGGGGAATTCAAAGTTCCCTAGCCACACTGTGCCCGGAGGCAAAGCAGCATAAAGAGCCCAGGAATAGCCGCCTGAGATGTGAGGCTAGAGAAGGAATCGAGCTGCCTGCCATACCGGACCAAGCAGGAGTTAGAGAGGGTCAGCAGCTCAGCTGAAGCAGCAGCAGGGACCCTCTTGCAAAGCGCAGCAAGGAGGCTTCAGAACCTGTTGGGTGAGGAGAACCCCGAGTTGCTCTCCGGTGCATGAATTCAGCATGAATTCAGCATGTCGGTATTCCTGTTGCACCAGTATAAGGACTGAGGAACCAACAAACCGTGAGTCTGTCTGTTGCTTTGCGCCTGCCACCCTGCACCCTACACCCTTACAACATCCACTGCCTTGGGGATCTGCTCCGCCCGTGAGGAGCCGCTCCATCCCAGCTGCCCATCCATTGTCCCCAGAGGTTCTGCAGCAGCGGTGGCCACTAATAGACACAAACCACGGGTGGAGTTATGACTAACTTTCCCTTTCATCACCCCCTTTCTGATCAAGCCAAGAACTCCCTTAACAACTGAACCCATGGTCACAGAGCCAGGTCTTGACCCCTGTGACTTTCCAGAACTGTTTAACAGCCCGGTCCCGAGTACCCCAAGTCCCTGGGGTGCGTCACAGTTTTTGTCATCACGAATAGGATACCATGTCCGATGTATACAGGTACTGTGTGCCACGAACTATGTTGAACTGTGTGTTTTTGACTGTCGCCAATATTAAAGCGCGAGGCGCTCGGCAAGTTGAGAGGGTGCGTCATAATGGGCGGCACCCTACTAAGAGCGCAAAGAGAAGCCTGATCTGCACCCTGATGACTTCCGGTGAAACCCTGTCCCACCGGCGGAACTAAAGTTGATCATCCCCATGGAAGTGAAGGACCAGAAGGGCTAAGGTTCACTAAGGGGGAGGAAAATGTCGGAGCCGGGTGGAGAGGAGCCCGCACAAACGGAGGTCTCAGCCCGTCCCACGGTACTGGGTGCAGACCCAGTAGCAGACGGAGACACATCTGCCGCGGTGCCAGCCATGGTTCCGGTCCTGTTGTACACACCAGGGACAGGGTGGTTGCCGCAATACTCATGGGAATCAAATACCCTGACGGACTTCAGGGAGATACTGGACAGCTATTATAGAGGTTATCCCCTGATAGAAGATCAGCAATTCAGTATACTAATGGGACAATTGACTGGTGCAGTGTCACGCTTGGACTAAGGGGATGTCCAGCAACCATGCGCGACAGTGGTGCACGGACCAACAATGTCCGGTGCGCAACAACGAAAAAACAACAGACAAGGAAACACCAAAGGGAATAAATACAATGGAAGGCCCTCCTCATAGGGAACGGGGGAGAGGTGACCTCCTGCACTCATTTGCGGCTGTGCCCTGATCTCCTTGCCATCCCTATACGAGTTCTTTCACCTCGTCGTCGAGCAGTAAACCTAAGCCCTCCTCTGGCCCTTTTGTTAACCCTCACTACGGAAGGCCGGCGGCAGCACTAGTCCCATCCACTACAATAAAGAGACTTGAGGGAAGGGGAAGACATACAAAGAACAACAGGACAGCTACTTCACGTCTGCTGACACTTCACCAGACAGCAGACGGCTTGACCGCAAGAGGTTCTCCACAGAGCTCCTTATACCTCAGGAGCTTGGCAAGGAATGAAGTTCAATCTCCAGCAAAGCATGCTGGAACCCTGTGATCATATAAAGGCAGAGGTAATCACAGAGTGGCTACATCTGGACAAGGCCCAGCAAGCTTACTGGCAACAGACTAGTATTAACTCCTCCACTGCCAAAGGAAAAGGACATGTTTAATGTGAAGTCTCAATTCAGACATGAGACAGGTCCAAAGCTGTCACAAGTATCCTAGGAAAGGGAGACCATCATGATATGCAGCTGGGCGGGAGGTAAAGTCCTGGCCGGATACTGATAAAGACACTGTTGAACATGTAATAGCCAGGCTGAAAGTTACTTTTGATACCCCTACCACTGCAAAAGTAAAGATAAGATTCTTTGGGTATAGACAAAGGGCACAGGAGAGTGTCAGAGACTTTGCATTGAATCTCCAGGAAGCGCTAAGGGCCATTAAACAGACAGACTCTAACCTTGTGCAAGAAGAAAACAAATTGCTTACTGAACTGTTTATTGATGGGCTCATATCCCCTGCCCATAGATTACAACTGCGAATGCTGGCTATACAGAGCCCTGATCTGGACTTTGTGCAATTTAAAGAAAGAGCCATCCGGATATTGCATGGAGAAGTAGCCAGTGACCCAGAACCTGCACCACACCTGGCCATAACTTACCACCAACAGGGGGCGCAGAACCCAAAGGCTATGGCAGGGGCCAGTGCACAGACTCTGGGGCCTATCACCAATGAGAGTGTAGCTGAGATGGCTAAAGCTATGCAAGCGCTGCAAGGATCTAAGCCGGCAGAGAAGATCGATTTGGTTTCCAGCAGAGATGGCGTCCCGTGGATGCGACAGAGAAGATACCCAATGGCAGGAGGACAACCCAGAAATCACTATGACTCTGAATGACAGCCCATTTGCCACCACTGCGACAAGCCAGGTCACTTTGACAGAGTTTGTACTTTAAACAAGAACCAAGTTGGTGTGACAGGTACGTGGGAGGACGCCCAATCCTGCCTGTCGTGCTAGATGGCATCCCTATGAACTCTTTGCTGGACAGCGGCTCACAGGTGACATCAATACCGTATATCCTTTACAAAAGGTACTGGGGAGATTCAGACATTTTATGCGGCCCAGATGACGATTTTACTAGATTGGCTAGTAATGGTAAACCTGAGCCACAGATTGGGTTTAAAGAGGTAACCATAAAGGTGGGGTGGGTGGAATTGAAAGCCCAAGGGTTGATAATAGCTGATGTTGATCGTCAATAACGTAACCCAATGATAACTTTAGGCACTAATGTGATAAGAAATTGTCTTGGAGAGATTATTGTCTTGTTACAGCAGATTGCCAAAACTGGCAATCAAGGGCAGCAACGAGTCCTGCGAAAAGAAATAAAGGCCCTGATGCTAAGACCGCAGTGGAGTTGTCCGGAGGAGAAATCAGCAGGGTGATAATAAGTGATCCGGTACCCATTGCAATACCCCTGAAAAGTGAAATGTTAGTCTGGTGTAGGGCAGCAATACACTCCCTGACAGACGTTATGTCGCTTATCCATGTTATGTAAATAAAAGCTAATAACCTGACGTTAAATTTATCCATTGGTTGTATAAATTACTCTTTTGAAAGCTGAAACCCTCCCAAATGTGGAGTTAAGAAAATAAATTGGCATCAATGCTGAAATATTGATCATTTCATGAACACAGAATGGTCAGATTTTGGAAAGACAAAAGTTTTGTTGCCCACAGAATGTTATTTTCAAATAAATAATGAACTTAAAATACAAATATATGTTGCATAACAGTGGTGAATGAAGTTGTGGTGATATTAGAGTCATATTTAATATTTTGTGTGACTTTCATGAGCTTGAAGGACAGCATCCATGCGGTTCAACAATACAATTTATTAAGTCATCAGGAATAGCAAAGAATGCAGTTTTACATGCCTCCCAGAGTTCATCTAGATTCTTTGGTTTTGTCTTCCAAGCTTCCTCTTTCATCCTAACCCAAACATACTCAATGATGTTCATGGCTGGTGACTGGGCTGGCCAGCCCGTGAGCACCTTCATCTTTTTTGCCTGGAGAAACTTTTTTGTAGAGATGGATGTATGAGATGGAGCACCATCCTGCTGCAGAATTTGACACTTTTTATGATTTGGAATATAAGAGGTAGCAAATAGTTCTTGATATTTTAGACTATTGATATTGCCTTCCACCTTGCAAATGTTTCGCACACCCCCATACTAAATGTAACCCCAGACCATGATCTTTCCACCACCAAATTTAACAGTTTTCTGGGTGTATTTTGAATCCATACTGGCTCCAGTAGGTCTCCTGCAGTATTTGCGGCAGCTGTGGTGTAATTCTACTGAAGATTTATCAGAGAAATCCACCTTCTGATACTCTTCCAGCGTCCATCTGTCTAGCAGGATAAGCGACATAACTGCTATTAGGGAGTGTAGGCCTAAAGCGAGATTACCAAGCCCTGGTAGAACCCTTGTACTCAGGCAGTAGGCCCACTGTCCTGACAGCCAGAGGGGTAGTTGATGTACGCAAAGGGAGGGTACCAGTACGCATTTTAAATTGTGGTGAAGAAGTCAAACTGCCAAATCATGCTACCATTGCTAAATTGTATACTGTCGATAACAACTCCATCATGGCAGTAGAACCCTTGAACCCATCTGATCAGGTGGAGGGGAATGGCTCTGAGGGAAAGCTGGAGGATTGGTGCCAGAAGTTACATGTAGGTACCGATTCTACACCCTCCCATCAAAAGCATGGAGTCTACCGGGTAGTGAAAGAATATAAACACGTGTTTGGTAAATATCCTTTAGACTTTGGGCAGGTAAAAGGGGTTCAACATCACATACCCACAGGTGATCATCCGCCCATGAAAGAAAGGTATAGGCCTGCACCACCAGCTCACTAGCAATGTGCCAAAGACATGCTATGAGAAATGAAGGAGGCTGGGGTAATAAGTTGTAGCCCCTGGGCAGATCCTCTAGTCCTGGTTATAAAGAAGGATGGTACAATGAGAATGTGTGTAGATTACTGGCAGATTAACCGCATTAGACATAAGGACGCATACCTACTACCCAGAATTGAGGAATCACTACCTGCATTACGAACTGCTAACTACTTTTCCACCTTAGATCTTACTAGTGGGTATTGGCAAGTTCCTGTAGCAGAGGCGGACCGAGAGAAGACAGTGTTTGCCTTGTCAATGGGTCTCTGTGAGTTCAACTGTATGCCATTCGGACTCTGTAACTCACCAGGAACTTTCGAGAGGCTGATGAATGATACCTGGGGCACAAGAACTTAGAAACCATCTTACTGTACCTATATGATGTCATAGTCTTCTCCAAGACGTATGAGGACCACCTGGAGCACTTGGCAGAAGTGTTTGAAGCCTTGTCTGAATATGGTATGAAAGTGAAGCCATCCAAGTGTCACCTGTTGAAACCAAAGGTACAGTACCTCGGTCATGTAGTGAGCTCTGAAGCACCAGATCCTGAGAAAGTAACAATCATTAGGGACTGGCCAAGACTCACCAGTGTCAAAGAGGTGAGGCAGTTCCTGGGGCTGGTAGGATACTACAGAAGGTTCATCATGGGGTTTACGAAGATGGCAGCACCCCTGCAATACCTCCTGGTAGGCCAGTCCAAGAAGGCTAAGAACCTGAGTCCTTTTTTTGAGTGGGTTAGAAGAAGACTTCTCCAAGCAGTTGAAGTGGGCCCTGATGGGAGATGAGATCCTAGACTATCCTGATTACAGCCAGCCATTTGTCTTGTATACTGATGCTAGTAACATGGGATTGTGAGCAGTGTTGTCCCAGGTGCAAAGAGGGAAAGAAAGAGTGATAACCTATGCAAGCAGGAAGCTCCATCCTACAGAAAGGAACCCAGGAAACTACAGTTCATTCAAGTTACTGTTCCTGGCTGTCTTCTGGGCAGTTACAGAATGTTTTAGGCATTACCTGGCTGCAGCTAAATTCACCATCTTCACGGGTAATAACCCGTTGACTCACCTGCAGACAGCGAAGCTAGGCACACTAGAATAGCGATGGATGGCACGACTGTCTAATTATAATTTTACCAACAAATACCAGGCAGGTCACAAGAACCCCAACGCTGATGCATTGTCCAGGATGCCTCACTTGCAGGACATGGAGGAAGACTCCATTCAGACTCAGAAGCACCAGCACTGTATACACTGTGCAGAATTATTAGGCAAGTTGTATTTTAGAGGATTAATTTTATTATTGATCAACAACTATGTTCTCAATCAACCCAAAAGACTCATAAATATCAAAGCTTAATATTTTTGGAAGTTGGAGTGTTTTTTTTTTTTAACATTTGGCTATCTTAGGAGGATATCTGTTTGTGCAGGTAACTATTACTGTGCAGAATTATTAGGCAACTTAATAAAAACAAAATATATTCCCATCTCACTTGTTTATTTTCACCAGGTAAACTAATATAACTGCACAAAAAATAGAAAAAAACATTTCTGACATGCAAAAACAAAACACAAAAAAAATAGTGACCAATATATATACATATAGCCACCTTTCTTTATGATGACACTCAACAACCTTCCAACCATAGATTCTGTCAGTTGCTTGATCTGTTTACGATCAACATTGTGTGCAGCAGCCATCACAGGCTCCCAGACATTGTTCCGAGAGGTGTACTGTTTTCCCTCTCTGTAGATCTCACATTTTACGGGGGACCACAAGTTCTCTATGGGGTTCAGATCAGGTGAACAAGGGGGCCATGTCATTATTTTTTCTCCTTTTAGACCTTTACTAGCCGGCCACGCTGTGGAGTAGTTGGATGCATGTGATGGAGCATTGTCCTGCATGAAAATCATGTTTTTCTTGAAGGATACCGACTTCTTCTTGTACCACTGCTTGAAGAAGTTGTCTTCCAGAAACTGGCAGTAGGTCCGGGAGTTGAGCTTTACTCCATCCTCAACTCGAAAAGGTCCCACAAGTTCATCTTTGATGATACCAGCCCATACCAGTACCCCACGTCCACCTTGCTGGCGTCTGAGTCGGAGTGGAGCTCTCTGCCCTTTACTGATCCAGCGTCTGGCCCATCCATCTTGCCCATCAAGAGTCACTCTCATTTCATCAGTCAACAAAACCTTTTAAAATTCAGTCTTAAGATATTTCTTGACCCAGTCTTGACGTTTTATCTTATGTTTCTTGTTCAAAGGTGGTCGTTTTTCAGCCTTCCTTACCTTGGCCATGTCCCTGAGTATGGCACACCTTGTGCTTTTTGATTCTCCAGTAACGTTGCAGCTCTGAAATATTGCAAAACTGGTGGCAAATGGCATCTTGGCAGCCTTACGCTTGATTTTCCTCAATTCATAGACAGTTATTTTGCGCCTTTTTTGTCCAACACGCTTCTCGCGACCCTGTTGGCTATTTGCCATAAAACGCTTGATTGTTCAGTGATCACGCTTCAAAAGTTTGGCAATTTCAAGACTGCGCATCCCTTTGCAAGACGTCTCACAATTTTAGACTTTTCAAAGCCCATCAAATCTCTCTTCTGACCCATTTTGCCTAAGGAAAGGCATTTGCCTAATAATTAAGCACACCTTATATAGGGTGTTGATGTCATCACACCACACCCCTCCTCATCACGGATATGCACATCACCTGATTTACTTAATTGGTAGTTGGCTCTCAAGCCTTTACAGCTTGGAGTAGGACAACATGTATAAAAAAAAGTATCATGTGATCAAAATACTCATTTGCCTAATAAACTAGAACTACACATACCATAGTGCTCAGTACACCCAGTATACCTGTAGCAGACACTCCAGGCTGGTCAGTAGACACCCCTGTAGTAAGAAGGTCACAGCGCAGTACACAGGGTCAGATTTCAACAAGTTACAGGGATTAAAGTGCAGTTCAGATGGTTCAAATGTAAATATGTTCCTTTGTTAAATGTAAGAATGTAAATATATAACTATTCAACCACCAAGCGTACGCACCTACAGAGACTTTACTGTATGAACTTTTGGATATTCTTGAACTTTTATTAAACGTGGACCATAATACCACTGAACTGGTTGGGATAAAGACTTAGTGTATATTCATCCATTAGTGGAAGGACTGATCACCAGAGAGACTGCAAATTTTATTGTTTTTTGTAATTTTTGATTTTGAGACTCTGTACAATTTGTCATTGTATTGTAATTTAACCTTGTTATTGTTTATGTTTTTCCTTTACGAAAAAGGTTATCGCAGTCCCGGAGTACTGAATTTCACTAAGGGGGAATGTTGCACCCCTGTGTCCAAGTGCCACAGTGTCATTGTCGCCCCCGTGTGGTAGTGTCCCACTTGAAAGTAACAGAAGGTATCTACACCAGACAGAAACCTCACACAACAGCTTTCTGCCTCCAGGCCTGAAGGGGGAGATCTAAACCTGGGTTTAGGGTAAGCTCCCCTATAAATTCTGGTCTGGGGCAGAGTTAGTCAGTTGAGTTCCTAGGAGGACTGAGGAAGACATCCTGTGGACTGGAGCAGTGCTAAGCTTGTCCCAGGATAGCCAAGCCTAGTGTGAAGGACCCAAGGCAGGGGTCTGAGGAAGTGGAGGAGAGCCTGGGGAGCGGAGCAGTGTCATGCTCACCCCAGAGACAAGTGCCATAGAAACGGACACTGAAGTCAGAGGCTGTGCAGGGCCTAATGACCCAGCAGCCAATACGGAAGGTGGGGAATTCCAAGTTACCTAGCCACACTGTCTCAGGAGGCAAAGCAGCGTAAAGAGCCCAGGAACAGCCGCCTGAGACGTGGGGCTAGAGAAGGAATCCAGCTGCCTTCAATACCGGCACCAAGCAGGAGAGAGAGAGGGCCAGCAACTCAGCTGAAGCAGCAGTAGGGACCCACTTGCAAAGCGCAGCAAAGAGGCCTCAGAACCTGTTGGGTGAGGAGAACCACAAGTTGCTCTTAGGTGCACAGACTCAGACCTGTCGGTATTCCTGTTGCATCAGTAAAAGGAAAACCGTGAATCTGTCTGTTGCTTTTGAGCCCACCATCCTGCACCCTACACCTTACAACATCCACTGCCCTGGGGATCTGCTCTGCCCATGGGGAGCCACTCCACCCCAGCCTCCCATCCATCGTCCTCAGATTTCTGCAGCAGCAGTGGCCACTAATAGCCACAAACCACGGATGGAGTCACGACTAACTTTCCCTTTCATCACCCCCTTTCCGATCAAGCCAAGAACTCCCTTAACAACTGAACTCAGGGTCATGGAGCCAGGTCTTGACCCCGGTGACTCCACAGAACTGTTTTAAAGCCCGATTGCAAGTACCCCAGGGTCCTGGGATGCATCACAATGCCATTGTGGCAACCGGACTCTGGGGTGCCACACATATATCAGTTTTGATTCAGTATCTAAATCTAAAGTGCAGCTGCAATCCACACTCTAAGATTACCGTATATACTCGAGTATAAGCTGAATTTTTTAGCACAATTTTTATGCTAAAAAGTGCCCCCCTCAACTTATACTCGAGTCACTCAGGATTTGCTGTAGGGGGGAACATTGACCAGGATCTGGAGGAGGCAGAAGGAGCCTGCAGAGGGAACAGGAGGTCACATGCCTCTGTACATTAGTGTAATGTAATATGCACTGCATCCCCCTGTCTATCAGCGGCTGGAGGAGCGGTATATTGCATTAAACTTAGGGTACCGTCACACCTGGCAATGTCAGTGGCGATTTTTATGGCGATGCTGGGGCTTGGCCTATCACCGCCGACATCACCAATGCGTCGCCCAATGGACTGGGCGAGGAGCAGCGCATTTGACTGGTCGCCTGGTTTCACAGCAGCGCTGTGAAACCAGGCGGCTGATCTGGGGCGATGTGTGCACATTGCCCCTTGTAAACGGCTGGCGGCGACCTGACAGGCGATGGGAGCCATAGGCTCCCATTGTACTGCATCGCCGCTCGGGTTTTGAGACACCCCGGCGGTAATGCCACCTGTCAGATTGCCGGTGCGTCAGCCTGAGGTGTCGCCCATGTAAATGGGGGACGGAGACGCTGGCGGGGCCCAAAAATATATGCGCGCTCCCGCCCGTCGCCGCCGACATCTCCGGCGGCGTCGCCAGGTGTGACATGGCCCTAAGTGTACTTGCTCCCCACCATCACAGTATCTGGCCCCCATGCTGTGGTACACACTAAAACAACAAATAATTTAACTTTCATTTCCGGCACATCCCTGCAGGCACCGTGATATCTCTGGTCTTCCTGCTTGTGCCGGTAGCATGAGATCGGCGCAGCAGTGACATTGTCATTGTGCTATGATGTGTTTTGATGCCAGCACAAGCAGGAAGACCGGTGGACGCATCGGTGCCTGCAGGGATGCGCCAGAAGTTAAATCGTTTGTTGTTTTAATATGTGCTGCAGCATGGGGGCCAGATACTGTGATTGGGCTGTATACAAAGTAAAGAGAGAGGTCATGAACCAGCATGGGGAGCTATATAAAATGTTAGTGGCCATGTGCCACCATGGGGGGGCTATACACAATGATGGGGGCACGTGCCAGCATGGAGGGCTATATATATGATGGGGGGCATGTGCCAGCATGGGGCTATATACAATTATGGGGGGCATGTACCTGGATGAAGGGGCTATATACAATGATGGGGGGCACATGACAGCATGGGGGCTATATAAAAAGTTAGAGGCCATGTGCCAGCATAAGGGGGCTATACACAATGTTGGGGGGCATGTGCCAGCATGGGGGGCTATATATAATGATGGGGGGCATGTGCCAGCATGTGCGCTATATACAATTATGGGGGGCATGTACCAGGATGAAGTGGCTATATACAATGATGGGTGGCATGTGACAGCATGGTGGGTATATAAATGTGGGCATGTGGCAGCATGGGGGCCATATACAATGATGGGGGGCATGTGCCAGCATGGGGGGTTATATACAATAATGGGGGGCATGTGCCAGCATAGGGGGCTATATACAATTATGGGGGACATGTACCTGGATCGAGGGGCTATATACAATGATGGGGCCATGTACAGGATGAAGGGCTATATACAATGATGGGTGGCATGTGACAGCATGGTGGGCTATATATAACGATGGGGGGCATGTGGCAGCATGGGGGCCATATACAATGATGGGGGGCATGTGCCAGCATGGGGGGCTGTATACAATGATGGGGGACATGTGCCAGCATAGGGGGCTATATACAATTATGGGGGACATGTACCTGGATTGAGGGGCTATATACAATGATGGGAGCCATGTACCAGAATAAGGGGGCTATATACAATGATGGGGGCCATATACAGTGATGAGAGGCTATATACTATGATGGGGTGCCAAATACAGTGATGAGGAGCTATATACTATGATGGGGAACATACACAGGGATGAGGAGCTATATATCAGGATGGGATAGGCTATATACAGTGATGGGGTGACTATATAACAGGATGGGGGTTATATACCAAGATGAGGGGCTATAAACAGTGATGGAGTACTATATACCGTGATGGGGGCTATTTACCAGGATGGGGATAGATATACCAGGATGGGGGTTATATACCAGGATGAGGACAGATATTCCAGGATGGGTGGCTGCTGCATTTCCCACACTAGGTTTAAACTCAAGTCAATAAGTTTTCAAAGTTTTTGGAGGTAAAGTTAGGGGCCTCGGCTTATATCGGGTCGGCTTATACTCGAGTATATACGGTACGTAATATACTGAGGTGAGTATATAGCCACACTTGTAATTACAATATATAGCTCATAGCCTCCCTACATGTTTCACCCAACAGGCATCATCAGGGGTTTGAGGCTATAATCAGATCCTGTAGTTCCTGTGACGGCTCATTCATGGATCATTCTTCAGCTTAAAAAAAGCATAGACATCGTAAAAAATGTTCATGGGAAGGGCAAAAAGTGCCCTCTTTTTATGTACTGTCCTGGGATTTGTGTTCGGTTGCCAACCCTGCCCACCCCTTCTACCCCATCTGCTATATATAACCTGATATCCTTTCATGCACTAGCGTTGTATATATTTAGTGAGTTTTCTTGAAGTGAGAACTTGGGACTGAAATAAGATTAGCATTGTGGCCAACAGACTGGAAACTCATTATAAGTTTCTCTTTGCCTTTACTTTGTGCTCCACTGTTTATTAAAGCTTTACCATAAGGCAAATAAATTGTTATGTCCCCATCTGTCTCCAGAAAGGTCTGCTGGCTTCGGCAGTGAAGATCTATTCTGTCCTGATCTCTCATTAATAAGAGCATTTATCAAGATTGAAAAGCTCATTTACATGAAAATTGGGACTTAGTGTGATGCCCGTCATATATAATATTACATCAGGGAGTGCTGAGGCTTGATAAGAGTTAAAGAATAAAGTCAGTCTCTTATTGGTTGGCAGCAAATTCAGGAGATTAATTAGTTGAACCACAGGGTATATCGTGGTATTGGCATTGCTTATAGCAGCATTTAGATATGTGCTGGAACAGGTCCACGGCATATCACATTACTTGGGTATCTTGACCCCCTTATTTTTTCTTTTTTTAGCCAAGACCTATGAAAGTTTCCCAAGTTATCTGACCCAAATATGTTGGCAAGAGATCCTCTAAAAGCTATGGACACCTTTGATGTTGAAAAAAAAAAGATTTTTATAGGTGTTAGTACAAAAATATGTTCCAGTCAGCAATTTTCATTCCTACATTCATGTGTTTCTCCCAATTAGAGATACTAAATGTGAGGTCTGTGTGTATATAGGGTGCTCAGAATTAAGTACAGCTTTTCTCCTGTACTTACTCCTCTTTATGTAGTTTCCTACTTATCTATATCCTTTTTTCTCTGCCCTCCTTGAGACTGTACATCCTTTCCTGCTTGTCCATAGTGTGGAGATAAATCCTCCTTGCTGCCATCTCTGACAGTGATTGTAGAGAGGACAGAAAGTTGTCAGAACTGTTTGGAACATTTTTTGCACATAAAAAATATATAGAAATTAGCTTAACTTTGCATTTACAAAGCAAAGCAACAACAACAATTCTGTGCTCGTGAGTATATAGATTTTAAAGGGAACGTGCCAGCAGGATTTTGCTATGTAAGCTAGGACAGCATGCTGTAAAAGCAAAAAGCAACTGTGCTTCTCTAATTAGGGTGCCTGCCTTGCTATTGTTTATGTAATCTAAAGTCCTGTGATTAGCCTTACAGGACTAGAAACTCACTTGTATGGCAGTCCAACACGCCTCCTGCTGTGATTGACACCCCAGAAAGAATGCACAATCTCCATTGAGAGCCTGGTGTGGACAGCGGCAGTTCTCCCAGCTCTGCATCAGGCTGGAAACTCAATTCTTTGATTGTGACAGAATGGTTGCATATGCATATGGCAGAAGATTATCTTTTTAGAATAGCCTCTGCGAACACTAGGTTTTTCAGCAATTTGTGGCTAAAGTTGCTTTCTGCGCCTATCATTCATTTCCTATGAGCATTACTGAACCTTGGGCACTCCTTATCCTTTGGTTAATTCATCTATTGTCCTTCCATGGATGTTTTTAGTAAGTACTAACCAATGGAACATCCTAGAAGATCTGTTTTGGCAAAAATTAGCGACCACAAATTGGACTTTATGATACTTAGATCTTTACACTTTTTCCTGCTTCTAACATATTGACTCTGGTTCATTGTTTGCATTTTTTATGCCATTTTCTTGTATTTCCTTTTCAGCTGGCAGAATACATTAAAATGGGTGCTGAATTAGTGCAAATTCAAGGATGCTTATCTTTTGCCCTTTTGGACCTTTTTAGAATGCAAAATTGCATAATGTTTTCAATACACATTAAAATGTTGCACATTAGTCTTCATTATCATTATTTAATAATTAATGGCCTTCAACTCAATTTTGAGCCATGGTGACTTCATGGATGAATGTAGGAAGATTGATCTTGTGTACCCTAGATAGGTCCTCTCTGCTACTATATTTAGATAGTTCCCACTATAATGTCCTTCTCCAGTGATTGCTTTCTTCATATGATGTAAAGCTGACCCGACCCAGGGCCGTGGGGTAACCGGTTCCGGGCGTTGATTTAGTTGGGGATGTCACGGGGCCTGTTGCCCGGTTCCGTGGCCATGGTGGTTGCTGAATAAGGGGAAAAATAAAGATAAAAAGTGTTCGTGAGGCCACCTATGGTTCTTGTAATTATACCGGCGCTGCTTGCAGACCTCCGGGGTGATGATGATGCAGCTAGTTGGCAACGCTCTCCGTAGGTGGAGCGGGGTCCCCGGGGCAGTTGTGGTGACTAGGGATTTACATTGGGAAGCAGTTCATTCAGGGCCCTGTCACAGTCTTAACACTGGAACAAGTGTGCGGCTCCTCAGGTGTAGGCAAATTAAGTATGTCACACAGTCTTTAGCTCTGTACGGGTGTTACTGGTAACACTTCAGGCAGCTTACAGACGTTACAGTTCTCACAGGTTCAGCTGGCCTGAGTAGTCACCAGGGGACCTGGACATCCTATGTGGGACCCTCGGTGGTGTGCCTACCGTTTCCTTTCTCTTGTCCCTCACTGCGCTCTCTCTCCTACTTCCAGCAGCACTCCAACGCTCAGAGCCCTCAGCCAGCGCACTCCCACGCTCAGAGCCCTCAGCCAGCTCCCACAGATCTTCTCTGGAGGGTTCCTCTCTCGGTCCTCTGGAACCTATACGAGACCTTTTGGGGATTACGCTGGGTGTCGGCCATGACTTCCTTCAGATGCTCATGCCTCCGGTTTGGCGGCTTGGGGATGAACTCCTGCACCGGTCTCGGAGCCGGTCCTCCGTTCTGACTCAACCCCTCCAGCCGGTGGTCATACCGGGCCTGAATTTAGGCGCACCGCAACACTTGGTGCCTCTAGGGTCCCTTTCTTTCTGACAGCTTCTCTGTCATCCGTACTCCTTGCTCCCCACAGGGGCTTACCTCAGCTTCTCTCTGACTAACTGTCTTCCCGCTCCTCCACTAACCCACCTAGCTTCTATCACCGGGACTGGGTCTTCCCGACAACGGGTTCACCCACGTCCCTCCTGCACTAAAGTGTGTGGATGGGTAATTTGAGGGTCACTTATGTGACATCCCAATCCCCTAATCACAGGAGTACCACACTCTCTTTTATGGGTGCAGTACCCCTTCGTGGCGTCCCGACCAGTGGGGCGCCACATCCAGAGAAAGCAAGTCGTAGCTTGGTGATCCTTGCTTCAAGTGACATGCCTGGCTTGATTTGTTACAAAATTGATTTGTTTGTTCTTCTTGGTATCCATGGTATTGATAACATCCTTCTCCAGCAACACATTTCAAAAGCATTGGTTCTTCTTCTGTCTTGTTCCTCTATCGTCCAGGTTTTGCCTCCATATGTTACTCCAGAAGAGACCCGACTACATACAAGCCATGTCTTTGTCTCCAGTGAAATGTTCCTTCATTTGAAGACCTTGTCCAGTGACTTGATTGATGATTTTCCCATAGCCTATTGACTTCTTATGTAGTCGCTGCATCTTGAGTGATCATTGATCCGAGAGAGTTGAAATCTCTTACAACTTCTGGTTCATCACCGTCCATCTCAAATGTATTCCTGGTTGTACATGGCAGTAGTCATTATCTCTGTCTTCTTTGTATTAAGTAGAAATCCCATGTTCGAGGTTTCAACTGCATACAATAAAATTAGATTTTGCCCTTCACTAGGGTACTATATAACAACTGCAAAAAAGTTTGTGATATTTCAAAGTGATGAATTAGGCTACAATATCTGGTTAATCAAAAGGCACTCCCAATTAGTAGCGTACTGCCAAAAGCATGAAATAATGCAGCCGCTATGGGACTTCAGGTACGTCAGGGTGGCTAGTGCCAGCACTGACATCAGAGCCTGCCTGCCACTTGGCATCACACCTTCAACTGTATCAGCATCAGATGAATGCAATGATGAAAGAGTGAGTGGATCATTGTTTGTTCCCTCTTTCATCATTCTTCTGCTGTAACTGCATTCACATTTCAACACAGCATGTGCGATGACGTCACCTCTGCACACCCGCTGTACCAAGATGTGCAGAGCTCCGAGCAGCAGTTACTGAATAGGGCAATGGGAATTGAACTTTATGAATATGACACAACTTGCTTTCATAGTGACTTTTGTAGGGCAATGTCAAGCAACACATTAGGAGCCCAGTTTTATTGTTTTGCTACTTGGACACCATTTTCTATGTACAGCACTTACCGCCAGCCTTTAATTAAAATTCTGATAATGTACAAGACATATTGTGGAGACAATTTTAGTTATTGTGGGTATATTGGTGAGATCCATGGACTCTTCTTATGGTATTGCCTGGTGTTATTGCATTTTTTAATACAAGCAGTTTTGACTTGAATTGGCTTTCGCCCAAGAAATACAGCAGGATTAACACTAATCTGTTTGTGTTCAGAAAAAATTGATAATTGTCCAAAATTAATGGAGATACAAGCAAGAAAATCTGAGTCAGTAATATTCATTCCCTGCCAAAGATGAAGAGCTGCACGCTCACAGAATTCGGATCATCTGTCTATTCTGATCTTACAGAATGTGAGTTTTTCCATAATTAGAAACAAATTGAACTTCCTCAAGTTCCTGAGATAATTATCGTGTTTAGGAGATCGAAAAAGGATTGAAATAGATAAAGCAGAACACTTACAATCAATGCTAAGTAATTGATGTGCTTCATTTAAGCCAGCAACATAAAAATCATGCAGAACAGAACATAGAAGAATGGATGTAAATTGTGGTGTCAAGCATTTAACATGACGTCCACTAGGTTATGTTCAGTATTGCGGCTCAAACCCCTTCAAATAAATGGCAAATATCTGTGTTAGAAATCTTCCCCAATCCCAATGATCTGCAAAGGAGGTCAGCAGGGGCGTAACGATTGTGGTCGCCGGAGTCATGATCATTACTGGGCCCGGCAGTACAGGGGTCCGTCGAACCCAGCTCCAGCTTCACATAGATGTGTGTCCCTGAGGACAAACATCCATGTCACTGAGCAGCAGACCATGCTCTGCTATGTGGCCCTTGAGTCTCTGGCACAGGGTACCCCCCTCGCCTGCGGACCCTGACCCCCACAATTAAGAAAGAGGGAGCGCCTCACTGTCTGGCACTCCCTCCTTCCTCATGCTCCCGCTTTGCCTGTGCTGTGACGTTGCATCGCAGAGGGGCGATGTCACTGCTGCGTGCTGTCCTGAGATGTGCAGAGTGGCAGAAGCTCGCAGTAATCCGGAGCTGCAGGGGAATTGAAGAGAGGTATTGGCAGTGGATTATAAAGGATATTCTCCAAGCATGTGACAACAGAGCATCTTTATTCAGCAACAAGCAGGATCAGATATTATAAGCTTAATAGATCAGGAATAAAACAAATCTTATGTGTCTCAGTCTCTGTGCAGCATCTGCAGCTGCTTCTTTCTCCTACGCAGACACAGAAAACGAAATACAGTCACATGCTCTTGCTGTGTGAGACTCTGGGATTATTTTTTTTTTAACTTTATCTACAACATACAAACCTAGCAACTAAACACTCATATACAGGAATGGAGTTGTTGCACTAAACATATTTCAACACCTCCACTAAACAACTACTTATCCTGTTAGTCCCATTGTGGTTCCGAAGTCCACAAACTTGGCTCTTGATAATGGCTTTGTCATACCACCAGCTATGATCTTGTCAGAATCGCAATAAACAAACTTGAATACACCACGTTCCACTAAAACACGTAAGTGGTGATGTTTTAAGTCAATGTGCTTAGTCCTTGCACTTATCTTCTCACTACTGGCAAGTTTAATGCATACTTGGTTGTCCTCATAGATAACTGTTGGCTAAGGTAGTGAATTGCCAAAATCTTCCAAAAGTTGTTTCAACCAAATTACTTCTTGACTTGCATAAGAAGCAGACATATATTCTACTTCTGTAGAAGACAATGCAACTGACACTTGTTTTCTGCTAGACCAAGAAATTGAATTTTCTCCTAACTTGAACAAGTAACCACTTGTTGATTTCCGATCACTTCAATCTCCAGCCCAATTTGCATCCACATAACATTTGACAGTGAGATCTCCTAATACAGGTACAGTGCTATGCAAATTAATTGGGACAAAGCAAGTTTTTCTTGCATTAATTTTACTATTTCTGATATTTCTGATAAGTGTTTTATCAGTTCTTTGTGTCGTTTTCCTTTTTGTTCCACATTTCCCTTTTTGTTTTGGAGAAAACGATCCAGTTTCATGGTGTGTGCAAATTATTCTTGAATCGGTACTTTTTCCAATACCAACAGTGGAAGCGATTTCTCTTACAGTCAGACTCGTATGTTCATTAAGAGTAATAATTCTAGACCTCCTCCGTGGAGTAACATCCATTTTTACAGGCACGAATCACACTGAGAGAAAAAGTACACTAAACCATTCCTCACAGAAACAAGCTCTCACCTGAAGCTGAGGGGGCAGCTAGCTGTTATTTTCTGACTAAAACCAGTCAAACCACATTTTGTTACTCAAGATTGTACACTCACACTTGTTCAAAGCAGTTAAAACTGGTTTGAATCACTGACTGGTAACCCCAATTTATGATTTTACTTAAAAAAATGCTGTGTCCCAATTAATTTGCACAGCACTGTATCTTAAGATTTAGGCTTTATTGTAGAATTCTCTTAATTGTATTCTAGTCTCCCTGGTGTGGCTTGCTTAGGCTACCTTCACATTACGATTTGAAGGGAGCCGATGCTGTCCGATATAAATCGGACAGCATCGGCTCCCTTCTGATGCCTGGAATCGGGTGCCAAATAGGCACCCGATTCCGGCATAAAATCGCTCCCTGCAGGATGAAAAAATAAATAAATAAATAAAGGTTATTCTTACCTCCCCCCGAGCCCCCGCCGTCTTCCACCATCTTCTGCCATCTTGGAGGCTCCCGGTGGATCCCGCAGGCTGCCGATGTCAGCAGAGCGCTCCCTCTGCTGTTCAGGACCTGCGGTGATGTCACAGTCACGTGACCGCGGGTTCACCATGGTAACCCGCGGTCACATGACTGTGACATCACCGCAGGTCCTATACAGCAGAGGGAGCGCTCTGCTGACACCGGCAGCCTGCGGGATCCACCGGGAGCCTCCAAGAAGATGGCAGAAGATGGCGGGGGCTCGGGGGGAGGTGAGAATAACCTTTATTTTTTTTTTTTAACCCTTGTGCTCCTAGTTAGGAGCAGTTTTACTGTACTGAGCATGCTCAGTACAGTAAAACGGGGTCCGAGGAGACATCACGTTTCCTCGGACCCTTCTCCATAGGGCACCATGTTATAGGGATCGGGTCAGATCGGATGTGCACTAAATGCCATCCGATTTGGTCCGATCCGAATCTGTCAGATTTTATTTTCGGTGCAAAAATCGGAGCAAGCTCCGATTTTTGCACCGATAATAAAATCGGACAGAATCGGATCGGACCAAATCGGATGGCATTTAGTGCACATCCGATTCGGTCCGATGCCCATAGAGCTGCATGGGGCCCAAAATCGGTCCGATGCTGTCAGATTTTTATCGGACAGCATCGGAAATGATAAAATCGTTATGTGAAAGCAGCCTTACTCGTTGGCAGAGAATTCTGACTGTAGCCGTGATATCTGGACGAGTTGTGGTTGCTATGCACAGAAGCGGCCCCACTGTTTGTCTATAACTCTCATTGCTGGGTAGCAGACCTTCTTCTCCTTCCAACTTTAAGTAGGATGGATCCATTGGTGTTGACGAAACTTTGGCTTCTGTCAGCTCTTTTTCTTGTGATAGCTTTGTAAGGTCCCATGTCTGGGGTTGGTGAAGAGACTCCATCTCTTCATTAGCGGCATTTATGCACTTCTGCTTCTCGTGAACAGGCAGTTTTTGCATCTCTTGCCATGACTGTGGCTCTGGTTCAGGTAGTGTTTCGACCATATGAGTGTCTAGCTGGGATACCTTTTTTTGGTCTTTCTGATCTCCGGACTGGAGATTGCCTTGGTTCTTCTGTTTCTTCCTTGGTGGCTTCAGATCATATCCAGTGTTCAGTGTTTTTCTTTTCAGTGTCTGGGTTTGGTGATTGAGATTCTTGTTCTTAGAATTCAGATTTTGCACTGGAGCTAGCTCGTAGATCTGAGTGGCTGTAGTAACTCTAAGGTGTCACCGCGTGTGTTCCACCTTTGGGGTGTGTTAAATGCTAATTATAGGTGATGAATTATGCACTACTCTGTTTATTATGGCTTTCAGTAAACCACATAGACAATATTGAGTTAACCCTTTCTTGGGATGTTTATTAAAATTGGATAGTTAGTGACGGTACACAGTTACCAACCTGTTAATGTGTGGTTGGTGTTGTTTGCTATTACTAATCCTAAAATAACAAAACTTTAAAACTATTCCATTACAGTCATTTTTTAAGTAATTATATCTTACTGCAATTATAAAAATGAGGAAAAATTGCTATGAATCAATATATAATCAATATAAAATCATATATGAAAAAGGTAGGGTTATGTTTGGTTCTACAGAAGAAGGGATGTGACTTTTCCTCTGGTCTTGCGTCGGTATCTCAACGCTTGTATCTGGTGGCATTGATTGGTCTTATAGTTGACCGCTTCATAGTTGATTGTCTATAGCTTATTTCTGGTCTAAGATAGGCGGCCGTCACACGGTTCAATATTGCTAACGATATCGTTTAAGCGATCTGCTTTTTGATCGCTTAAGCGATATCGTTTGTGCATCGCTACGTGCGAGCAAGCGATTTTACAATGTAAAATCGCTTGATCGTGACATCGCAGATATGAGAGCCGGAGCTCATATCAAGCGATCATCGCTTGTTCAATCTGCTTCATCGTGGTGTATGACACCACGATGAACGATCTCCCAGCGGCAGAGCCTATGCTGGGAGATGGTATCTATGGTAAACGTCGGGTTACCAAGCGCCGCGCGGCGCCTAGTAACCCGATGTGTACCACAGTTACCAGGTATCTCGCTGCTCCACATCGCTGGTGAGTCTGTCTGTGTGACAGCTCACCAGCGATGTGAGCGATATCGTTAGCGATCGCGCGTGCACGTGATCGCTAACGATATCGCTCACGATATTGTAGCGTGTGACGGCCGCCATAGAAGTATGTAGCTCATCTAGAATAGAAAAATGTGTTTGTCAATATACAATCATTTAGTAGGGTGGTATTGGGTTTGCTGGTCTGTTTTTATTTTTATTATTATTTTGTTACCTTTCAGTGTTGCTGTGTGTGATCTACCCTCGGGATTATGGTTGCTGGTTCTGCTGTGTCTTCTCTGAAGTGTGTCTTGTTATGGGGCCTGTTGATTCAATTCATTGTGCTTGTTTTAGGGATTTTTGCCACACAATATTAGTACAATAATAGTATAAGGTAATCACTTACGTGTTACATCTTATTTGAATTGCTTATGGGATTCAGGTGCAATGGTGTCTCTATAGTGATGGGTTCAGCCCCATGTGATGTGCTATAATTAAACAAATACATTCCTATTTATGCTTTGAAAAATATATTATCTTTGAAAATAGAGAGTGGATGATTTAACACTTGTAGTGGTATTTGATAACTGGGACTCTGGGTGTGGGGATTCATGATGAAAAATAAATACCGTACTTATCTTTGAAAAATAGAGAGTGGATGTTTTGACACTTGTGGTGGTGTTTGGTATCAGGACCCTGGGTGTGAGGATATGTGATGTATCTCTGTGTTAATTCGCCCTTGGAGCCTAATTATTAATCTGTTTAAAACACCAACCATGACATACAAAGCCATCCACAACCTGTCCCCTCCATACATCTCCGACATGGTCTCTCGTGACCTACCTCACCCACACCTGCGATCCTCCCAAGAACTCCTCTCCTACTCCCCTCTCATCTCCTCTTCTCACAACTGAGTGCAAGATTTCTCCCGTGTTCACTATACTCTGGAACTCTCTGCCCCAACACATCAGACACTCACCTACCCTGGGAGCCTTCAAAAGAAACCTGAAGACCCACCTTTTCCATCAAGCCTAAAACCTCCAATGAACCGGTCTGTCCACACCGTCTCTCAACTGGCACTATCCCTTCCTACTGTATCCCCACCCGCCCCTCTTAGACTGTGAACCCTCGCAGACAGGTTCCTCTCCCCTCCTGTACCCGTATGACTTTATTGTACACAGATTTTGTACTTGTCTGTGTCTGCCCTCTCCATATGTAAAGCTCCATGTAATCTAATGGCGCTATATAAATAAATAAATAATAATAATACATATATTATAGCATATGTATAGCAATATCTTACTTTTCTTATGTGTGTGCTTATTATACAATGGGGTGTTGATTGTTATCTTATAGCCCTATTTTCTTAATCTTCATCAAAGATCATTCAACTTTGTTTCGTTCTTCACCTGTTCTCTAGATAAATCCTTAAAACATAAGCATTAAGTCTAAGTATCCTGAACGATAGGATTCTACTGAACAGATGTGAAACAGCACAATTGAATCTTATTCTACCTTTAGTAGGGTGCTCTGGGTGTAAGACAAACTCTCTGCTGCTTTTACTTTGGCTTTTCCTGCTCTCTCTGCTTTCCCCCGTCCTGTGCAGTGAGGCTGCGGTGGTTGGCAGTCACTAGGAAGCTTGCCGGGTGATGGCAAATGTCCTCTTCCTCTTCCTCGTCAGCTGACTATCTCCGCACTGCACACATTGTCACATGTTCGATGGCAGGGAGCTGTTGCAGACACGTCGGGTTAGTAGGGAGTGTTACTGGGAGGGCGATCTATGCTGTTGGTTAGATTTCACCTATGCATTTCGGAGGTCATGGCCACCTTCCTAAGGGTAGCTACGTTTTGCTTCCAGACATCCTGAGGTGCTTCAAGTTAGGCTTCTTACAGTTCCATAGCTCATATGGAGTTTTATTTGTGGCTTTACCTGGCAGTCTGTTTTGAAGATACAGCGGTCATGATGGCTTCTCCCCAATACATTGTAGATAGATTCACATCAAACAACATACTTCTTCCACTTTCACAGAGAATGCGATTCTTTCTCTCTGCAATGCCATTCTGTTCTGGGTTGTATGGAGTGGTAGTCTGGAACACGATTCCATGCTTTTTCAAAATGGTTTGCACCTTACCACTTGTATATTCAGTTCCATTATCTGCACGCAGGGCTTTTGGCACTCTTCCAAATTTGTTAAACACTAAAGCAAGATATTCTTCAAGTTTCTGTGGAACTTCATCCTTACTGTGAAGCAGGTAGGTGACTGTATATTTAGAGTAGTCATCAATAAATGTGAGAAAATATTTCTTTTTGCTTGGAGTTTGAACAGTCATTGGACCGCAATGTGTATCAGAACCAGTGGCTGTGCAGATCTAGTGGTGCTTAGTATAGGAAAGGATTTTCTGGACATTTCGCCTGTAAGACAGCTAGTGCACTTCATCATTAGACTACACTGATTGATTTCAATACCATTAGCAAGTTGAGCTAGCTTCCTTACTGCTTCTGGGTTCTGTGTCCAAGACATTTGTGCCATACATGGATACAGTTCCTATGCAGATTTTGACTAGCACTGTACACTCTTTCTTTGCATTTTAGCTGATAAAGTTTATTTTGCATTTTTCCTTCTGCAAGAGTGTGACCCTTCTTTGAGATGATGCAGCTGTTATCTTTAAAAGGAACTACATTCCTCTTGGAAGAACAAACGAAGGACCAACCCAGGATATAATAATAGGGGCTAAGTACTCCAAACCATTACTGAAAACCGAAGAAATGAGTATATGAATGCCCAGAGTATATAATAACACCACTTATAGGATCCACACCTGTGTTTTGATGCAAGAATAATAGTTTATTCAATAACAGTGGATACAAAGTTAATGTGGGTTATAAGATCACACAAGTAACTGATACGACAACGAGATGGCAGTGAGGAGGGGGAGAGACTGAAAGGCACAGGAGAAGGAAGGAAAATGTAATAGGCGAAGTGGGTGCCTATAGCCTATAAATAAAGTACAATTCAACCTTTTGCATGAGCTTCTTTACTGAAAGAAGAAGGCTAATGGATGTTTAGAAAGACCTAGAAAACCCTTGTACAAGTATGTTAGCACAGCTGAAAACGGTTTGGCTAATTAGAGAACCTATAAAATTAACCTTCCTTTGAGCTACTTGACAATCTGGAGCATTACATTTGTTTGTTCTATGAAACTCTCAAAATGGCTAGAAAAGAGAACTTTCATGTGAAACTCGACAGTCTACTGTATTCTTGTTCTTAGAAATGAAGGCTATTCCATGCAAGAAGGTGCCAAGAAACTGATTTGCTACAACGGTGTGTACTACTCGCTTCAGAGGAGAGCACAAACCGGCTCTAACCAGAGTAGAAAGAGAAGTGGGAGGCCCCGCTGCACAACTGAGCAACAAGACAAGTTCATTATAGTCTTTAGTTTGAGAAATCGACACCTAACAGCTCCTCAATGGCAGCTTCAGTAAATAGTACTCTCAAAACGCCAGTGTCAATGTCTACAGTGAAGAGGCAACTCCGGGATGCTGGCCTTCAGGGCAGAGTAACAAAGAAAAAGCCATATCTGAGGCTGGCTAATAAAAGGAAAAGATTAATATGGGCAAAAGAACACAGACATTGGACAGCGGAAAATTGGAAAAAAGTTTTATGGACAGAAGAAACAAGTTTGAGGTGTTTGGATCACATAGAGGAACATTTGTGAGACGCAGAACAACTGAAAAGATGCTGGAAGAGTGCCTGACGCCATCTGTCACCATGGTGGAGGTAATGGGATGGTCTGGGATTGCTTTGGTGTTGGTAAAGTGGGATATTTGTACATGGTAAAAGGGATTTTGAAGTACTATACCTTAATCCAAGAGCGAGGGTGAACACCCTGGGCTTTATGTCTGACACCTTTCCCTTGGAGAAGGGAATGCGTCAGGGATACCCTTTGTCAGCTTTGCTTTTCAATCTGGCAATTGAGCCCCTCTCACGATTTCTCAACGATTGCAATGTATTAGAGGGGATTAGAGTAGGGCAAAGAACTGTTCGTTCCGCCTTATTTGCGGATGATGTAATTTTATTTCTGAATAAACCAGGGAGAGACTTGAAAAATCTACTCAAACAGCTGGAAACCTATGGATCCTTCTCGGGCTTTAAACTAAACAAATCAAAATGTGAGATGTTGAGGCTAGGAGAAGGCAAGCGAAACACACCCAATGAAGAGGTAGTGAATCAGATAGGAGACATTAAGGTAAGGCGAGACTATATAACATATCTGGGGATATTTCTGGGGAGATCAGCGGGATCAATATACTCTCTGAATTATGGCCCGCTAAGCACTCAGATAAAGAACTGGCGGGTTGGAAAAATCTACCATTGTCTCTAATGGAGTGATGCCATCTGATAAAGATGATCAGTTTCGCAAGGCTGTTGTACCCATTATAGACAATTCCTCTTGTACTTAGACTCACAGATGTCAAGAGAATAAATACAGCATTTTCGAGGTTCATATGGAGAGGAAGGAGGGCGAGAATAAAAAGTGATACTTTGATCCTTCCCAAAGGTAGGGGGGAGATGGGATTTCCAGATATGAGGGGATACCATTTAGCTTGTCTCCTACGTCACGTATTGGATTGGCTAAAGAAATCAAGCAAACACTCCAATTACGAAGAGGAGGTTGAACTTTGCAGGCCATGGGACCCAGATAGTCTCCTCCACACCTCTTGGTCTGACGTCCCGCAATCCTTGAAACATTTATTGATATACCGAGACACAGCGATGTGTTGGAAGGCGGTCCGAAAGAAGTTTCAATTGGCGTGGAAGGTGTCGAAAGATTTAAACCCTCGGGCCCATGTAGGATTTAAAATAGGGAGAGAAAATATCCTATTCAAAGAATGGCGAGACAGGGGCTTATTGCGGATGGGCAACTTATTACATGTAATGAAAAGGTGATGGCTATGTGGGTCGGAAGTATTGGAGAAATTTTGATTGTCAGCCATGCTAAGGGCAATTACAGTTTCATGTCTTGGATCAGTTAAAGGATGTCTCGAAGTAATGTATCACTAATGTATGGGATGATCTAGTGGAGACAGATATTGATGTTATAAACATCTCCTACCTATATAGAAGGATGAAGGAAATAACATCACTGGAGGGTACAGAAAAAAGATTTAGAGGATGGGAGAGGCTGATTCAAACAGGAGATCTGGAAGACAAAATTCTCAGAGCGTGGGAGCTAGTAAGAAATCACATCCCCAATGAAAGGTGGGGATGTGGGAGGGACATGCAGATCCGTATTATGCATAGAGCGATATATGGCTTTACCATTCCACCAACAGCACGGGCTCTAAACAGGTCACAAAGTTGTCCAAAATGTGGTACCCTGAAAACGGACATGACCCATGGCCTGTGGACTTGCCCAGCTATCCAGGGATTTTGGAGGCAGGTGATTACTGTGGCACGGGATATTTACAATACCAATCTAAATCATGACCCTTTGGCGTGGATGCTCTATTTTCCAGTGGGGGAAGTTTGGGGAGGGAAATCAGCTAGATTATTACATATCATAGCGATGTTGGCCAAAAAACTTATCCTAAGGGAATGTTTAAACAAAATTTGTCCCACAGTCTCAGACATGATGCTAATATTGAAAGACACTATGCGGACTGAGAGACTGGAAGCCAAAAGAAGTAAAGATAGCTTGACGGAGAAATTTTTTAACACATGGAGAGTTTTCATATCCTCAACACTGTCTTCGGACGAGCTAAGGCAGGGGTCTCAAACTCGCGGCCCCCGGGCCGCAAGCGGCCCGCCACGCTCCCCAGTGCGGCCCGGGGCACCATGAAAGAAAAATGCATGCCCCGGGCCATTATACATGCAGCCGACGCGGTACTGCTTTACTGTGACTACTGTGACGGGTACCGCGCCGGCTCAGCTCACACAAGCGCCTTCGCGCCTGCCCTGTACATTCATGAAAGCAGGCGGCCAGTGGACCAATCAGAAGCCGCCTGTGACGTCACAGGAGGCTTCTGATTGGTCCACCGGTCGCCTGCTTTCATGAATGTACAGGCGCGAAGGCGCTTGTGTGAGCTGAGCCGGCGCGGTACCCGTCACAGTAGTCACAGTAAAGCAGTACCGCGTCGGCTGCATGTATAATGAGCCCGGGGCATCAGGTGTGTATGAGTGAGTGTTAGAGAGAGAGTGTCAGTATGTGTGAGTGTATATGTGAGTGAGTGTATATGTGTATATGTGTGAGTATATGTGTGAGTATCTGTGTGTATATGTGAGTGTGTGCATGTGTATAATAGTGAGTGTATTTGTGAGTGAGTGTGTATGTGTGAGAGTATTTGTGTGTATATGTGAGTGAGTGTGTGTGTATTTGTGTGTATATGTGAGTGTCAGTGAGTGTATTTGTGTGTATATGTGAGTGAGTGTGTATGTGTGAGTGTATGTGTGTGTATATGTGTGAGTGTGTATATGTGTGAGTATTTGTGTGTATATGTGAGTGTGTGCATGTGTATAATAGTGAGTGTATTTGTGTGTATATGTGAGTGAGTGTGTATGTGTATATGTGTGAGTATTTGTGTGTATATGTGAGTGAGTGTGAGTGAGTGTATTTGTGTGTATATGTGAGTGAGTGTGTATGTGTGAGTGTATGTGTGAGTGTGTATATGTGTTAGTATTTGTGTATATATGTGAGTGTGTATATGTGTGAGTATTTGTGTGTATATGTGAGTGTGTGCATGTGTATAATAGTGAGTGTATTTGTGTGTATATGTGAGTGAGTGTGTATGTGTATATGTGTGAGTATTTGTGTGTATATGTGAGTGAGTGTTTGTGTATTTGTGTGTATATGTGAGTGTGAGTGAGTGTATTTGTGTGTATATGTGAGTGAGTGTGTATGTGTGTGTATATGTGTGAGTGTGTATATGTGTGTGCGTGTATATTTGTATGTGAGTGTGTATATGTGTGTGAGTGTATGTATATGTGTGAGTGTATTCCCGCGCCGCCTGAGCGGCACATCGCCGGCGGCTGGTGCCATGTGCTGACTGGTGCCGGCTGCCGGGTGCAGGCTGGTGCTGGCTGGTGCCGGCAAGCGGAAGACTGGGAGCCACAGAGGAAGAAGCTGCCGGAATGAGAAGAGTGGAGTCAGGTAAGGCGCTGTTACAGCCAAAGATAGCAGCCTGGAGGAGGAGGGGAACGTGACCGCTGAAAGTGCCTAGGGCGGCAGGAACTCCAAATATGTCCCTATGTAAGTGTGTCAATGTGTGAGTGTGTATGTGTTTGTGTGAATATGTCTGAGGATGTATGTGTGTATGTATGCGAGTGTCTGTGAATGTGCGGGTGTGTATATATGGGCTTGTCCACACACCTGCGCTCTCAGTATTTAAGCGCTTCTGCGCTAAATACTTAGGTTTTGACAGAGAGGTGCAGGTGCGTGTATGCGGCCGCTTTCAGCAGACACTGTCCCTGGTTACCCGATGTGTATCGTGGTAACCAGTTCATACAGCAGGCTGCCCACTGTCCGCTTATCTCGAGCGCACAGGGAAACGCTGCTTGCAGTGTTTCCCTGTGCGCTCTGGATAAGCGCACACTATGCAGGCTGCTGTATGAACTGGTTACCACGATACACATCGGGTAACCAGGGACAGCGTCTGCTGAAAGCGGCCGCATACACGCACCTGCACTTCTCTGTCAAAACCTAAGTATTTAGCGCAGAAGCGCTAAATACTGAGAGCACAGGTGTGTGGACAAGCCCTATGTGAGTGTGTGTGTGAGCAAGAGAACAAAAAGAACAGAGACCAGGACATTACTACAAGATGACAAGGGAGGGAACATTACTAAAAGATTGGGACATTACTACAAGATGAGGACCAGGATGGGAGACATTAATATAGGATGGGGACCAGGATGGGGACATTACTACAAGAAGAGGACCAGGATGGGGACACATACTACAAGATGGAGACCAGGATGGGGACATTACTACAAGAGGTGGACCAGGATGGGGACATTACTACATGACGAGGACCAGGATGGGGACATTACTACATGACGAGGACCAGGATGGGGACATTACTACATGACAAGGACCAGGATGGGGACATTACTACATGACGAGGACCAGGATGGGGACATTACTACAAGATGGAGACCAGGATGGGGACATTACTACATGACGAGGACCAGGATGGGGACATTACTACAAGAAGATCATAATTTGTACTTTACTAGATTGAGCAAAACATTCTGGTATTGCTAAAATGTCACTTAGGGTACCGTTACTTGTCGCAACATTGCATACAATGTCACTGGCAATTTGCTGGTTGCAGTGAAATCATGGACACATTGTTACATTTGTACACAGCAAGAAAATAGAACAATGTGTCCATGATTTCACTGCAACCAGCAAATTGCCTGTGAAATTGCATGCAATGTTGCGACGTGTAACGGTACCTTTAGTCCTACAAGCAATGCGGGCCCCCGATATCAATTGTTTTCTACGTGCGGCCCACCAACCCAACCGAGTTTGAGACCCCTGAGCTAAGGCGAATGGTCTCTCCATTTACAAACTTTAAGGATCTAGGGAAGGGATTGCTACGTTGGGCTACTAAGTGTAAACAAAGAATTGATACTCTTTCGAGAAAACACTTAACTTAAACAAATTATACAATGGACGTATGTGTGCTTGTGGGCATATGTTATGCTTAGTTATGGTGTTACCATGCTGTTATTTTGTTTTACTGGAGAATGTTAATAAAAACGATCTTGAAAAAAGAAAGACATACATGTAGATGCCACTGTAAACCCTATAGTGGCGTGTGTCATCCATAGCCTTTAATGCCCATATACCCAATGTAAAGGGAAGCTGTCACCTAATGCCTGAGCCCAAACCAGGCAGAGCAGTAATCGGAGCCTGGCTGCACAATTAGTCTGTGGGCACGCTGTCCGAGTGGCATGCAGGTTACTTGTACGAGTCTTGGATCATTCGCCCGGGGTGGCCTCCCCCTCTCTGGACGGAAGCAGTGGAGCTACATAGAAAAACATACCACTGACAGTATCCTGTCCGGGGGGTGGGGGTCGTACCTGGTGGGTGGTTCGTGACTCCCATGTCGCTCGGGCTGTGTGTTTCCAGCCTTAAAGGGAAACTCAGCAGGATTTTGCTATGTAAGCTGAAAACAGTACGCTGTAAGGCTATGTGGCCACTGTGCGTTTCTGCAGCAAAAATGCATCCCAGCTTTATCATTAAAGTCTATATGTTTTTAAAAAGCTGTGCCCACATATGCGTTTTTGCTGCAAAAAACGCATGGCTCAAAAATTACCCCCCCCCCCCCCAAATAAAGGATTTTGAATGAGGAAGGCTATCACTCCATTTTGAAACGCCATGCCATACCCTGTGGACAGCGCTTGATTGGAGCCAATTTCATCCTACAACAGGACAATGACCCACAGCACACCTCCAAATTATGCATGAACTATTTAGGGAAGAAGCAGGCAGCTGGTATTCTATCTGTAATGGAGTGGCCAGAGCAGTCACCAGATTTCAACCCCATTGTGCTGTTGTGGGAGCAGCTTGACCGTATGGTATGAAAAAAGTGCCCATCAAGCCAATCCAACTCGTGGGGGGGGAACAGGAAGCATGGGGGAAATTCTCCAAATTACCTCAGCAAATTAACAGCTAAAATGCCAAAGGTCTGCAATGTTGTAATTGCTGCAAAGGGAACATTATTTGACAAAAGCAAAGTTTGAAGGAGAAAATTATTATTTAAAATAAAAATCATTATTTCTAACCTTGTCAATGTCTGGACTATATTTTCTATTCATTTTGCAACTCATTTGATAAATAAGTATGAGTTTTCATGGAAAACACAAAATTGTCTGAGTGACCCCGAACTTTTGAACGGTAGTGTATGCTTTGCAGATAGGCCTGTACTGGCATTAAATGCAGTTTCAAGACATGCAGAATCTTCCTTTACAGCTGTTTTAACCCTTTGATGGCTGTTCTGCCTTTTTAAGCTGAGTTCTGCAGTTTGTTTACAGTGGCTGGGCTTTTTACAGACAAAACATTCACAAGTTTCTCATAGATTACTATTATATTTAGGGACATCCTGTGTCTTTAATGCTGTTTATGCTCTGGATTCATTACTGCTGCTTACATTGTGCGATTTTCTCTTGCATTCATCCACAAGCTTACCTTTGACATATTCTAGTGTGAGCTCATCATCTCGCCGTGCATCTAGTGCACTGACAATTGAGTCATAACTTTCTGGAAGACCACTTAGTAGAAGGGCAGCAACATAAAAATCTTTAATTTCTTCTCCAATACCCCTGAGACGCTCCACAATCTCGGTGTTTCTTATATAGCCCTGCATATTCTGTCCATGACTTAGCTTAGACTGGTACAGCTTTCTCATTAGATAAAGCTTATTGCTGAGATTTGATCTTTTATGTACTTTCTGTAATTCATCCCACATCTCCTTTGCGGTTGCACACTTGCATATATGCACAATCTGATCATCATCTACACTGAGGGAGATAGGGCTTTGCGCTTTCTGATCCTTCTCTAGCCAATCATCTGGTAATGGACAAGTCACTTGTTCCTGAATATATTTCCACGTATGGTACCTTCTTTTATGAGCAACATCTTCACATTGAATTTCCAGGACTGGTAGTTCTGATTAGTGAGGTTTTACACTGAGAACTTGATAGGATCGCTGCTAGTGGACATCTTCTCTGTTGCTCTGTGCTTCTCTTGCTTTGGGCTTCTGTTGCGGTGTTACTCTGGGGTTCTGTGTCACGTTGGGCCCATAACCTATTGGCAGTGGATTATTCAGGATACTCTCCAAGCGTGTGATAACAGAGCTTCTTTATTCAGCAACACACAGGATCAAATATGATAAGTTTAATAGATTAGGCTGGTTTCACACTTGCGCAAGCTGAGCGCAGGCACCGCGCGTCCCTATGTTTAACATGGGGACGCAAGTGCCTGCGCTCAGGTGCAGATGGCCATGCGCACTCATTGCTGGCAATATGTGATTTGTGCGCATGCGGATGCTTGCGCACAAATCACACAGTCTCGTCCACACCAAGAACGTGACATGTCTTGTTTTGCAATACGCTGCGGCGGGGAGCTCAAGTATGAAACCAGCCTTATGTGTCTCAGTCTCTGTGCAGCATCTGCAGCTACTTCTCAGTCATACACAGATACAGGAAACTGGATACAGTCACATTTTCTTCCTGTGTGAGCCTCTGGGGTTTTCTTTTGTTCTAACTTTATCTACAATATCCAAACCTTGCAACTACACACTCATGTACAGGAATGGAGTTGTTGTACTAATCATATTCTAGCAAGAGGCAAGTACTGATTTATTGTTTTAATCAGTGAGTGCACGGTGACTTTTTAAAATGTGAAGGATATAGGGCTACACATTATGCAAATATAGAGGGATATGACATTGCAATTTACTATATGGAGGGATATGAGGTTGCATTTTACATTTAACATATGTACAGGGGGGGCAGGACCCATCAGACTCTAGTTACGCCACTGGAGATCAGCCATATCTAAGGTCCCACCATACATTGTGTACATACAATAGTAGAAAAGCCTGGAATGGCTCCAAAATAAGCAGAATAATTAGGGACAGACTGATATACCTGCAGAAAGTGTCTACACTGGAAAGTCAAAACTGTCAATCACCAGTCAGGAATGCAGGGAGATACAAATTAAGTGTGCCGAGCAGTTCACTGCGTCTACGGACCATAATAAGGGTGCACTGAGCAACCTAATTAGTATATTTGATTAAACTTTCATTTTTGCAGAATGGATGCAGATATTAGAGCAGTCTGGTCTCTATTCATCAATTCATCAATGTTTACGCTGATTTTAGTGAGGGGCATGTTGGAAGTAAGACATTCTTATTGAATCCAGGGAGTCTGAAAAAGTTATCCTGGTGTAATTGCTTTGATGAATCAGGGCTTTATGTGCACACTGAGTCTTTTGCTGACTTTTTAGAGCAGAAACTGAGCAGAAACACTTCAAAATCTTCTTTAAAAACCCAAACCTCAAATCTTGGAGTTTCCACCCCTCAAAACTCGGCAGAATGACTCAGTGACCACATACCCTAATGAAGACATTTTTAAAAGCGCTATATTGCTTACAAGTGTATTTGCTTGTTTTTTTTTTTTATAATATCTTTTTTATTGAACATTTTCAAAAACAAATACATACATTAAGTAGAAAAATATCAACAAGCTGTATCACAAGAGCTAGCATTTTTAAAATTGCATTATTTCTATCAGTACATATGTTATAAATTTCAAGTGTCCAATAAGAATTAACCCTCAACGTCATATATTTCCTTCATGCCTGCAGGTATACGACAACATCTCGCATCCCCCTATCCTTCACCTTCCACCTACAATTTCAGTTGCCCTAGGTTTCCACCTATGTCCCCTAGGGATGGGCGAATCTACTCGCTAGGACTCGTTACTCGGCGAGTAGTAAGGGACTCGCAGGACTCGGTACTCGGCGAGTTTCCCAGTGATTACTCGCACGAGTCCAATGCAAATCAATATCAATCCTAGTTTTGTCAGAAACGCTGACAAAACTAGGATTGTCATTGTTTGCATTAGACTCGTGCGAGTAATCACTGGCTACTGTGCCAGTGATAGCAGGGAAACTCGCAGATAACTGCTGTTTCTTTGTGAGCCGAGTCCAGCTGTCTTCTCTGTGCAGCTCCAGGGTCCTAGAGCCCGCCTGCTCACAGACATTATGTAGCAGTGCTGAGATTGTTCTCAGTCTGCTCATTCCCTGTGTACAGACATGAATGTCTGTGCACAGAGATGATGTAGCAGTGCTGAGATTGTTCTCAGTCTGCTCATTCCCTGTGTACAGACATGAATGTCTGTGCACAGAGATGATGTAGCAGAGCTGAGATTGTTCTCAGTCTGCTCATTCCCTGTGTACAGACATGAATGTCTGTGCACAGAGATGATGTAGCAGAGCTGAGATTGTTCTCAGTCTGCTCATTCCCTGTGTACAGACATGAATGTCTGTGCACAGAGATGATGTAGCAGAGCTGAGATTGTTCTCAGTCTGCTTATTCCCTGTGCATAGACATCTATATTTATGCACAGGGGATGTAGCAGAGAGGACATCGCGTTTTGGACTGCGTCGGACGGAAGAGGATTTTTTTAATTAAAGATGGAGTCCCTAATGGCTTTTTTTTTTATTTCTAATAAAAAATTTTCCTTGTGTTGTGTTTTTTTTAAAACAATTTAATAGAAATTCATGGCGGTCATGTCTAATATTGGCGTGACCGCCATAAATTTCGGGCTTAGGGCCAGCTGATAATACAAAGCTGGCCCTAACCTCTTTATTACCCAGCGTGCCACCGCTACCAGGGCCGCTGGAAGAGCGGGGTTCAGCGCCAGAGGATGGCGCTTCAATGAACGCGCCATCTTCTGGGGCGGCTGCGGGCTACAATTTGCAGCGGGGGGTGCCCAGAAAGCTTGGGCATCCCTGCGCTGCGGATTCCAGCCCCCAGCTGCTTAGCTGTACCTGGCTAGACATAGAAATTGCGCGGAGCCCCACGCATTTTTTTTTTATTATTTCATGAATTTCAGAGTCAGAGTCTCAGAGTCAGAGTCAGAATCTCAGAATTTCATGAAATAATTAAAAAAAAAATGTGTGGGGCTCCGCGCAATTTCTATGTCTAGCCAGGTACAGCTAAGCAGCTGGGGGCTGGAATCCGCAGCGCAGGGATGCCCAAGCTTTCTGGGCACCCCCCGCTGCAAATTGCAGCCCGCAGCCACCCCAGAAGATGGCGCGTTCATTGAAGCGCCATCCTCTGGCGCTGAACCCCGTTCTTCCAGCGGCCCTGGTAGCGGTGGCACGCTGGGTAATAGAGGTTAGGGCCAGCTTTGTATTATCAGCTGACCCTAAGCCCGAAATTTATGGCGGTCACGCCAATATTAGACATGACCGCCATGAATTTCTATTAAATTGTTTTAAAAAAAACACAACACAAGGAAAATTTTTTATTAGAAATAAAAAAAAAAGCCATTAGGGACTCCATCTTTAATTAAAAAAATCCTCTTCCGTCCGACGCAGTCCAAAACGCGATGTCCTCTCTGCTACATCCCCTGTGCATAAATATAGATGTCTATGCACAGGGAATAAGCAGACTGAGAACAATCTCAGCTCTGCTACATCATCTCTGTGCACAGACATTCATGTCTGTACACAGGGAATGAGCAGACTGAGAACAATCTCAGCTCTGCTACATCATCTCTGTGCACAGACATTCATGTCTGTACACAGGGAATGAGCAGACTGAGAACAATCTCAGCACTGCTACATCAGGCAGCAGGCAGGCTCTAGGACCCTGGAGCTGGCAGCCTGTACAGAGGAGACAGGATCTTATCTGTGCGAGTCAGCGATTACTTACAAAGTAAACGAGCAATGCAAATAAATGACAAAACTAGGATTGCTTCAGGCTGAAGCTTCCGACACACATCTGCGATTTGTAAATCTCACACTACTCGCTATTACTCGCTTCCCCATTCATTAACATTGGACTCGCTAGACTCGCAACGAGTAGCGAGTCCTGTGCTCGGACTCGCTGGAGTCAAGCGATTCCGAGTAATTTAGGATTCGCCCATCACTAATGTCTGCCAAAAGATACCATGGGGACTGTGCAAAAGGACTAATCACCTGTACAATTTCCTCTCTCGTCAATAAGCGACCTCCACTTTGTAATAAATTTGTCTGTCTATTTATCCTTGTTTCTTTCGGCTTCACGTTTCTCAATGTCCATGGTTTTTCTCATACCTATTAACAAATCATTTTCCCCTGGAAGCGAATGTGACAACCAATATCGAAGGAGAAGACGTTTATCCAGTAGGGCTATGACATGAAATAAGCCCGGCACCCCTGTTATAATGGAGAATCCAGCACATAGGGTCAAGATCCATCACCAACTCGCATGTCTCTTCGGTGAATCTTTGAACCAATTTCCAATAGTCCTGAGTTGCTCCATATGCCATGTATCATGACTGTTTTATCCTCATTAGATTTAGGGCATTTCAAGAATCTATCTGGATAGGTTATATTGGGGGAATGATAAATCCGCAAATCACTCTGTTGCATTAGGCGGAATTGACTGTCTCTCCATTTTTATATAGCCCTTCTAACATTCGCCCAGCCTTTTAGAGTATTCTCTACCGTGTCCTCCCCTTGTAGATATTGTATCCACTTAGTAAAGAGTTTGTGCAGAACCGAGGGCAGTAGTCCCTCTCTAGTTTATCTGTATGTTGTAGATATGTTGATATCTTCTATATCTCTGTTACCTAATACGTCAAAGTCATTAGTGCCTGCTTTTCCGGTAACGTCAATGAGTTTCTGCATCACATGGAAACGTATCTGGTTATATTGCAATATTTGGTACTTGTCAAGGTTGTACTGTTCAAGCACTTGAAGCACTTCCGGACCTTGCATCCATCTACCTTCCGTCTGATGAATCAAGTCGCCCATTTTTGTCACTCCTTGACTTCTCCATTCTGCGAATAGTTAGTCCCAGAATGAAGTCAGTATGTGCTCACAGATTTAGATATTTAGATACTCTCCATGGTAATTTGAATTTTTTCCAAACTGCCTTCCATGCCATGAGAGTATCCTTGAAGACCAGGGAAGATTTAATGTATTGTGGCATACCCCTTAAAGGTGCATGTAGGAGCGACATCTTGTCCCATTGTTTACAGAACTCCGTTTCCAGGGCACAATCTGTGTATCTGGAGGTACCCTTTGCCCAATCAATCACATGGTGTAGCAAACATGCTAAGTTATAACCACTTAGGTTCAGCAGACCTACCCCCCCTTGTCTTTGGGTAACATTAGTGTCCTTGCTCTTATTCTCAGTCTCTTCTCCCACCAAATAAATTTCAAGAAAGCTTTATTTAGTCTATTACAGTCGACATGCTTAATCAGGAGAGCAATGGTCTGCATGGGGCATAATAGCCTGCCAAAACTCACCATTTTCAGTAAGTGACATCTCCTTATAAAGGACAATGGAATAACCTCCCAATTTTTTAACTTTTTCTCAATTTTCTCTATTAGGGGTTTGCAATTCAGTGTATAGACTAAGGCCGGTGTTCTGCCAATATGAAGACCTACGTATTTCAAGGATGTCTTAGCCTTTGGTATACCCAGAATATTGTCACCACCCCCTAGGCCCCTCCCTTGCTTTAACATGAGTAGCTTGCACTTTGTCCCGTTTAACCTAAACCCCAAAAATGACCCAAATAGGTTTGTTATTTAATAAAGTCAGTAAATCACTTATTGGATTATTAATAAACAAGATCACATAGTCGGCAAATATTGCTGACTTAACCTCCTTCTTGCCTATCTTGATCCCTTCATAGGCGTCTCTCGTGTTAAGAAACCTGGCTAGTGGCTCTATCGCTAGGTTAAAGAGCCAAGGGGACAACGGGCACCCTTGCCTCATCCCTTTGCTGAGTTTGAAGGCATCAGAGAGAAAACCCAGCGTATACACTTTTGTGTGTGGATTCTGATAAAGTGCTGCGAGAAACTCCCTAAATGGCCTTTATTTAATCACCTTTATTTTTGCTTTAATTATTTTATTGTACTTGTTACACTAATTCTATGCTTATTGTATTGTATGTAATTACTGTACTGTATTTTTCACATTGTTTCTCTGCTTTAATTATTGTATGTTTTACATTGATTCTCTGCTTAGTGTATTTGATTTTTTTCATTGATTCTCTACTTTAATTACTTACTGTATTGTATATTTTTTTATTGTTACCAATGACTGTTCATACACAAAGCACTGCATTGTAAAGTGCTACAGAATATGTTGGCGCTATATAAATAAATATTTATTATTATTATATTATTACTAATATTATTATTAAATGGGCCCGTTATGCATACTTTATCTAACACTTTACCCAGCCATGGCCACGGAACATTATCAAAGGCTTTTTCAGCGTCTAGAGTGACCATGGCTGGGCACTCCTGTGGTCTTAACGTCCTATTCCTCACCACATCCTTTGATAAAGCCTACCTTTGATAAAGCCTGTCTGATGACTGGAGATTAACCTTGGCATGATCAGGGCCAGGCGATCAGCCATGATTTTAGAGAGAAGTTTAACATTATGGTTGATCAAAGAGATGGGCCTGTATGGGGAATCTCTCTCCTTTTCACCTTTGGGCAACAGTTTAATGTATACCATGTTCATGTCATCAGAGAGGCCTTCACCCCTGAGCATAGTATTAAACATGTTTGTAAGGATGGGGACCACTGATTCTTGCAGAAATTTATACCATTAAAGCCATCGGGGCCGGGGGCCTTATGAGAACCTATCTTCTGTATAGTCGGTTGTACTTCCTCTTGAGTTATTTCAGCATTCAGATAACTCCTCTCTTCCTCGGTCAGGGAGGTGAGCTTTACTTTCTCCAGCCAATCAGACCCATCGATTCCCGTTCCTCTCCTGAATTATATAGTCTTGTATAATTGTAATATTTGCCCAATATTTCGTTAATTTCTTTAGGCTTAGTTGTCAGCTCACCATTACCTTTTCTTATGGCAGTTATCAGTGTCTGAGATCTTTTACCTTTCGCTAAATTGGCTAATAGTTTACCTGACATTTCCCCATGCCTGTTTAACTCCACTTCCCCTTGCCCCCAAATCATTAACTCTCTTTTCTCTGCCCAACTATCAAAATTTTTTTTGTCTTCCACCCATTTACATTTATCATCCTCACTTTGTGTGACCTGGAAGGCCATATATGCTTTCCGCACTGCGGTACTCGCCATGGCATATTGTTCCTTCAATTTTTTGTTTAATGTCAATGTGTGTGCCAAAATATTCCCCCTCAATACTCCTTTCCTGCCTCCCAAAACAACTTAGGGTTTTGTTCATGTTCTGCATTCGTCAATGAGTATTCCATCCACCATTCCTTGACTTTTTTCCCAACATCTCCTTCCCTCAACAGATAAGAAGGGAATCTCCACAAGAAGTCGTGGCCTCTCGGAAATTCTTCTGACAGTTTGATCAGTACCGGGCACTGATCCGAAAGTACCATGTTCTCTATTGTTATACCAGTCACCTTCTGTACAATGCTATCTGTCCTAATATCATGTCAATTCTAGACCATGACCCATGGGGGTGAGAATAGTGGGTATATTCTTTGTTTAGGGGATGTAAAATCCTCCATATTTCTTTAAGACCTAGAGCCGTCACCATTCCTTCCAAAAAGTGAGTGTCCATTGTAGAGGATTGTCCCGGGTAGATCTCCCCACCCCCATCATTCATTCTCCATCTATCTTCGTCTTCCCTCATGACACTGTTAAAATCTCCCCTATCACAACCTTGTGCTCGATTTCTGTCATCAGTCGGCTCTGCAAGTCTCTAAAAATCTTTTTGTTTAACATTAGGGGCGTAAATGTTATACGGTGAATACTAAATCTTTCTTTTTGACTGTCAATAAGCAGGTGAATAAGCCTTCCCTCTTCATCTCCCACCAACAATCCCAATTTATGGGCAAAAACCTTGTTGACCAATATCATCACCCCCGCTTTTCTGTT
This sequence comes from Allobates femoralis, assembly GCA_033576535.1. Classification (NCBI taxonomy): domain Eukaryota; kingdom Metazoa; phylum Chordata; class Amphibia; order Anura; family Aromobatidae; genus Allobates; species Allobates femoralis. The sequence goes on from JARQOC010000007.1 coordinate 61,807,816, forward strand.
AGTTGCCCCTGAGCCACTACTAAGATTAAAGTTAATTTGCACCCGGCAGTGGGGTTTTTTGTGCAGGCGCTGGGAAGGTTCAGAATGCTATTAAGCTGCAGTTGAACCCCATATCTGCAGGTTAAAAACATTTTTTTCCACATGACAGGTTCCCTTTAAAATGAGTTTTTCAGCCCAAACAGTAAAAACCAAGCAAATACCCTTGTAGGGAATACAGCCAGGGGTGGACCTACCGCATGTGCAGCTGGTGCATTGAACCTAGGCCCCGAGCGGTAGGGGGCCCCCAAGGTCCAGCTAGCTGTCCACATGGCTAATTTGCATCATATACAAATTAGCCATGTGGAGCTGGTACAAGCACAGCGGGGGGGGGGGGGGGGGTCCCGGGGCCCTGATTGTGGGGGGGATAGGGAGGGATAGGGCCCTGCCTTTCTGCACCCCCGGAGACCCCATGAGCATTGCTCCCCACACCCATGAAGGCCGTATGAGAGCTGCTTCCTGCAACCCCTCGCTCCCTCCTGCCGCAGAGGTTAGGAGGGAGAGAGGGGGCGCACACAATATTTGTGCCTGTGTCCGCCCGGCGTCTGCCGTCATTTCACCCGTTTGCTGTTTGAACCCTGCAGCTCAGCACATTGGGGACCGATGATGTCATCACTGAGCACCCCCATGCTGAGCTGTGAAGAGGGCAGACAGACGCTGGGGAGACTGGAGCTGCGAGGAGAGAGGTGAGTATCCTTTTTTTTTCACTTATGGGAGTCTGATGTGCGCATTATACTACATGCAGAACATGTAGTTGTGCAATGTACAATTTAGAAGACTTTGGGGGTGCATTGTATAATATAAAGGACTAAGTGGGGTGCATATACTATATGCAGGACTATATGGGATGTATTATACAATGTGGAGTAATTTGGGGGTGCAATATACTATATGGAGTGCGTTGGAGGTGCATTATACTATATGGATGACTATGGGGGTGCATTATACTATATGGAGAACTATGGGGACGAAATATACTATATGGAAGACTATGAGGTGCAATATACCATATAGAGGATTATGGGAGTGCATTATATAATATGGAGGACTTTGGGGTGCATTATACTATGTGGAGGACTATGGGGGTGCATTATACTATATGGAGGGCTATGGGGGTGCATTATACTATATAGAGGATTATGGGGGTGCATTATACTATACGGAGGGCTATGGGGGTGCATTATACTATATGGAGTGCTACGGGGGTGCATTATACTATGCAGCGGACTATGGAGGGTGCATTATACTATATGGGGAACTATGGGGGTGCAATATACTATATAGAGGACTTTGGGGGTGCATTATACTATATGGTGGTCTATGGGGGTGTATTATATTATATGGAGGAATATAGGATGCAATATACTATATGGAGTACGTTGAAGGTGCATTATACTATATGGAGGACTATGAGGGCACAAAATACTATATGGAGGACTATGGGGTGCAGTATAATATATGGAGGACTATGTGGTGCAATATACATTATGGAGGATTATGGGGGCGCATTTTACCATATGGAGGATTATGGAGAGTGCATTATACAATGTGGAGAACTATGAAGCATGCATTATTATAGTATGTAGAGAACTATAGGGGCACAATATACTATATGGAACACTTTGGGGAGATGCATTATACTATATGAAGGACTATGGGGGGTGCATTGTACTATATGGAGGACTTTGGGGGGTGCATTATACTATATGGAGGACTTTGGGGTGTGCATTATACTATATGAAGCACTTTGGGGGGTGCATTATACTATATGGATGACTTTGTGGGTGCATTATACTATACGGATGACTATGGGGGTGTATTTTAATATATGGAGGATTAAGGGGATGCATTATACCATATGGAGGATTATTGGGGTGCATTATACCATATTGGGGACTTTGAGGGGTGCAATATACTATATGGAGTACTTTGGGGGTGCATTATACAATGTGGAGGACATTGGGGGTGCATTATATTACATGGAGAACTATGGGGTGCAATATACTATATGGAAGGGGCAGAAGCTGCATGAATGGGGGAGTCACAAGGGGGAGAAGCTGCATGAATGGAGTGGCCACATGGGGGAGAAGCTGCATGAATCGGGGGGCCACATAGGAGAAGCACTATTAAGAAGGGGGAGAGCATTATGGAATGGGGGTGGCTATATATATTACCTGGCTGGAGGCTGTACTGGGCTGTATATATATATATATATCAACTGGAGGTTGTGCTGGGCTGTATATATTGCCTGGAAGCTATGCTGGGCTGTATTTATCACCTGGAGGCTGTGCTAGGCTGTATGTGTTATTTGGAGGTTGTGCTGGGCTATATATGTTATTTGGAGGCTGAACATAAAGCACTTATTAACCTCTGGGTGGTTTTCCTCAACTAATTAGGAAAGAAGCTTCACCAAATTTATTTGATGCGGTATATCGGAAAAGAACAAAACGGCAGCACTCACCAGCTTGTGACGTTTCTTTTATTCAAGGTCCAAATACAGAGGATCCATGAACATGCTTGGGGGAGGGGTGGAATACATCAGACGACGGCTTGCCGTTTCATGGCAGTTGCCACTTCCACGGGTCTTTGCAAAGACCCGTGGAAGTGGCAACTGCCATGAAACGGCAAGCCGTCGTCTGATGTCCTCCACCCCTCCCTCCCCAAGCGTATTCATGGATCCTCTGTATTTGGACTTGAATAAAAGAAACGTCACAAGCTGGTGAGTGCTGCCGTTTTGTTCTTTTCCGATATACCGCTATACATTGCTGTTATACGGATTGTGCACCACTTATGTGATTACTGCCGCTGGATTAACCCTGCACACATCTGATTGAGCTGCCAGCACTTGGATAGTGCCCAGTGTTTATCTATTGTAAATTTATTTGATGTCTATAAAACCTTTTAGTTATGCTTATGCTATACCTGAGGAAGGCTACCTGTCTGATATTGTAGCTAAAACGCATTGTGATTTAATGTGAACCTACTGATGATTGTTTATTGTTTTATCTGTATCTTGAATTAAATAAAACTTTGAAAGAATAAGGATTCTGAAATACCTCTGGAAGCGCCAGGCTAATATACCAGAATTTCTCTATGGGACTAATTGGAGGCTGTACTGGGATATATATGTTATTTGGAGGCTGTGCTGGGCTGTTTATATTATTTGGATGCTGCAATTGGCCTCCAAATAATATATACAGCCCAGCAGTAGCCTCCAATAATAAATACAGCCTGCATAGCTTCAATATTAAATATACAGCCCATTTAGTGTGGGAAAACCACAGCAGAATTGATATGCTGCAGATTTTCCTGCACTAAATTACGCAGCACTTATAAATATTACAATCTATATATTTACATAACTTTGTTGCTCTATGAAGGGGGGGGGCAAAAAAAATGTCTTGCACAGGGGCCCACTAAAGACTGTGTCCGCCCCTGAATACAGCACTTACAAAAATTGTAATATGGCATTCAGTAAATTATCCGAATACATCCTCTCTCCTCTTCCTGCACATTGGCAGCATGGCAACATCCTATGGAGCAGTCCACCCTTTGGTACAGGCAAGCACTTGTTGCTGCTACTCCCTTCCACTGCAGTTCTGCAACTGTCAGTAAAATATTTCAAAACTGTACCTAAAAGAGGCGACTGGAACTTTTTTTTACTCTGTGTTAAAAAACTATACCAGATAGTTGCTAACAGAGGCAACTACTACTACTGGCCTATTGTATCTGGCGTTGGCACAGAGCAGTTGTTTCTACCGGTGATTCAGCTGCTCCACATCAGCTTCCCTTCTTCAGGACTGCTCTATTCATAGGGTGTGATTAATCGCATCATGCTGATTGACAGCTAGTTCCCGCAGTTAGGCATCAGTGAGCTGGCTGTCAATCAGAACATTGTGGGCACTCCCACCTGTCAACAGAGCAGCACGGAAGAGAAGCCTCCATTCTATTGACATGACCTCAGCAGAAGCCGCTGACTGCATGGCCACTGCGGTCTGTAACCACTCTGTGCCAGCAAAGAACAGTGCAGGTAGGTAGCAAAGACCCGAGTATCCCCTTTAACTGTGAGGCCTTGTAAATTAACATGAGATTGTGTCAGTCGCAAGGGCCAGGTTACTCAATGGCTGGGTCCAGCCAGTCTGATGAGAATGTGGTCCAGTCTGGTGGGTGAGTATAATTAGCTTTCATGCTGACTTGTCCTGAATGTTAAGATTTCTTGTTGCCTATAGCTGTCCAGTACTCCCTCTTGGTTGCTGTGAGCTACTTCCACTTGTGCTGCTAGTATGGGTCATGTGGGTATCATGCCTATGGCAGTTCCCTGACCCTATATGCTACTGAAGCCCTGGAGAGCTCCACTATGTTGTTGGTGAGCTTGAAGCTCATACAACATCCAGTTCTTCCACCAGGCCCTCTAAACCTGAATGACATGGAGACTAACTAGTTCCTTGCCTGCACCTTGTCCCTTCGGAGCAGCTCTTGCTGCCTCTTCACTGGATGACTCCACCTACTCTGTCATACTACATTCTAACAAACCCCTTCCCCTCACCAGGGAGTGTGTCACATGCCGAAATCAGGCATCAAGTGCACAATCTCCTAATAAGGGATTAGGCAGCGTGTGTTTTCTTCAGACATCCAGCAGAGGGACCACAATTCTCCTCAGACCTGCAATACCATTTTGTGGCAGCCAGATGCAGGGGCGCCACAAGATCTCATCAGCTGGGGAAAAAGGAGAGCATTTATTTCTATAATGACAAATACTGTGGGAGTATGGAGTGTAACTTTCTCTTTTTGTAGACTTTGAATGTACTTTGAACCTGGATATGATGCTGTTTAAATGAAATCTGTCACCAGGTTTTTGCTATGTAATCTGAGAGCAGTAGGGTTTAGGAGCGAATACCCTAATTTCAGAGATGTCTCAGTTGATCTGCAGGTCACTGTTGTTTTAATATAATCAGGGATATAATCTGCAGTATATGTGCCTGTCAGTCCAGCTCATCTATGAGCACGGCCTCCCTTGATCGGTGACCATGTACAGTGTCCACAGTAATCTGCCAATTAGTGGTGTGGGTAGGCTTATTGACAGCTCAGCATTCTAGGTACAACTACAGAGATAGTAGCGGCAGACACTATAATGGCATTTTAAAAAGGTCTGGATGCAGCTTACCTAATAACCAATAGCATGTGTGGGGCTTATTATAAATGATTTAGCAAAAGAGAATTTATAATTGGTGGAAAAAAATTGAATTTGTTGGACCTGTGTTTTTTTTCACCCTATGTAGTTAGGATACACTCAGCTCTATCCCTGCTGGCTAAAGTCACAAGATGATAAGATTATTATTATGTGATCCTGCAATGTGCTCTCCCTCCCTGTGCACTTCTCCAGTCACTGGAACCTTGCTCAGGATCACAGGCCACGCCCCTGATGACATCACCGCTCAGATCTCACTGCAAAGCACAGACTGGAAATCCCTCTATTCTGTGCTTAGAACAGACACAGGTCGCATCACCACATGTGACGGTTCACGATCAGAGCAGAATTTCAACAGCAAGTATATTAGGAAATTTATTAATGTGTGATAAAATATATGTTTTAAAAACTATGTGCACAGAAAATCTTTTCACTAAGAATAAATTGCAAAGTTGCTTGATTTTACAATAACTTTGCAATTTTAACTGTTACTTAACCTTTGATAACCAAAATATTTCAAGTATTAGGCTATAACCCCCTGCTTTACCACAATTTATGGTCATATAAAGTCTGTGTAGGGATGGGGAGAGGATGTGTCAAAGGAAGGAAATTGGGTGGACAATCCTACTCACCATTTCTTCCCTCTAGTAATTCAGTGCTGGCACCTTGAAGGTCCCTTTGAATATTGTAAGCAGGTGACTGCTGCTGTCAATCAGTGGTCACAGCGGTCAGCACTGGCATCAGCACTCAGAGATGACAGCCATCATAAGCCTATAAGGTAATAAGTGAAGGGCACAGCTCTGCCAATGCTTCACAGACATTAGAATTTAATGCATTTTTTTCTTCGCAACATATTACCTTCTGATAAAATGTTGACTTTGTCCCAGTGTTCTGATGCCTTGTCCTCACCAATATAATCACATTAATGGGAGGTCACCGCTTCTGTTACAGAATCAGCATTTGCTGTTGTCCGTGTTTCATTTAGATAATTAGCCATAGACCATCCTGTGCTCCTCGCTGTACAACATCTCATACTTTTGGCTTGAAGAATAAGGAGAAATGTTAAAAAATGTAAAGAGGTATTGCAGTAATAGAAAGTGAAGGCATATTGCTAAGAAAGGTCTAAGGTGGGTGTATCACTGAGGTGGATCATGAGCAAGGGGGACCAACCTTTACTACTGGGTGTCAAATGGCAGCACAGAATTCCCCTCCCAAGAGGAACAATATGTTTAGAAAGCATAGGGATTGTAAACTGGTTCTGGGCAACAAATGGGCAAAAAGCTGCCCAAAAGCCACATGCGGCCCTTTGGCTGATTGGTTAGGGCCTGTGGAGTGGGACAGCCAAAGGCTTTATCAGTGGCATCCTGCACCTCGCGGCTGCCCTCCATTATACTTTCCCTGGTGTCTGTGTCCTCAGGATGTAGATACAGTGAAAATAATAATGGAAATGGAAGCGGACAGCTCCTTCTTCCATCAGTGAGCCTGTGTGTCTGACAGTGCGCAGATGCGATGACGTCATTAACTGACATCAGCTGTGTCTCAGCATACAGAGCAGACCGGAGCAGCGTAAGGTGGCTGTGTAGGTACGTCTTTCTGAGTGAGGGACTGGTTGGAGATATAAAGCTCTGTAAGGAGTCTGTGTGAGGACATCATTCTGTGTGTCGGGGGGTGAAGGGGGCTGTGTTGGGACATCATTTTGAATAAGGGACATGATACTGTGAAAGGTGATTGTGTGGGCACACCGTTCAGAGTGGGGAACATAACAACTGCATTTTTTTTATTTCTTTAGGTCTTCACATCAAAAGTCCAACATCAATCTGATCTGATTATTGCATTGTGCTGCATCATTTTATACGTTTTCCTGTTTTTTTCCTTTTTTCCGTATTTGTTTCTAATTGCAGATTTGACATTGAGTAATTTTTATGCATTTTTAATTAGTGCAGAAATACTGGAATTTTGCACCAAAAATTCACAGTTGAACAATGTTTTTAGATACAACTTTGTTTGAACTGTAAGGCTATGTGCACACTGGCCGGGTTAGTGCAGGTTTAGCCGCGGAAACCGCCGGTCGGTTTCCATGAGGTTTATGCAAATTTATGTTAATCCAAAAGCGGGTTTTGGGTTAACATATAAACCTATGGAAACCGACACCCGGTGTGCACACACCGGCGGTTTCCACATGCTCATCCGTTGCTAACCCGCTGGATTCCCAGCGGGTTAGCAAAGAATGAGCATGTTCTATAATCCGGCCGGTTCTGCAGCGGCTGCAAGCAGAATCATGTGCTGCTTCCAGCCGCTGCAGAATCGCCGGCGCTAACCCGCTGTGCACCCGCCGCACACCCGCCCGTCTCCCGCAGCACGGACCCGACAGGAAGCCGCTGGACGGCTCCGGAGCTTCTTGTCGGGTCCCGCCCAGCCGCCGCCGCCACTAAACCCGGCCAGTGTGCACATAGTGCCAGTGTGGAAACCGCCGGTGTGTGCACACCGGGTGTCGGTTTCCATAGGTTTATATGTTAACCCAAAACCCGCTTTTGGATTAACATAAATTTGCATAAACCTCATGGAAACCGACCGGCGGTTTCCGCGGCTAAACCTGCACTAACCCGGCCAGTGTGCACATAGCCTTAAAAGCTGAAGATTTTGTGCACAAAAGCAAACAGCAGAAAAAATGCATTTATGGACTTTGAGTTGCAATTATTGGCACAGCTAATTGTTACTGTACAGAATAAATGATCCCTTTACTCTTCTACAATTAGCAAGACATTGAACACACTGATATTATGCCTCCACAATGGCTGGAGTTAGGCTGGCTTCACACTACTTTTTTGGGACCCTTGTTCTGTTCATTTTTGAAAAGAACAGAACAGGATTGTTTTTGCCCCCCATGTATCCCTATAGTGCTGGATTGGCCACATTTGGCCATCCGGTTTTGTGTAGTCAGTCCAGAATTCATTTCTGTCCTGTTTTTCACTAGTCCCAAAATCTAAGTCTGCATCATTTTTGGGTTCGGTGACAAAACCGGATAGAAACGGACCTGGTCCGGTCCGGGACACTTAACATAGGGGCCTATGGAGCCGGGTCCGGGAAAAAACAATAATTTCCCTGATCTAGTTCCAGGGTACAGAGCATGCTCAGAACAAGAGCACTGCTCTGTACCCGTGGTACATGTGTATAATTTCACTTTAGCAGTGTATCTATATACACTGCTAAAGTGAAATTAAGTCAATGGATGGTTAAAAATAAAAAAATAATAAATTCTCACCTATCCGCTGAGTGTCCCGCGATGAATTCATCTCCGAAGGCAAAAGGATCTGTGCATCAGCTGACTGGGAAAAGGCAGGGCAACCTGATCAGCTGATAGGTCACATGACTGCATCAGAGCGGTTTAAATCTTTTGATCCCTCAGCTGATCGGGTTTCCCCGCCCCTTCCTGGTCAGCTGATGCACAGGTTCTCAAGCTGTAGGAGATTAATTCATCGTGAGACACTCAGCAGAGAGGTGAGATTTATTATTTTTTTATTTTTAACCATCCTTCGACTTAATTTTTCTTTAGCAGTGTATATAGATACACTGTTAAAGTGAAAGTGGACAGCGCTGACAGCACTTGTCTGGCTCGGCTCCCCCTGCTCTTTCTGTGTCCGGATTTCGGACCCGGACACAGGAATGGCATCCGGAGCTGCCAAACCGGACCAGTCCAATCCTGTTCGGCTGTCCTTCAAAAAACAGGATCCCCACGAACAGGAACAAAACGTAGTGTGAAGCCAGCCTTACCCCTTTAACATGAGAATGTAAAAAGCTACATTAATTACCTGTTAATAAATTAAAGTATCTGGAATCCCAGACACTATAATCAGTGCATAGGATGAAGGACACTTCTGCATGAATAGGTGACTGTACTGTGCCTCTCTATATTAGTATGTTTGGAATCTATTTGCTCAATCTGTAATTTTTCCCAGTTGTCTAAGTAATTTTTGCAAAAGAAACAAAAGGAAGTGCAGCCATATTGGTTTTCACTTTAGCTGCCCAGAAACAAATGACCTGCTGATATTTTTTTCATTCTATCAATAACCATCAGTTTATGTAAGATCCTTATTTACAGTATCTGCCATCTCGGTGGACCTGGGACAGTTTATTCATGGTGTCCACCATATTGTAAACTTTCGGAGAGTGTAGTCACTTGAGGATTTATTGCATTCTTTAGTAGAACATAATGTAATTGTTGGAAATGCAAATCGGATTGAAGGAAAAAAACGTGTTAATATATAACAATGACAAATGTTACCTGCCAAGAGCACTAAAAGTGCATTAGATCAACTGTGATGCCTGAAAGTGCATCACAAGGCGGAAATACAACAAGGCAAGATTAAAATCACATTTACTTAACTAAACTAGTAAAATTATTACTGGGACAGTAAATTTTAAATTGAAGCATATGCAAGATGCAGATAAAAAGGCTGTAATTGTACACACAAAACAGCAGCTGCATCCTTACCTTCTTCGTCCAGCACTCTATGTGCTAATGCAACCTGTTCAGTGAGCGCTCTGGGAAGTCAGTAGATCTGTCCTGCTCTCTACCAGTATTACACATACTATATTTTTACTTATGTGTGCCATATGTGGCACCCCAGAGTCATAGTGCCACAGTGTCACCATTGTTAGGTGTCACAAGAGAGCAGTAAGGGGTATTCCACTCAGGCAACACGCAAACAACACCAACACCTGCCAGACAAAAGGGGGAGACCAAGCCCGGCTTCAGGGTGAGCTCCCCTATATATTCTGGTCTGGGAGGAAGCGAGTTCAGTTCCTGTGAGGACTGTGAAGAGTAGTAGAGTGCAGTTCCTGTGAGGACTGTGAAGAGGACAGGTTCTGTGCAAACTGAGAACCAGAGCTGGGTGTAAACGAGTTGTGTCAGGCTCATCCCAAGGTCCGCTGCTGAACACCAGGCCTAAGGCTAGGGTCTGAGGAAATAGAAGAGAAAGAAACTCACCGAGAGGTTGCAGCACCCTGTGCTTCCTCTCCGTGAGAGGAACAACGCAAGAATGGACACCGGAGTCCGAGACTGTGCAGGTTCACACACACCGACAGTCAACACCGGAGAGTGGGGGACTCCAGATTCTCCAGCTAAACGGTACCAAGGTCACAACAACATATAGAATCCAGAAACACTGATTTCCCAAGGTGGGGTAGAGAAGTGAAGGACTCGAGTTGCCTGTTATACTGGTAGATGCAGACAGAGACTGGGCCGGCAGCCTAGCTTAAGCAACTGTAGGGGCCGCAACATAAGCGCAGTGAGGAGGCCAACACGACCACACCGGGTGAGAATTACCTCAAACTGCTCTCCAGACTCCGTGGACAGTTTATAACATCTGCCTTAACTCCAGTGAAGAGACTGAGAAAAACGCATATCAGTGAGTCTGCCTGTTGATTGCGCTTGTTGCCCTGTGCTCGATAACGGAACCTTATATCTGCAGAGCCGCCGACTACAAGCACCGTGGAGAGCTGCAGCAAAGTAAGTGACTGTGTGAATCACATTCCCTCACAAAGCCTCATCCAATACCACTTCACCTGCCCTGGGGACCCTCAGCCCTACCCGAAGAGGGCTTACCATCCACGCTGCCCCAAGTCACCGTCCCCAGCAGGAATACGGCAGCGGTGGTTCTACTAATCACATACCCCTGGTGACGTCACAACAAATCCCCTGTAAATAATGCCTTTTTCGTTTGATCCCAGGCTACGGGACCGGGTCACGACTACCGTGATACCCCAGAGAGACAGCGGCCAGTCCCATAGTATGGGGATCAGTAATTTAAGGTGCAAGTATATATGTTCTGTTCTGCTCTCTGTCCTGCACTACATGTACTGTACTCTACCTGTACTATACTGCCTTCTACCTGTATTACATGTCCTGTACTGCTTTCTACCTGTTCTACATGTCCTGTACTGCCCTTTACGTGTATTACATGGCCTGTACTGCTCTCTACCTGTATTACATGGCCTGTACTGCTCTCTACCTGTATTACATGGCCTGTACTGCTCTCTACCTGTATTACATGGCCTGTACTGCTCTCTACTATTATTACATGTACTGCCCTGTACCTGTTCTACATGTCCTGTACTGCCCTCTACCTGTATTACATAAACTGTACTGCTCTCTACAGGTGGAATTCAGCTGGTTTTATCTGGTTTGGGGAACAGATTGTCAAAATTGAATCTGGAGCCCCGTACCAGCAAGAAGCAGCATCCAATTCTGGTTCTGGGGACCTGCCGACTTCAACTGAATGTGCATCCTCAGACTCACAGTCAGTTGAAATGTTTGTAATGCAGAAACCTGCACCACAATAGTTAACATAGCTGCCGGCCTATCAAAGGCTAGCAACTGACATCAGCAAGAACATCACTGACATATGACGTCACTGCCATGCACCTGCCCATCAACTCTGCTTATGCTGCAGGAACAGTACATTGCCGGACTGCAGACTGTAAAAGTGAACCTGTCACTTAAATAAAGCCCATTAAGCTCTCACTACCTATCCCTGCACCTTCCTATTACTACTCTAACTATCCCTCTCTGTCCTAAATGTCACCTGTGAATGTATTATAAAATGTTTTATACCTTTCAGTCTGGTATGTTAATGAAGAGAGGGTTACCGTTACTATTCCCCCCTTGGCATCATCTTTCTGTCCCTCTCGCCTCCTGGATGCCCTTATCACGCCCCCATAGGTGTGATATTGAATTTCCAATGCGCGTCCCCATGCTGCCTCTGTAGTGTTCTGGGTATGATTCCAAATGTGTCATTTCCGGTAACATGCAGTTGATACAGCATCCAGGGAGCTCTTCATAAAAAATGCACCTTTATTCAAATCATATTAAAATTCACATGGAACCCAAAGTGTATGGTATAGTCCTTACTCATGGCTTATGTACTGTACTCTTTGTTCACTTCATATACTGTTCAGTACATACTGTACAGCTGTGTACCTGTACCGTACTGATCTCTACCTGTCTACATGTACTGTTCTTTACCTGTACTATATGTGTTATTCTGCTCTCCAACTGCACTATACAGTATGTACCGTACTGATCTCTACCTGTGTACATGTTCTTTACCTGTACTACCCCTGGCAAAAATTATGGAATCACCGGGCTTGGAGGATGTTCATTCAGTTGTTTAATGTTGTAGAAAAAAAGCAGATCACAGACATGGCACAAAACTAAAGTCATTTCAAATGGCAACTTTATGGCTTTAAGAAACGCTAAAAGAAATCAAGATAAAAAATGTGGTAGTCAGTAAGGGTAATTTTTTTCAGACCAAGCAGAGGGAAAAAATTATGGAATCATGAAAAACAAACACACAAAAGTACACTCCAACACATCACTGGTATTTTGTTGCACCAACTCTAGCTTTTATAACAGCTTGCAATCTCTGAGGCATGGACCTAATGAGTGACAAACAGTACTCAGCATCAATCAGGCTCCAACATTCTCTGATTGCTGTTGCCAGATCAGCTTTGCAGGTTGGAGCCTTGTCATGGACCATTTTCTTCAACTTCCACCAAAGATTTTCAATTGGATTGAGATCCGGTCTATTTGAAAGTCATGCAAGATAAAACAAATAAGTTAGCGCTCTCGTGTATCTGCGCTCCTACATAGAGTAACCCTATAATTTTGCAAACTATTTGCAGGCCATGACATTGACCTTATGTGTCTTCTTTCAAAGAATCTTTTCACAGTTTTTGCTCTAAGGCAGGATGCATTATCATCTTGAAAAATTATTTCATCATCCCCAAACATCCTTTCAATTGATGGGATAAGAAAACTGTCCAAAATATCAATGTAAACTTGGGCATTTATTGAAGATGTACATTTATTGAAGATGTAATGGCAGCCATCTCCCCAGTGCCTTTACCTGACATTCAGCCCCATATAATCAATGACTGTGGAAAATTTGCATGTTCTCTTCAGGCAGTCATCTTTATAAATCTCATTGGAATGACACCAAACAAAAGTTCCAGCATCATCACCTTGCCAAATGCAGATTCTCGATTCATCACTGAATATGACTTTCATCCAGTCATCCACAGTCCACGATTGCTTTTCCTTAACCCATTGTAACCTTGTTTTTTTCTGTTTATGTGTTAATGATGGCTTTTGTTTAGCTTTTCTGTATGTAAATCTCATTTCCTTTAGGCAGTTTTTTACAGTTCGGTCACAGACATTGACTCCAGTTTCCTCACATTCGTTCCTCATTTGATTGTTGCGCATTTTCTGTGTTGGAGACATACTGCTTTAAGTTTCCGGTCTTGACGCTTTGAGGTCTTCCTTGGTCTACCAGTATGTTTCCCTTAAACACTAGAACTACTGAGGTAGTCATTTTGACTACTTCGCACTATGTATTTCTATGTAGGTGTCACGAGTGCAGTAGTTCTAGTGTTAACAACCTTTCCATGTTGTTTGTATTTGGTCCAGATTTTAGACACAGCTGACTGTGAACAACCAACATCTTTTGCATCATTGCGTGTTGATTTACCCTCTTAAGAGTTTTATAATCCTCTCCTTTGTTTCAATTGACATCTCTCGTGTTGGCGCCATGATTCATGTTAGTCCACTTGGTGCAACAGCTCTCCAAGGTGTGATCACTCCTTTTTAGATGCAGACTAACGAGCAGATCTTATTTGATGCAGGTGTTAGTTTTGGGAATGAAAATTTACAGGGTGTTTCCATAATTTTTTCCTCAGAATTGAGTGATTCCATAATTTTTTCCCTCTGCTTGGTCTGAAAAAGGTACCCTTACTGACTACCACATTTTTTATCTTGATTTCTTTTAGTGTTTCTTAAAGCCATAAAGTTGCCATTTGAAATGACTTCAGTTTTATGCAATGGCTGTGATCTGCTATTACTACAACATTAAACAACTGAATGGACATCCTCCGAGCACAGTGATTCCATAATTTTTGCCAAGAGTTGTATATGTATTATTCTGCTCTGCATCTGCACTATATGTACCGTACTGATGTCTACCAGTACTACATGTCCTGTTCTTTACCTGTACTATATGTATTAGCATGCTCTCCACCTGCACTACATGTACCAGCACTATATGTACTGTACTGCTCTCTATCTGCACTATATGTCCTGCTCTTTACTTGTACTACATGTGATGTACTGCTCGCTACCTGTACTATATGTACTGTTCTCTAACAGCACTATATGTACTGTACTGCTCTCTGTCTGCACTATATGTCCTGCTCTTTATTGTACTACATGTGATGTACTGCTCGCTACCTGTACTATATGTACTGTTCTCTAACAGCACTATATGTACTGTACTGCTCTCTATCTGCACTATATGTCCTGCTCTTTATTGTACTACATGTGATGTACTGCTCGCTACCTGCACTATATGTACTGTTCTCTAACAGCACTATATGTACTGTACTGCTCTTTACCTGCACAACATGTATTGTACTTCTCTTTACATATACTCTTTGCATATCAGGTAACTGAGGCTCCGTTTTGTTATATTTATACAAATCCCTGAAAAATCCGTATTCCTCAACATAGAAAGTGATTTACAGCTTCCAGCAGCTTTATTTCATACTTACATGTAAGAATTTTGCTGTATCTGTATTAGTTATGTTCCTTCCATTTCATTTTTTATTATTTTGGGTTGACATTTTAAGGCTTTTACTAGTAGTTTTGATGTCAATATTTTCAGGTAACTACTGTCAACCCAAAACTAATTAGTATTGTAGCTGGAGCGAACGCTGTATATTTATATGGTTGGTGCATAGTTACGGTAGGAAGAGGTCTGATCACAAAAATGGTCTCTTCAAAAAGTGAATTTGTGTCAACACAAGAAAAGAATCAAGTACAGATTTGAGAGCAATGAATGAGAAGATCAGTTATGGTGGACATCCCATAGGCATTAATAAATCATAGCAAATCATACCGGAGTAATGCACCAATAGATAGTGATGATCCTTCTATGAATAAATCTTGAGGACACATTATAAATCTAAAAAATACATTCCTGTATTGAAAATGTCGTATGTTACATTATTCCATGTATGGTTACAGATATGTACAGTAGCAGATCATTTACAGTAATGCACCTATATGGCAGTAGAGCATTGTTCTTCTCACATCTCTGATTTGAGGTTACAGATCTTCTGCATCTTGGATCATGTGAAATCAAACAAATCCACCAGGAATTTGTGTGTTAATCTTATAAATGTCAATTGTTCATTTCTAAGGCACATTGTTAGAACAAATAGCAGTCCAAAATTGTTGATCACCACAAGCCGCGATGTTACTCGGGTACATAGGGCTCAGGTCTCCTATGAGAATTCTTTTCATGTCTGTAAATCTCAACAATGTGCATTCCGCTAATGGTTTGTATTGCAACATTGGGCCCAGGGACCAGAGATGTACTCGAGCGGTCTTTACTGACTTTATTGTGACAATACCCACAATGTCTCTCTCTGAACTTATGTGCCATGCGATCGTTATTACAAACGTCTTGACATCTGCAAGAGAAAAAAAAATCATGTATTTGCATATCAGAAAAACAATAATCTTTCGACAAAAAGTTCAGTGTTTTGAAGGTAAAATCTCCATAATACATTTAATAACTTTGTAAAGAGATTGAATTACTGATCCCGAGTTACCTCCTGTATTGTACTCCAGAGCTGCACTCACTATTCTGCTGGTGCAGTCACTGTGTACATATATTACTGATCCTGTACTGATCCTGAGTTACATCTTGTATTATACTCCAGAGCTGCACTCACTATTCTGCTGGTGCAGTCACTGTGTACATACATTACTGATCCTGTACTGATCCTGAATTACATCCTGTATTGTACTCCAGAGCTGCACTCACTATTCTGCTGGTGCAGTCACTGTGTACATACATTACTGATCCTGTACTGATCCTGAGTTACATCCTGTATTATACTCCAGAGCTGCACTCACTATTCTGCTGGTGCAGTCACTATGTACCACATTACATTACTGATCCTGTACTGATCCTGAGTTACCTCCTGTATTATACTCCAGAGCTGCACTCACTATTCTGCTGGTGCAGTCACTGTGTACATACATTACTGATCCTGTACTGATCCTGAGTTACATCCTGTATTATACTCCAGAGCTGCACTCACTATTCTGCTGGTGCAGTCACTATGTACACACATTACATTACTGATCCTGTACTGATCCTGAGTTACCTCCTGTATTATACTCCAGAGCTGCAGTCACTATTCTGCTGGTGCAGTCACTGTGTACATACATTACATTACTGATCCTGTATATAGCGGCAGTCCAAAGAGGGATACCCAACACAGGACAGGTGAGAGGCGAGCAGAGGCGGCCAGCCAAGTTTTATACAGGGCAGGGGCTTCACACAAGGGAAAAGAGACGAGGAGGCCTTATACCCACTCACTGTGGAGATCCAGAAATGCTACCTGAACACCCGGCAGTGTACTGGACTTGTACTGCAATTCCACCAACAATCTCTGGTGTGTGTCTACCCCTGACCCTGCCGTCTATAGAGACTATTCCAGCTGCCTGCCAGCAAGGCCCATACCCTGATTCCATCCTTGATCAAATCCACATCCAGCACCACCACCGTCAGTGCTGGTCTGCCCCAGGGACTCAGCTCCACCTGCAGGGAGCTGTTCCATCCAAGCTGCAGTATCATCTCCCCTGGAGGTCTGAAGTGGCGCTGGTGCTTATCACCAGAATCTGCAGGTGGCGTCACGACAAACTTTATTTCCATTCCCTAACCCCTTTATAGTTAATCACCAGGGCTACGTGTCTGGCCAGGCCACCATTGACATCCCAACCACAGCAGGGCCCAGATACCCGAGTCCCCTTACAACCATGGGTGATTCACATGCATCTAGTGCATATCTCCTAATAAGCGATCAATCATCCTGTATGTTTCAGCCTCCAGCAGAGAAATCATTGCTCCCATCAGACCAGCAATACAATGCAATAGAACATGCAGTATGATTCTTTGGCGACCAGACACAGGGGCACCACACGAAGGCTTAATTCATTTATCAGAGGGGCTGCAAATAATAGCCGAGTGCAGTAATTTCTTTATAAGCAGACGGCATAAGGCATAAAACCACTGAGACACATGATCATTGCGGCCAAATTCTGACGGCTTATAATCGAACACTGAGAGGACCCATGGATCGGCTGAGAGAAGAAGTCTAAACTCTTTTTTTCTCTAAAAAAAAATGTACAAAGTTGGATAACTCCTAATCATACAGACTGTTGGCACCATTGCTACACTTGACAATCTGGGACTTGGAGGCCACTGACCTGAATAATTTACTTGACTAAGTGACAGGAAAACTGCCAATCACTGGGGAAAATGCCATCCGAGGGAGCCAGATTCTCATTTAAGAAGGAGTCATCATGTAGGTAAGGTAATAGAGCAGGAAGTATGCCTTGGGTAATGAGAACACTTTCCAGTAGAACATCATTTTTTTCCCAAATGTGCTGCGGACTACACATTGTCAGCACAGGAGCAGAATGATTAGCACTGTTACCTTGCAGGACTGGTGCCCTAGGTCTCAGTCTGACCAAGGGCGACATTATCCTGGTGCATGTACACAGTCCCCATGTTTTATGCTTTTGCACTCATTTCAGAACCGATCTGGAAGGCAGCCAAGCTTTGGTGTCTGTTGCAGTGGTTACAAGCATGTTGGCTGAAGCGTGCACTACGCAGGCAGCTTGACAGACAATTATACTGGCCGATTAGGAGGTCTGGCTAACCAGCTAATTAGAGTGTGTGCATACGCAAGTATTTATAATAATACTAACGTTATGTATTTGTTGCTTTTGTTGTGTTTTTCCCTCTCATAGTTTTGTTACAAAAAAACGGAAGCATTTGCTAGTGCCAGTAAAGTGACAGATTCCTGAAGTCTTATGCACACGCTGCCTGTTTTTTCCTTTCACATGCACGGCAATTCTTTTGGGTTCATTTTCCCATGCATTGGAATGGATGAAAAATGCTGCAAAGAGTGAAAGTAATCTAAGCATCAAACACTGGAGTGAAGAAAAGAAAAACAGCAAAAACAAAGGACATCGCCGTCGGGAGACACGTCTATGGCGCAGGAAATACATAACGTGTGTATATGCCCTAATGTGAGTTAAAGAGTCCGTTAAACGAGCGGCCAGATCGTGATAGCTCATCTTCAGCTGACGGATTGTTAGTTTGTATAAGCTTCTAGTCATATTAAAAATGAAACATAATGATAGGTTATTTCGCTTTCTATGAAATTGCCTTTAATTAGAGATGAGCAAATGTATTTGAGTGGAATTGATTTCCACTCTAATTTTACTAAAATGGGCAATCACAAAAATGCAGATTTTCACTTCCTCACTGAAGTGACAATTTGCATATTTCCCAGAGGAGCATTGCGGCTATAAGTCTCCTTATCAGACTCCTTATGCTGGCAGGCAGATTCCTCTCCATAAGGAGAATAGCTAGTCCCCCAGATCTCGTCTTAGCCTCTCATACAGCCAGATCAGAATCCCACACACTGCACTGATGAGGAGCAGTCACCCCAAAATGCAGCGTCTGCAGTTTGGGGCTCTGATCTGGCACAAATCCTAAGTCATATTAAAAGGCTTGTTAAAGAGTCACTTATGACTTTGAGGATTGCTACCTTTATTAGGTGGCACTAGAGTTCGTCCACTTCCTCACTGAAGTGACAATTTGCATATTGTTACATTATGATCTTTCATGCGCTTGCACAGAACCATCCTGGCCATCATTAGAGCCGGAAGTCCTGGCAAAGTGTAAGAGGCCTGGGGATTTGACCATGAGTGGTGGGGATCAGAAGATGTGATGAGGACTGGACAGGGAAGGGTGAGGAGTAGAGGAGCCAGTAAAGTGAGTAGAAGGATTTTTTACATATTACTTTTAGTATGCTTTGGATTCAGTAGAGTAGAGATGAGTGGACTTGTGGAAATTCGTGTTCTGACAGTTCATACTGACTTTTTATAAAGTCAATGAGAAAAAAAAAAGAAAGCCAGCTCACACAGTTAGTGTTATCTGAAAATCTCAGCTGCTTCCATGTGTTTGCTCAGTCCAGAGAGAGGCACACCGTTCTTCTGAGATTAATAGAACACATAGGGATGGTCCAGACTGGAATCTCTGGATTTTAATTGTCTAAATAAAGCTTGAATGCTTTCAATCCTATTGCTGCAGAGTTGTGTCTTTGCTGGACCACCCCTGTATGTCTTTATAAAAAGTTCTGTAAAGGACCCAAACTTTACTCGGACCTCAGTGGAAGTGTTTGGGCAGTTCTGCTCTCCGTCCACATACAACCAGCCATAAACACAACACTTCCAGGGGAGGAAGGGCAGGGTATTGTAATTTTCTATTTTTTGTACACACTACATCCGATAACACTGATTTTACCCCTAGTACAAGCCATGCAACCCTTGCAAGCAGGGGCGGACTGGCCCAGGTGGCTGGGGGGCAAGTGCCCCCCAGGCTGGTGGAATTGCCCTCATCTAGGGCCGCCCATACTGAAACGGCCCGGCGGCGCTGCTTTGTGGCCGCAGCTGCTTGCACAGCAGCCGACAGTGGACATGCCCGGCAGGAAGCATGGTGAGTGCGGGCTGCGTGATAGCAGCCACAGCCCCCCCCCCTCTCCCTCCTCAACTGCAAGGGCTGGAACCAGGCTCGCACTGGGCCACCCACTTATGGGGTGCGGGGGCCGCCCGCTCCTCCAGCCTCAGCATTGCTTTAAATCTGTCACCGAGCGGCCACGGCATGCAGGGGGCGGGGCCACGGATGCGAAGGGGGCGGGGCCGTTTCCCCAAAGCAGTGCCCTTCTCTCAGCAGTCAGGATAACAGGGCAGGTCCCAAGCCCTCCCACCATCTTCATCACATTCCTGATCTCTCTCTGAGATGATCATGTGACCCCGGATGCCTCCCCTCCATGTGACATCTTCACAGGTCCTACTGGTATATGTGAGTATCATATCTGTGTGTGTCTTTCTGAGTGTTGTTCTGTCTGTCTGGGTGTCTCTATCTGTGTGTTTGACAGTGTCTGTGTGTCTCTCTGTCTCTACACAACACTATACAGTATATACAGGTCCACACTACATGCTGTACTAGTGTGCCTATATACTGTGTATATATAGTGTGGAGACCTGTATATACAGTATAGTGCTGTGTATGCAAGATATAACCAACAGTCTCAGATGTGCCCAGACTCCACAGCGTGTAACGAGCACAGAGTCCACAGCGTGTAACGAGCCCAGAGTCCACAGCGTGTAACGAGCCCAGAGTCCGCAGCGTGTAACGAGCCCAGAGTCCGCAGCGTGTAACGAGCCCAGAGTCCGCAGCGTGTAACAAGCCCAGAGTCCGCAGCGTGTAACAAGCCCAGAGTCCGCAGCGTGTAACGTGCCCAGAGTCCGCAGCGTGTAACGAGCCCAGAGTCCGCAGCGTGTAACGAGCCCAGAGTCCGCAGCGTGTAACGTGCCCAGAGTCCGCAGCGTGCAACGAGCCCAGAGTCCGCAGCGTGTAACGAGCCCAGACTCGGCAGCGTGTAACGAGCCCAGAGTCCGCAGCGTGTAACGAGCCCAGAGTCCGCAGCGTGTAACGAGCCCAGAGTCCGCAGCGTGTAACGAGCCCAGACTCCGCAGCGTGTAACGAGCCCAGACTCCGCAGCGTGTAACGAGCCCAGAGTCCACAGCGTGTAACGAGCCCAGAGTCCGCAGCGTGTAACGAGCCCAGAGTCCGCAGCGTGTAACGAGCCCAGAGTCCGCAGCGTGTAACGAGCCCAGAGTCCGCAGCGTGTAACGAGCCCAGAGTCCACAGCGTGTAACGAGCCCAGAGTCCACAGCGTGTAACGAGCCCAGAGTCCACAGCGTGTAACGAGCCCAGAGTCCGCAGCGTGTAACGTGCCCAGAGTCCGCAGCGTGTAAACGTGCCCAGAGTCCGCAGCGTGTAAACGTGCCCAGAGTCCGCAGCGTGTAAACGTGCCCAGAGCCCGCAGCGTGTAAACGTGCCCAGAGCCCGCAGCGTGTAAACGTGCCCAGAGCCCGCAGCGTGTAAACGTGCCCAGAGCCCGCAGCGTGTAAACGTGCCCAGAGCCCGCAGCGTGTAAACGTGCCCAGAGCCCGCAGCGTGTAAACGTGGCCAGAGCCCGCAGCGTGTAAACGTGGCCAGAGCCCGCAGCGTGTAAACGTGCCCAGAGCCCGCAGCGTGTAAACGTGGCCAGAGCCCGCTCTGTGTAACGTGCCCAGAGCCCGCACTGTGTAACGTGCCCAGAGCCCGCACTGTGTAACGTGCCCAGAGCCCGCACTGTGTAATGTGTATACAGCAGGCAGCTTCTAGTGTGTACACAGCGGACAGTCTGTGTTGTGTATACGGCCCGCAGTCTGTAATGTGCAGCAACAGAAAATTTTCCTGAGAGCTCTCTCTGTGTTCTTCCCGGTGTCTCCATGAATTCTGTTCTCTCTGCGCCTAGCACTGGACTTTTTGCCTCCACCTTTCATCTTTACCCATCTTTAGGATCAGGCTGAGTCTTGGCTATCTATATACCACAGCATCCTATCTATAAAGCACAGCCTCCTGGGTATGTTGGGTATAATTCTCCTGTCTACTGAGTGTAATCCTCAGTATCTGTATTCTGTATATATACACTTCATAGTACCACTTCTCCTGTCCTGTATACTGGGTGTAATCCTCAGTATCTGTATTATTCCGTAAATATACACTGCACAGTACCACTTCTCCTGTCCTGTTGTCAGAGAGGCGGTATTGGACTTTGATTTTCAGCATTTAACTGTTGTTTAAATTAATTATCCCCAATATGGAAGTCATCACTTCTCTTCTGTACAGATGGTGACTTGCCCTTCGCTCTGGATCTGACCACTGGGACCCCACGATCCCAAGAAACGTGGCTGTAAGCGGTGGGTTTTTTTCGCCGCCGCAAGTGGCGGATCTGCCGCACCTGGCAGAACAGCATTTGCCGTACAATATGCATGGGGCTTGCCGCATCTGGGCTGCAAGTCGGCTGATCCGGCAGATGTGGTGCCACCTGCTGGATTGGCCGCAAACATCAGTTTACCGCTGATGTGAAAGCAGCCTGCGAAAGTGATGAGGTCATGACAACGTAAAAGCAAATTTCACTGATCGAGGCTGATGGGTGTTATAGTTTGTGGGCTGGTGGGGCTTGTTATCCAGGGCTGCTTTTTGGTCCCAGTCCGGCCCTGGCTAGAACACTGCCTCCTGGGGCAAAGTAGTCCTCGTACCCAGGGGCGGGCTGGACAGCTATACGGGCCGGGGCAGCATGATTGCTGGCGGCCCCTCTGCCTCTCTGTACTGGGATGCGGCCGGCGGCTACCTGTGCAGTGCCGGCATCTCAGCAGTGAGGGCTGTGTGTGGCTGCCGGCCATAGCCAATACTGACGAGGCTCCGTCCACATCGTGCTTCCCGCCAAAAGGAAACCGCAATCTACTGTTCACATTGGGCAACAAGAAAGGTGGGAGATGTGCGGCCAGTGTCCCTGAGCATCAAACCCCCCATACATGGGAAGGGATTTATTACAGGAGATTTGCATTGTCAATATAATTGGGCTGTAACTATCATCTTCATCTGGATGTAGCTGTATCTGTCTTTAATAGTGGTAGTGGTGCAATTTTAGCATATTGGACAGGTTGATTTCTCTGTGCCATATCTATTTCAGCAGCAGTGCACTGTATGCAGATTGGATTAGCTGATTACACTGTCTTTTCTGTCATCCTTTTCACATGATTTGTACAGCACTTTAATATGTGTATGTCTGAATGTGTATATGATTGTGTATGCATGTATAGGATTGTGTATGGGATTAGGTGTGTGTATGATTGTGTGTATAGGATTGATTGTGTGTATGATTGATTGTGTGTGGGGCTTTGTCTGTGTGGCTGACTATTTGTCCGTATGTGGCTGGGGTTTTGTGGCTGGTGTTTTTTTGGTGCTGCGTGGCTGTGTCTGACTAGGTGTCTGTGTTGCTGGGCTGTCTGTGGCTGACTGTGTCTGTGTGGCTGCGTGGCTGGCTGTGTGTGGCAAAATGTGTCTGTGTGGCTGACTGTGTGGCTAGGGCTGCGTGGCTGCATGTGGCTGTCTGTGTGTCTGTGTCTTTATGTGGCTTGGGCTATGTGGCTGGCTGTGTGCCTAACTATGTCTGTGTGTGGCTGGGGCTGCGTGGCTGTGGCTGCATGGCTGGGGCTGAGGCTGCGTGGCTGGCTGTGTGTGGCTGGGGCTGTTTAGCTGTGTGTGGCTGACTGTGTGTGTGTGGCTGGGGCTGCTTGGCTGTGTGTGGCTGACTGTGTGTGTGGCTGGGGCTGCTTGGCTGTGTGTGGCTGACTGTGTGTTTGTGGCTGGCTGTGTGGTTGGCTGTATGTCTGTGTGTGGCTGGCTATGGCTGTCTATATTGCTCGCTGTGTGTGTGGCTGGCTGTGTGTGTGTGTGTGTGTGGGTAGCTGCGCCTGTGTGTGGCTGGCTTTGGCTGTGTGTGTGGCTGTCTATGTGGCTTGCTGTATGTGTGTGGCTGTATGTGTGGCTGGCTGGCTTTGGCTGTGTGTGGCTGTATGTGTGTGGCTGATTGTGTGTGTGTAGCTGGCTGTGTCTGTGTTTGGCTGGCTGTGTCTGCTTGTGTGTGGCTGGCTATGGCTGTCTATGTTGCTGGCTGTGGCTCTGTGTGTGGCTGGCTGTGGCTATGTGTGTGGCTGTCTATGTGGCTGTATCTCTCTGTGTGGCTCTCTCTGTCTGTGTAGCTGTCTATGTGGCTGGCTGTCTATGTGGCTGACTGTTTTTGTGTGGTTGTGGCTCTGTGTGTGGCTGTGGCGGGCTGTCTGTGTGGCTGTGTCTCTGTGTGTGGCTGTGACTCTGTGTGTGGCTGTGGCGGGCTGTCTGTGTGGCTGCCCACTGGGACATCCAAATGCTGTGCGAGTGTCCGACAGTTTTCTTAGATCACATCCATGTGCAATCTGTTTTGTTTCTCAGCAGCTATTACTGTAGAATCATTTACAGGAGCATTTTACAATTGTCTCAGCTGAAGAATGATAATGTATCCGTGAGAAAAATAGATGCCTCTCGGATGGTCAGTGTGCGGTATGTGATTTTGTCAGACCCATAGACTTGCATTGGCGAGTCTCGCACATGAATCGCATACTGTCGCAGCATGTCGGGACTTTTTTCCCATCCAGAATCTGGATGAGAAAAAAGCGTCCGACACTCGCCAATGTGTTTCAGACGTTGATTAACTGACTGCACTGTGATAAAATCACACATTGCACTTATTCAAGTTTCACCCCAGTGTGTCCGTGCCCTAATAATAAAATTCATGTAGTAATCCTACAATGTCTGCTGGATATGGTATGGGGAGGGTTTATGGCTCAGTTAGTACACACCATACTTCATGGTATGGGGAGGGTTTATGGCTCAGTTAGTACACACACCATATTCATGGTATGGGGAGGGTTTATGGCTCAGTTAGTACACACCATACTTCATGGTATGGGGAGGTTTATGGCTCAGTACACACTCCATACTTCTCGTTATTAACCAGTTAATGCTCTCTTGTCCACCGCACTACAGTGTCAAAAGAGGAAGACAGCGAGACAGGCAGCGACATGGCATCAGAGAGCCCCTGACCTCCAAATAGAAGATCCTCAGATCCCGGTATTGTGACGACATATGAAGAAATATTTTTTTACATTTATATTACACTATGAACTACACAGCACTTTACATACATCATCAACACTGTCCCCATTGGGGCTCACAATGAAAACATCCTACCAGTATGTCTCATATTGTATATCGCCTTTCTTTGATATCACCTTCACAAATATTGCATTTATTGCACTTGTCAGGTTTTGGATGTTTTCTGATTGCATTTGTTTGCAGGATGTCAGAATTGACTCCCAGAGCTGCTGGTTTGACGGTTAATGTCTTACAGCATCTTAGATTTTTTTTGCTTAATGGTACTTCCAAGTTTCTCAATAGGGCTGAGATCAGGGGAGACTGGTGGCCACACCATGGTTTTCTCTACTTTTATGTCCATAGCAGCTAATTACTCAGGGCTATGCTCTGTACTAAGACATGGTGCATTGTCATGCATGGGGATGATTTTGTACGAAGAAAAAAAGTGGTCAGTCTAAAAGTATATATACTTTGCCGTGGTCCTTTTCACGCCTTCATGGACCCTATAGGGGCAAACTAGCTCTCTCCACATGATTGCGACCCACCCAAAACATGACTGACACCTCCTTCCTGGCGGTCATCTAGCAACCATCCACTACTCCAACCATAACCCCTTAGCTACACCTCTCTCTGCAGGGGGGCGTGGCGCGATGGGGGGGGGGGGGCGCACCAAACACCAAAGACAGGCCGCTGAAAATTTCCGACAGCACCCCCCCCCCCCGGTCCTCACCCAAGGGCTGCCGGAAAAATTTTGCCACCCAGGTTTTGCTTCGCCAGTCAGCCTCTGCTTGCAAGCAGCTTGCACTGGGCTGATCATGAGTGACAGATCTATGGCCAATTTTTTTGTTGACTCCATTAGGCATGAGGGACAAATAATATAGTAGCAAATCTAGTATACGCTGTGAGGTAACGACCAGCTATTTTGTAAATGGCCGGTATGTATCGCACAGGCACAGATCTGCTGCGATGTAAACCTGGAATGTTTGCTTTGGGACTTTAGTTCCACAAGATCTTAGTAATACATTCAGGACCAGATCCACAGGATGATTAGAAAAAACTGGGCGGGACTAATCATCCACATACCTCCCATCCAGGAGTTTGCCTCCTGTGATATAATGAGAGTGATGTTTGGTCTCATGGTTGCTAGGCATGGAAGGTCCTGCGGGGACAGACTTTCTGAAGGCACAGGAAGACCATGAGTGTGCAGAGCCTCCAGTGGCGCTAACATTAAGTTTGGGGGGCTATTGTCCTGCTGAGTCCTGGACTGACAGGAGGTAGTGTGGAGTATATTACAGACACTGGCTGGTTGTTCCAGATAGGCAGCCTTCCCAGATGTGTAAATGTCAGCAGGCTGTGTACAGCGTCAGCCATATAATTAGGAAAGGTAACCTCAAAGGAAGGGGATGTGTGCTGACTGAGGTCAGCGAGTGAAGGTTGTCACTGAGATACTTGAGTAGATTTGTAGCCAGAGTGGATGGGTGTACCCGCTGAATATATGGACTGTATGTTATGACTGTATTCTGTAAAGCCGAAGGACGGCGTATGTTTAGTTCACTTAGAGGGGTTTATGTGGAAGTTAGTAAAACCGGTATTTAAATAGAAACCGTTCCAGTGTGCCTTAATCCTGCTGCCAAGCGAGTGTCCCCCAACACACTCAGTGAGCGGTGCCACACAACCAGGGACGTAACTACAATAGGTGCAGGGATTGCGATCGCACACGGGCCCCAAAAGTCCCTTTGGCCTATAGAAAAAGACTAATACTATTAAAGATTTGCAATAATTGGGGGGCCTCATTGGTGCTTTCACATCGGGGCCCCTGGGCCTGAAGTTACGCCACCGCACACAAAGCCTATAGGAGCTGTACCATAATATGTGATAATGAAATTATATTTACCTGCAAAATCCCTGGTTCTCATAGGCCATATCCATCCAGTCGTCGATTCTCGGCCGTCTACCTGGCTTGTTGTTATTGTTATTTTTGCCTTTCATTGCAAAGTAAGCAGCCTGCATGTTCTCCAGTTCCTCACACTCTAATTGATGCCACATGACCTTGTCTCTGCACAATACAAGATGACAAAAGATTAGATGAACGCTGGAGACAAATCATCAGAATATGCATATTGTCGATGCGCCGTCTCTCCGAGCCACATCAAGCAGCGCACATTTCAGTCTCATGTCACAATTTGGTACATTTTGCTGAATGTTACATTCTGTTTGTCTTCAATTCACAGTCGAGTATATTAACATGAATCCATTTTGATCACGTACAACCTTTTCTGCTTTCAGCTTCACAGATTCATTGTTTGGGAAGACGCTTATCCCGCTATGCATTTTATGGAAAAACAGCAGAGCGGCAGATTCTGAAGTTGAAATATAAATGAGAATATTCTGTATGTTTTCTATAAAATGAGAAAAAGACTGATGGCTCAATCACAACTCATTCTGATGGAGGAACCTTTTCATTTTTCACCTCGAGATCACTCTAGAAGATTATTCTTAGGGAATTATTCACTTTTTTGATAATTTTACAGTATACATGTAGAATTATTTTGCAGGAAAAAAAAGAGGAATAACTTTATCTAGTAAAGATTCTGAGACAGAAGCTTAATAATGGTGCGCTCAAACATGACAATGCAGTGAAACATTCCCGGTAAAAGCCACAGTGGTGAACAATGTATCAAACCAAATCACTAATGCAGATTTCATGGGGAAATTACATGAAAAAGGGTGAAATCCATGGTGAAGATCAGACACACATAAATGTCATCAGGCAGATTTAAAGTCCACCTGTCACCTGTTTTGAGGCAAATTCAAGACAAGGAAATTCCAGCGTCCGGAGGAGAAGTATTTAAAAAATTTAAGTTTTGTAAATGCATTAAAAATCCATCTGCAAGCAAGATGAGGGTATGGGTACAGACATATCATTCCAAGACATTTTGGCAAGAATTGCCTTGGTTGTGAAAACCACCAGGAACAGACTCAAGCGGCTTTTGGGGAATCCCACCGAAGAGGACGCCGCACTTGTTTTTGGCCATCTTACAGCCTAGTTTGGCTCTGCACATACCACCCAGCTAAGGATTAACGGGGGTCTCCTTCTTAAGAGTGAGCTGACATACATCTTTTTTATTTTGCGGTTACCAGTTTTGGGGGTTGTAAATCCTGACCACCACCTTTAACATGATGTAATTGGGGCTCCTGAAACCCCTTTATATTTCCAGATGTTCCCCTGCATACCTCATAAATCAACTTTTAATCTGTCTTGCGCTGTATGCTAATTGCTTTTAAGGGTCATATGGGGTGCTGCACACTGTGGTCATTGCTACTCCACTGCATGATCCACACCAACACTGCTCCGCTCCATGGAAAACCCGCCCCTCCTGGGTGTATGCAAGTGAATGACAGTGACATCATCCACACAATTCCCATGTCTCACGCCTTCACAGTCGCTCGCCTCGCTGTGCCCTATTGAAGAGCCAGTCATTCGACTACGCAGGCGGAAGACGTCGGGTACTGTGTGGCTGATGCGAAACCGAAGTCCCGCACTTGCATAGTGGAATCACTGGCTCTTCAATAGGGCACAGCGAGGCGAGCAACTGTGAAGGCGTGACACATGGGAATTGTGTTGATGATGTTGCTGTATTCACTTGCATACACTCAGGAGGGATGGGTTTTCCATGCAGCAAGGCGGCGATCACCAGTGTGCAGCACCCCATTATTACCCTTAATGGTACCTTTACACGCCGCTACCGAGAGGTAGAAACCGGTAGGTGTTGGGAGACAATTGTACCTTTTACCTTCAAAACACCGCGTAGTGGCGGCGTGTAATTCAGGTTGTACCTTCCCGTCTCTTTGGCTACCTGTCTTTCAGCCGTGCTGAAAAACAAGCAGGTATAACCCCTATGGTGGCGGCGTGTAATCGGGGCACAGGTACGGTATTTGGAGTTACCTGGGGCATGCTTGAGCGTCATGTCTACCACGCCCCATCAGCTATCATTGGTGGGGACTACTGTGTACCCATTGGCTGTCCCTGCACAGGGCAGCATATTTAACGAGCTGACCAGTCACAATACACATTTGCTATAGCGTCATGTATTAGGCAGCCTCCCTGCGCTGGCTGGCCAATTATGATGTTATTGCATTGTCCAATCACCGTACGAGCATCACGTAATACACTACTCTGTCATGCCTATGTACTTACGGTGCACAATACGCCCAGATTCCTTGTGGTAGCGGCGTGTAAATCAGGGAAGGTGCTCCACAGAAGGTAACCTGCAGTGCCTGTCGGCACATCCGGGTAACGAAAATACCTTCTGTGGAGCACCTTGTGGCGGCGTGTAATTGCGGTATCAGGTACCGTTAGGAACTGTTAAAAACGCACGCGTGCACGTGCGGTCCCTACCTGTTGCTACCCTCGGTAGCGGCGTGTAAAGGTACCATAACAAGTAATTAGCATAGATCTCAGGACACATTAAAAGTCGTTTTATGAGGTATGCAGGGGGATGTCTGGGGATATAAAGGGGTTTCAGGAGCCCAATTTACATCATGTTAAAGGTAGTGGACAGGGCTTAGAACCCACAAAACTGCTGACAGGTTCACTTAAATATCCACAATGCCTGCCAATTTATTGTTTAGAATTTTTAATTTTTAAGCAGCACGTGGATTTTTTGTAACACTGTAGATTTTCTGCACACACTGCCACAGAGGGAAAGCCACAGTGCATTCGCTATGTGGAAACATAAATTGTGAATTACTGAAAATAATGTATTTGAACATAAGCACAATTATCTGCAAACGGGCAGATGTGAAAGCAGCGCTGTAAAGAATGCTTTTAAAAATAGGTGTTAATAGTTTATTTTTGTCAATTATTAAAATGGAAAGTAATGATCAAAAAGAGAAACTCAAATCAATATTTGCCGTGTGACCACTCATTGTTTTCACAACAGCACCAATTCTTCTTGTATACAGGTCATGGAGGAGCTTGTTCCAAACATCATGGAGAACTGACCCCAGATCTTCTATGTATGAGGCTTGTGCGGATCATTCTGTTCCTTGATCTCAGAATCATTCGGACACCGAGATCGGAGCTTTGTGGGGCAGTATCGTCAATTACAAGACTCAGCTTTCTTTATACTGAAGACAGTTAATAATGACATTGTGTGGAAGACTGAAGGGATCACTCAGGATATGGTGGGTCACATACTAGGATATCAAATCAGACAATTACTGATCATAGGTAAAAAAAAAAACCCTTTTAACAATGAGGATGAATTAGATCAAAGTTTCACACAGAGTTTACCACAATAAATATCTACATACACTCAGCCCTAAGAACAGAGGTCAGTGTGCTGTCCCAAAGACACCCTCCAGTGAACCCAGACCTATTGGAACAACTTGCCTAACAGATAACTATATAATACTAAAGAAGACGTCTACTCTAACAACAAGCGTAAATCAGTGGGTGAACAGCAGGGCTCCTCTTTCGACTAGCACAATGACTAACAGTGTTAGCTTTAAATCTATTACTCTTGCTTCTCCCTTCACACACTCACAACAAGGAAGATGCCCGGGTATTAGATTTATTTACAGTATTCATTTGGCAGAACTCGGGTACAGGACTGTAAAATCTGGCTGCAGTTCCCACCCAAAAAGTGCGTACACGGGGTCCGAGCTCAGGACTTACGGTCTTGCACAACAAATCAAAGGAAATGGGTCAACAAAAGATCTGTTCAACCATGGTGTGGCGGAAGGGTGTAGCGGGTTTGTTGGCGACCATAGTAACTCAAGAGCAATCTCCTGAGCTGCAGGAAAAGCAATCCAGTCACATGCTGGCAACACCTAAGGATGGATGTCCTCTCCAGAATGAATCCCTACTTCTTCTCTAAATGGCACTGCTCACTACCACAAACTAACCCATAGTCTCGATCAATTCTGGCAAAGCTTATCAGGGGTGCTGTCCACTCTGCCTGGGACATGCCTGGGCAGGACTCCTTTTCCAGTCTGAGCAGGCATCCCCCTGGTGGACAGGGGGAGACAGCAGGTTCCAGCAATGCTGCCAACATCAACTGCACACAATCACAAGCCACCCCTACTTGGGGTTAGTATCCCCGACACATCTTCCCAGATAAAGTCATTTTGTACATAATGCTAAGGGGGTATGCCGACAGTGGTTTGGGTCATCCTCTTGGGATGCAAGCACCATTACCCTATGGATTGTAAGGTGTTCTCGACTTTTCGATGCCATACCGCTGGTAAAGTTCCTTTATAAGGACGCCCTGGAAGTGACTCACCGCGGCCGGCTGACTCCGGTTTAGACAGGCGATTCTTCTTCCCTTCTGCCGGTAGTGGGGCCCGGTGTAGTGCAGATCAAAAGTGAAGACGTCTTCGTGGAACAGATTAAAAGGGGTTTAATTTGTTTTATTCGTGACGCCACCTATGAGTAGATTCGGTAAGGGCTACCGACGCTGCGGAACCCCCGGGGGATGGACAGCAGCAAGATGTTACGCTCCCCACAGGCTGAGCGGTGATCCCCAGGGGCTGGAGCTGCTCAAGATGTTGTGCGGCAGCTGCGGTTACCTTATTGTGCGGACGGATAGTTCATAAGGAAGCACAGACACAGACAGTCTCTATAACGGGTCTTTACTGTAACCAGCAGGCAGTACGTGGCTTACAGTGGTTGAGTAGTAGACCGGGTGGACTCAGCAGTGATAGTGTCCCTCAGAGATCCGCAGTGTTCCTCCATTCTACCTACTTAGTTTCTTTTGCCAGCGTCGCCCAGGAATACCAGGTCGGGTACGGGGAGGCTGCTTCAATGCCCTATCCATGATGTACGTCCTGGATGCTTTGGGGAGCCTTGGATCCCTCAGTGGGTACACCGCTGGTTAGACGATGTAATACTATTGTATAGGGTTTGAGGAGTCTGATCGCTTAAGGGCAATGAAGAGCAGAGACGGGTTCTTAGGTGCAAGGTATTTATATATACACAGCAAAACAATGTGAATGCAGTACACAGCCAAAGCACATAACATAACACGACCCCAATATATATATGTATCGTTGAGCACAGTCCTTTAAGGAAACAGTCCAAAAAACCAATAGTCCAAAGAAAGCAAAACCGGATGCCTGCAGTCCGTAGCACGGGTCCTGGTACTGGAACGACCGGAAGATATAGTCCGTGGCAAAAGGTCCCCACACCCGGATGACCGGGTAACAAGTCCAAACAAAGTTCCAAGGAGATAAAGTAACACAAGTTCCAAAAGCACACAGTACATAGAGTAAGACCGAGTAGTTGCTTACACACTTGAATGTCAGAGCCTGAAGGTAGAAGCAGCGGCACCAGAAGCCCGATGCAGGAAGCTGTAAGGAGAACCAGGATCTCACAGAGCTCCAGAGAAGTGAGTGGAATAAGGAGAACAGGTGAGCAGGAGCAACCAGGAAGCAGTATACTCAAGCAATGAATGCTCACCTGAGCCAGGTCTTTATGTAAACGAGACAGGAAGAAGGGCAAACAAAACAATGATCTCCATGCTGACTGAGGGCAAAATGGTCAAACGGCAGGCCGAAAAACCTGGAACACTGACAGACGACTGGAAACTGGCTGGTGGTGGGGTGCTCCTGTAAAGCTGATCCTCCACTCTTCTTGTTCGCGTGGCAGAGGTGAACTGCTGCCAGCTTCGGTACCAGTGAACCGGCTGTGAGTTGTGGGCACGGGAGTCTTTTGGGAACCCGTGTAGAAATGCCCAATCCCGGTAGTTAAGGCCTCAGGTGCTGACACCCGACCGGTGACGGCCCAGGGGCCCGCACGGGGTGCGGAGCCCCCGCTCCTCTCCAAGTTCTAGTCTGCTCTTGTCAGGTTCTAGACTCCTACTCCTCTCAGACTCGTCTAGATTATTGTGTGTTCTATTACACTACCCTAACACTCCACCCACCAGGACCTATGATTGGTCCCCTGTTCTAGGTGTTGCATGTTGGGTTGGATCTCCAAGTTAACTATTTCATTGCTGAGTCAGAGAATATTGCTGCTGCAATACTCCCTTGTGACGCACTCGTTGCGGGGCGCCACACTCCCCCTTGGTTGAATAAGCTTGTCCCCAAGCATCAAACTACTCACATTACAGAGGTTTTTGTATTTTTTATACATATATGACACACTTTTATTAAAATGAAAACAGGTAAAGATATGCTTTGGTGACATAAGCAAAGAAACAGGTAATCACTTTGTGCGGACCCGGCGTGCGGTCGGCTGTCCTTTAACTAGAGTCCAGGCTGTAGCCGCAAGATCACACAGTCAGTGATTAACGGGAACAGAGTCATTGAGGAAGTTCAAGTTTTAAAGTCACTGGCACGGAGAACGATGGCGCACCCGGATAGCGAACCACCCATCTGCACAAGCGTAGCGCTCGTAGGTGATAATATCGCCCCGGTATAGGTCGCGATCGGGATGTCCTCTTGGCAAATTTGACTCAACGTCCCGGCGCCCCACAAACACCTCCTCATTCAAACCCACCTCCCAAGCGAACCCCCACCCGGTATGTAAATCAAAGGTGGAAATTCTACCTTCACGGCGGAGTTCATCAGGCAGCGGCGGCTGGCGGCGAGCCTCGGCACGGGCCTGCATGTTGGCGCGTTCACGGGCTTGCCACTCCTCTCGTCGTCTCTGGCGTACATCTCCGTCGTTACGGCTCGGGGTGTAGAGATGAGTAACGGAGCTGGTGGTTTGGCGGGAAGCTTGAACTTGGCGGGCTGTCTGTATCGGCACCCGGTGGAACGGCACAGGGGAAGGTGTCGGCATTGCACCCGACCAGTGTACCCGAGCTGTATGCCCGGTAGGAAGTTCCTTGTTGTCTCCCCAAGCGAACCCGGTGTCGAAATCCTCAGCGGTGCTGTGGGTCTCGTCGTCATCCTCTCCGACCTCTTCCTCGATGACCACATCGGGCTGCTCGTTGGCTGGGGATGTTGAAGCTTGTTCCGTTGTACAACAGGGCGTGGTGCTGCGGATCCTTCCGTAGGGACGTCCTGCAGGGCTTCCAGGCTGCCTGCCTCTTCATCTGTTTCCGCAGGTAGAGGTGTTTCAATCCCGGTTACCAGGTAGGCCTCGGCAATGGTAAGGGAAGCCTCCGGTACGGGGATAAAACAGGCGACAGTCTCTGTAGTGGTGAAACATGTCGTGGGTTCCTCAGTGGGAACCTGGTAGAGATCAAGTTCTTCGGTGGAGCGTAGTATGAGCTCCGGCTCAAGAACGGGGTCGGTTGCGATATTGGTCGCTGGAACGGGTCGAGTTGCGGCCTCCACCGGAATGACGCAGTCTATTGGCTCTGGTGACGGAGCAGGACAGGTGGTAGGCGCCGGTGAGGCAGTTGAGAAGCTGGTGACGTCATCTGGGCTTGGAGAAGCTGTACCCGGTCGGCTCTGCTGCATCGCGTGGTGTAGTCGTCTGCCTAGGGTCGCACTCCAGCTGCGAATCGTCCATTCCACAGTCTCTAGTAGCCGCACCCGGAGGTCTTGTAGAGCCTCTAGCCAGAAGTCGGGGCTGCCGTCTATGGTAAGGGCAGGATCCGGACCCGGTTGGCTTATGGCTGCTCTGGCCTCCGCCTCGACCTCCTGCATTAGGTCTTGGAGTCTCATGCTGGCCATTCTCTTCTTTGGAGGGAAACCACACCCGTTCAACCGGTAAGACGTTCTGGTTGAGCTGGTGAAGAAGTCTGTCTCACTGTCTGTTGCACTCCCATTTCCTCTGAGCTTTTGTAGTCCAATCGTGGGAAAAGTCTTTGGGGTCCGCCCCCATGGTTGATTCGAGCAATCAGGGCGGACAAAGAGTTTGGCGCCTTTTGTCTTTAGCCCTCCCACGATGAGGGGGGGTCGACTCACTCCTGGGCTTACACGTGGCGGCTTCTTGTGGCGGGAACGCCATCTTGGGCGCCATCTTGACCCAATGATGAAAAGGCGGGAAAGTTCTTTTAGGGACGAACAAAGTCCAATTGTAGACAATAAAGTCCAGTTTAAGCACAATATACCCGTTGGATAACGGGCCTGCTCGTATCCTGTTCGTGACGCCATTTTCTGACTCACCGCGGCCGGCTGACTCCGGTTTAGACAGGCGATTCTTCTTCCCTCCTTGTCACGGGTGGACCGCGCCTGCCGGTAGTTGGGCCCGGTGTAGTGCAGATCAAAAGTGAAGACGTCTTCGTGGAACAGATTAAAAGGGGTTTAATTTGTTTAATTCGTGACGCCACCTATGAGTAGATTCGGTAAGGGCTACCGACGCTGCGGAACCCCCGGGGGATGGACAGCAGCAAGATGTTACGCTCCCCACAGGCTGAGCGGTGATCCCCAGGGGCTGGAGCTGCTCAAGATGTTGTGCGGCAGCTGCGGTTACCTTATTGTGCGGACGGATAGTTCATAAGGAAGCACAGACACAGACAGTCTCTATAACGGGTCTTTACTGTAACCAGCAGGCAGTACATGGCTTACAGTGGTTGAGTAGTAGACCGGGTGGACTCAGCAGTGATAGTGTCCCTCAGAGATCCGCAGTGTTCCTCCATTCTACCTACTTAGTTTCTTTTGCCAGCGTCGCCCAGGAATACCAGGTC